>JARHVA010004599.1:335000-917500 GCA_037957365.1 Torreya grandis
AATTTATTGATCATGGGTTAACCAACTATTTATGTTTAGTGTTTTTCCTAGTAATACTATAACTTGTTTGTTGTCAATATAAATAGACTCTAATTATTTGAATCAACTCATCAAGAATTAAGAGGACATGTATTTGGTAATAACATATGAAATGTAATTACATTTTTTACAAATTCATCTCCTGAAGGAAAGATTCTAGTTAATGGACAATGAAATATAGCTAGAAAATTAATTGGTTTATCTTCTACCTAATTATATAAATTTCTTTTAATGGTTCATGATTATATGTTGAATAGGAAAGATGAGAATTATTCCTAAAGAATGAGTCTGTATAAATAAATCTAGTTGAGTCCATAGTTGATGTACTAGTGGAGTCCATAACTAGTAGTCTAGAAAATTCCATAGATGATGGACTAGCAAAGTTTGTAGCTAATAGAATGGTAGAGTCCATAGCCAATAGACTGGTAGAGTTTGTATTTAGGATCATAAGGCTAATTATTTCTTCTAGATCTTGAGATAACTCATCAATTAATTCTTCCATGTGTCTTTGTATTATTATCATGGCTAGGGATGAAAGGCTATTCTTATTACCTTTTGGTTCATCCATCCATAGTTTTTTAGTGTAATTTAATGAGGGTTTTTCAAGGGGTATAAATATTTTAATTTTAATTTTAGATCATTTTAAATAGTCATATCTCCTGACCTACAATCTATTAATGTTGTTACATTATATAACCAAGGGTTTTATAAAATGAGTGGGTACCCTGACTTCTTAGTTTTGGGTTGCACCACCATAAAATCTATTGGATACTCCCATGACTTAATTGTTATAGCCACATATTCTATAGTGCCTCTTAGTTTAGTAACTAATTGATCAAACATTTGGAGAATATTGGAGGTAGGTTGTGTCCCAATAAGAGATAATGTTTATAGAGTATTAGTTTTCATCACATTAATTTATACACCCAAATTTACTAGAATATTGGGTATTTATTTTTTTCATATGGTTATTATTATGACTAGACTACCTAGGTCTACATATTTGGGTAGCAGTAGTTTTATTGCTAAAAGATCAGTTGGTTTACCATCCACTTGTATGGTCTTTGTTATTGTTTCTTTCTCCAAGTTGTCTTGATACACAAGCTTTTAATGATTTTTTTCAATTCTAGAATATCTTTGATAGCTTGTAATAAGGGTATTTTAATGTTAAATTTTCTCAATTCTTAAAAAAATTAAATTCTTGCTTAGTTTCAACTTATTTCAACCTATCAGGAAAAGGAATAAGTAGAGGAGCATTAATATATTCCTATGTCTTCTCGAGATTTTTTTTAATTCCTCTTTTCTAACTATGGGTTGAGGTGGATCTTAAATAATTCTACCTAATCTAAGCTAAATGTTTGTAAATTTAATATCTCTTATATTCATATGTTTTCCTTATTCATTTACATCAACAAAGGATAATGGTTATTCTTGGGGTTAGCCATTGGTTGAGTATGCAATTATGGATGATTAACCTAATTTGTAGGTTGAGAAACATGAGGTGCCATCAAACCTTACTAAAGTGGAAATATTATTTATGGCTTAAACTATGGATTAGAATTTTATTGTGTATTTTACTATGGCTATGACTATGGTTTGGGCATCCATGGTTATTGATGCATTATACAAGGTTTATGAATCATCAATTCTTGATTATCCCATGGTAGATGTACTTGTCCCCACATAGATTAAGGTGCCTGATTAATCCAAGGTGTCATCCATGGATTAATTGGATTCATTAGACCAAACTAGCCTTGGGTCTGGTTTTATGAAAATAGATTCTATCTTTGAATTTAATTTAAGTCTTCTATGGATGTGTGTTCTATATCAATTGAATTTTTTAAATAGGGAGATGGGTGCAGTGGGTTCTATCATGGTCTTTAGTATCGCATTTCCCACATATCTCTATTTTATCTAGAGGATGGTCTCTAAGAGATAGTTTTAACTTACATTTTAGGTAGTATATGGCTAAGGGTTATATGGTAGAATTAGATTTGGCTTGAAGTCAATCTAATGTAGTGTTTAACTATACCAAAATGTAAATTTTTGAATTGGAAAACTCCTTGATCAATTGACTAACTTCATTGGACTTACCTAGTTTTCCTTTCTTGATGATTGGTTTTTTCCTGGAGTAGTTAGTGTATAGATATAAAATATGGTGAAATGTTAACTTTATAATGTATCCTCTACCCATCAAGTTTAGAGCATATATATAGTCATCATTCAGTCCCTTAAGAAAGACCATCTTCACTACTTCTTATGTAAGTGGATAACCATTGCATTTATGAGAAAATGTGAACCTATTCATATAATCCTCTAAAGTTTCAGTGTAATTTTGTTTAATCTTAAAGAAGTACTCTTTTATATCCCTTAATCTATATTAATCTTGATAATTATTAAGAAATGTAGTTTTTATATCTCTCCATGTATTAATAGAATCACCTAGAATGCCCATGAACCATCTGATGGTTACCTCCTTAAGTGTATAAAGGAACATTTTGAGTTTCTAATTATCAGTTGTATAATCATTGGTTTGACATAACACTTTGAAATCAAATAAAAATTGATTTGGATCTTCTAAGGATTTACCCCTATAAGTGGGTATATTTGAATGTGAAATGTGTTTCATAGAGGTTTGATTTTCTAGATCTATGACTATAGGAAATGAAAAGGTTTTATAATATTGCATTCTATTTTCTTTAGGATTTTCCAAATTTTGTTGATTATCAACCATGGTTTCTATTTCTTATTCTTCTTCCCAACTTGTGTGAGAGATATAATTTATTACTTCCTCTTTATCTTATAGACATTGAGGTCTAAGACCTACTATTCTAGACAAAAGATCTTTATGATTAATTCTTCCTATAGGCTAAGATATTATAAATGTGATTCTTCCTACATGGTTTATTTGTTAAGATGACCTTGATTCTAGGGATAAATCAAAAGGATTATTTAAGCGTGATTCAAGTGTTTTTATTATAATTTCAAGTTTCTTAATCAAATATTTTATTCTTTACTCCTCTAGTCCTAACTCAAGATCTTTAGAGATGAACATTCCTTTGGCATCTCTAGGTCAGTTCATAAATGTAAAGACTTTGGTTTTATTGTTTTTAATTAGTTTTTTAATATTTTTTTATTTTATTTTAGACTAATAAGGGTTTCCTTACTAACACCTAATTTTATCTGATAATGGTGACAAAAAATATGGGTATCATTTATCCCTTCATTTAACCATCTTTTCAGTTGATGTCATTCAAACTAGGGTTAGTGTCCAAAGATGTCTACAGTAAGTTTTATGGTTGTAGGTCTTATAGGAATAGTTTTTGGGGTGCTGATATTCTAAATGTTTTATCCTAATGTAATATAATTAAAAATTACTTGATTATTAAATAAATAAACACACATGTAGAATTAAAACATTAAAAATAATCTAATTTGCTAAAATAAACACACTTGCTGAAATTAAACACATTAATGAAAGATAAACACACTAGTTTTCTATACTTGAATTTAATTTTATAACTTAAAGATAATTCCATGTAGGTTATAAAACTTAAATATACTTATAGTTATTGAGACTATAAAGACACATAAAATACCATAAATAAACACATTATTGATTCCTAAGGAGAGTGGGCCCTTGTTTGCCTTGGGAATATGAATAGAAAGAAAACTCAGTACTTGAAAACTATAGATGTATTCATTAATTAATCAAAATATATTACATCAATTTAACTACAACTTTATATTACTATTTTATAATATAAACTAAACAATGCAATAATTCTCTATACTACTACTTAAGACATATAGATCCACCTTTATATAATGCAATAACTATAGATCCCTAGATCTTAGTAAGTAATCTTCTATTATAAATACAAATATCCTAATTTTAGTGGATATTAAAGATAGGTTATTTTAAGGTTACAATAAGAAGAATAATCTATTACAAAATCCACTAAAAAAATACTAAGAATAACTTCTTAGATCTATTAGATCGATTTATCTTATAAAAGACTACTGATATATTTATAATGATTGATATATATATATATATATATATATATATATATATATATATATATATATATATATATATATATAAAGTCTATTTATAGATTGCTATTTACAATAATACTATAAATATAAATTGACCAAAATAATCTTCAACTATGTTAACGAAATTGGAAAGTATGGATTTTCAATTTTTTAATCTTAGGAGCTAGACTAGGAGAGCTTATAATAGATCTAGTAGAGTCTAGAGTTCTATTTATGAAAGTTGGGTGGAGTCTCTAATAACATGCTTCCAAGATATTTGATGCTAAATAAGTCTATATCAAGGATAGCAAGCTAATAAGTATATTATAATGCTTTGATGAAGGGTATAATTTGATCCTGAATGAGTTCATAGATGTAGACTGGGTGAGTCCATATCTATGGGGTGAGTTTGTAGTAGTGGACTGGGTGAGTCCATAGTTATTGGACAAGTAGTAGACTTGGATGAGCTATAAGTATGTAAAATACACTCGTAACTCACTATATGTCAATATCCTCCATATGGGTTGCCTTATAAGATAATAAAAAAGGTCCTTATTCTCTATAGGCTTTTGTATTATTTTTATATACAAAATTAGGAGACTAAATATGAAAAGAGTTATAATAAAGTGATAGAATTAGTAACTTAGAATTTAGTTTAATTTAATAAGATAAAACATCTATTTAGTACATTAATATTGAATACAAACCTAATATCCTTTAAATGTTCATTCCAAAGGATAGTTAATTTAGGGAAAATAAAGAAAATTGATGGTGATAATTAGTCATATTTTGAACTCATTAGTATAATCCACTAGTTTATAGATATTCAAGTGGTCAAAATACATAAAGCATACATGATATTGGTACATAAATACTAGTCATAAACCTTAAAAAATACATGCCCATGGAATTCTCACATGTGGATAATTTTAAGAGGCATCATTAATCAAATATGAATCGATAGAGAACCTAGGATGAAGTGTATGATCATAAAATATAATGCCATAAATGAGAAAGTTAATGTAAATAATCTAAAAATAGTATCTATACCCTCTCCATGAATCTTGGTAAAGTTAAAAATGATAAGAATTTTGAATCTTTCGGCATATGGTCATTTTATTTGATGGGGCCCACTCTGAACAAGGCTTTGGAACTAAAATTTTGTTAATCAATCCACAAGTAAAGTGGCACTTGGATGCATATAGACTATAATTATATTATACTAATAACCTAATTGACTACAAATCATTAATCCTAGGACTAAAATTCACCCTATAACAAAAAATCAAAGAGTTTTAAGCATTTGGAGACTCTAAATTAATGATCAACCAATTTAGGAGTAGGTTTTGATGCAAATTAACCAGACATGGGACTTGATTGAAATGTTTAATAATTTCAATGCCATCCTCATTCCCATGAAAGATAAACAAATAATAAATTATTTAATATAATATGCTACAACCTAGATTTTATATAAGCTTTTGATCTAAAAAATTATTTATAGAGTTGGTACCTTGCCCCTCAATTGTAGATAATGTCTATAACTTCCATGTTTTTTAATGATGATCACCATAGCTTGGATTTATTAAGCAATTATGAGGTTTTATATACTTAAATAATAGATGATAAATAGAGGGATAACATGATATATAAAAACCAAGATGTTTATTTATTCATTATTTTAAGTGAGAACAATATCCCTAAGGTCATGGTTTCATTAGAAAGGGTATTTGATGTAGATAGGCCAACTAACAGGCCTAAACAACCCGTCTGTGTTAATTAATAATCATGTATCATAAACCTAGGATCCATAGGTAACCCTTATAATTCCAACATTGGCCATGAATAAAATAAAATTTATATCAATTAACTAAAGTTCCAACTCTTATTCTATAGGGATATAATCCCATAGAGCTATAAAGACCTAAAAATATTTGATCCAAATGCAATAAACCACACTATCCCACTTAAACGAGGCCAAAATAGATTTAGGTAAAGGAAAAAACCCATGAATACCATATTAAATATTATCATTCATAAAGAGGATCATAAATTTATCTTTTTTAGGATTATCTTCCTAGTCCATCATTTCACTTGGCTCATCAACCTAGTTTTTATCCACAAGAAAAATGGGGAATCGGACTCTGTGTGACTTTATAAATCTAAACATAGCTTCAAAAAAATATAACTACCCCATACCTTATTTATATGAGGTAATAAAAATGGTGAGTAGATATTAAATAATGTCCTTTATGGATGGGTTTTTGAGATATAACTAGGTGTTGGTCAATGAAAAAGACAATCAAAACCACTTTCATGACTAAGTGGGGGCACCTTTTCCTACAAAAGAATGCCATTCAGTCTCATCAATTCTAGGGATAGTTTTATAATGGCCATGGATTGTTACTTATAAGGACTAATTATTAAATTCATAATAATTTATATGGATAACCTAAATGTTTTCTCAAAATGTAGGCTAGACTACATTTTACATTTGTAAAAGATATTGAAAAGATGTAGGAGGTATGGTATCTCATTGAATCCTAATAAAAATGTATTTAGTGTTAAAAAGGTAAACTTATAAGTCATATTTTCACAAAATAAGGTATCTCTATTAACCATAATATATATAATTAAATTTAAAACATATCCATTCCAAATAGCTAAAAGGAATTGAAGTCTTTTGGAAAAATTAATTTTGTATGTAAATTCATTTTTGGTTTTACTAATATTGTTAAACATCTGACCTATATGTTGAAACTGGAAGTGAAATTCAAATGGAATCCTCTATCTAAAATCAAATTTCAAGACATTAGTGATGCCATAAAGTAGGAACAATTTGTGATAACCTCAAATTAGATGAATGATTTCTACCTCTACCCCTTTGATTCATATAATGTCATGGTCACCATGTTCACACAAATAATTGATAAAGAAGAACATCTGATAGCCTTCATGAGCATAACCATAAAGGATGTTTAACTAAACTACCACACTATATAAAAACATGTTTAAGCCTTAGTGAAGGTAATAAATAAATTTAGGTAATATATCATTTGGAACAAGATTCTTGTGATAGTGCTAGACCCAACCGTAAAGCTCATGTTGGGATAAAATGAGACGGGGGAGGATTTATGGGAATGGATGAAAAAATTATAAGAACATAACATCAATATTAATCACACTAAAATGGTTAAATATTAAGGCCTTTTATAATTAATTATTGAATTTGATCCCTAGATTACTATAATGCATGTGAGTTAAGCCAAGACCATGTTACACTAGTGGTATGATAATATCATTCTCTATATAATGACTAGAGTATGTCCCCTTGGGATAAATAAATAAAAGTAAATGGATTTGAGATTGAGAGCATTAAATTATATGATAAATAAGGGAGTCCTATACCATAATAATTATGAAGGGATATATATCACATGTGTGACCAAATATGAAGCTAAATAAATCATCAGTTGTTTTCATGATAAAAATGGGGAGTCTCTTACCAGCATGTATAAACATTCCATGAGTGTTAAGTCTTTTAAATAATATAAAAACATACAACTAAGTCAATTAGATCAGTCATAAAGTGTAAAATGTTTTCCCAATGAGGACTTGATTTCATTAGTTTAATCAGCCCCATATCCTATGAAGGACACAATTTTGTCCTCATATCCATTGATTATTTCACTAGATGGATTGAAAAAGGGGTGACTAGAGGAAGTTCAACTAATGAATTGATCCAATTACTTTAGAAGAGAATCATCAAAATATTTGGAACCCCATGTATCTTTTGTCTATGACAATATAATTTCATTCCATTAAATATAATGTTAGGTTGTGGAGCTAAAAGCTTCACTGACACAGACATGGAGGAGGTTGCTGAGTTCCTGGGATACCGGCATCGGTAGTGAAACCAAAGTTAGTCATCTTCAGTGCAAAGGGCAACTGACATTGGTAGGAGTCAACTGACATCGATCACCTCCAGTCAGACAATGACTGACATCGATCGCCTGTGTAGTTTTAGAACTATTTGTTGCACGAACAATTAGTTTGTTGAACTAATTGTTTGCATGTAAAAGGCTATTTTGAGTCTTGAGTTGCGTGTCTAATTATTGTAAATTAGAAGTCTAAGTTATTGTTTAGTATGGGATCTATTTATAAACCCATTGGCATGTATTGTAATTAAGAGCAATAGAGGAAGGCAAGGTAGATCCTTCCAATTGTAAGATCATTTGAATTGTAAGTTATTGCAAGTTCATGGTAGATATACATGTGTAAGTAAGATCATTTGAGTTTCAGGTTTTTGCAAGTTCATGGGAGATCTACTTGAAGTACTTTGAGCACTTGTGTATTGGCAGGGTTATTACTTACTGGTTGGAGGTGAACACTAACTCTGTGTTTGAGTTGTGTGTTGGGACCATTTTTGGTAGGAGAGTGAACTCTTGATTGAGAATTACTGGGAGCCCTTGAGGTGTGGGAAGCCTCACAGAGGTGGAAGAAGAAGTGGCATCTTCTTTATTGTATTTTATTTCTGGATGAGTATTAATACAAGAGTGTGTATTGTCTCTCATATTTTGTGTTATTTGTGAATTCTAGTTACTTGTTCATTCTAGTATAATTCTATGTTTTGTTGCTTATACAAGGTAATCATATTTACTCTTATTGGGGAGTAGGATCCTAATAAGTGGTATTAGAGAATTTATGTTCTAAGTGCCTTACAATTGGTATCAGAGATTTTGGTTGGGTTATTAACAAGTTGTATCAGATCTGGTTAGTGTTTTTTGATTACAGGTCACTCACAGGGGTTTCTATTTGAGTGGGAGTATAGCAATGGCAAAAGAAAGTAAGCTAAGAATGGAGAAGTTTAATGGCAAGAACTATCAATTATGGAGGATGCAGATTGAAGATTATCTGTATCAAAAAGATTTGTACTTACCATTGGGTGGGGTTGCATGCAAGCCCACAAATATGAAAGATGAAGAATGGAAGGTTCTTGATCGGAAGGCTCTGGGATCTATAAGGTTGAGCCTTGCATCGTTTGTGATTTCCAACTTATCTCAGGCTAAGACAATGGTAGAGTTGATGGAATCTTTGGCAAATTTATATGAAAAACCCTCAGCTTCATAAAGGTATTTCTTATGAAGCAATTATTTAATTTGTAAATGTTGGAAGGTGGATCTGTACATAGTCATCTTAGTGATTTCCATGGTTTGGTAAACCAGTTAAATTTAGTCAATATTGTTTTTGATGATGAAATTAAGACTCTCTTAATTTTATGCTCATTACCTGAAAGTTGGGAGAGTTTGGTAATGGCAGTTAGTAATATTGCGTCTGCTTCAAAAATATTAAAAGTGGATGATGTTGTGAGTGTAATCTTGAATGAAGAAATTTGCAAGAAAAGCATAGGTGAATCATCAGGGAATGCTTTGAGTGTTGAAAGCAGGGGAAGGCAAAGAGAGAAGATCGAGCATGGAAGATCAAAGTCCAAGATAGGTAGGAGATCCAAATCTAGGTATGGCATAATAACCTGCTAGAAATGTGGAAAGTAAGGGTATGTAAAGAGAGATTGCAGGTCATTTGAAGATCAGCATGAAGGACATGAAGAAGAAAATGTTGCAGATGTTGTTGCACATGATGCTCTGGTATGTTCCTTGGATAAATTAGAATCTTGGGTTTTAGATTTTGGTGCCTCTTTTCATGCATCCCCAAATAGGGAATTTTTTCATGAATATGTCCAGGGAGACTTTGGAGATATTTATTTAGGGGATGGTAAGCCTTGTCAAATGGTTGGCAAATGGAAAGTGAAGCTGAAATTGCAGATGGGCAACACATGGGTGTTGAAGGAGGTCATACATATCCCAGTCCTGAAGTAGAATTTGATTTCTATTGGAAAGTTGGGTGATGAGGGTTGCACAGTAAATCTCATAATGGACTCTTGGAAAGTTTCCAAGGGTGCACTTTTTGTAGCAAGAGGTAAGAAATTAGGTACTCTTTATCTATTTACTTGTATTACTGATTCTCCTTCTAGTTTATGTTGGGAGGGGTGGAGGTAAATCCAAGAACAAACACACCTGTTCTAATTCCACCCATTAGGATCTTGCTCCTCAGAAAGAGCACAGTATGATTACCAAATATAAGTAATTGAATATGCAGAAATAACCAGAAACACAAGTAACTAGAATTCACCAATAACACAGATTATGAGAGACAATACACTATCTTGTATTAACACTATACAGAAAAGAATACATCAAAGAGCCGCCACACTCTTTCACCTTACAGAGGTTTGCCACACCTCAAGTGTACAGTAATTCTTCTCACACACACTCTCCTACACAAAAAATGGTCCCAACAACCAACTCACACATAGAATTGGTGTTCACCTCACCAACCAGTCAGTAATAACCCTACCGGTACACCAAGCACTCTAGCACTTCAAGCTGATCTCTCATGAACCTGCAACCTGCAATTCAAAGACCAAACTTACATGTATATCCCCAATGAGCTTGCAACAACCTGCAACTCATAGATCTTACAACTAGAAGGAACTCTTCCTTTCTATCTCATGTCTTAAACAATACATGCCAATGGGTCTATAAATAGATCCCTAACTCAAACAATAACTTAGACTCTTAATTTAGATAATTATCCTCGCAGCCCAAGACTCTAACTGGTCTCAACATGCAAACTCTTCGTTCACTTAACTAACTGTCCGTGAAACGAGCAATTCTGGAACACACAGGTGACTGACGTTGGTCCCTGCTTGTCTGGTTTTGCCAACATCGACCGACTTCATGCCGTTGCCGGTGGCCTTCTGCATTGGTCTCTGCCAACGTCGGTCCTACTACCGACGCTGGTGCTCCTGGATCTCAGCAACCATTGTTCCTTCAGTTTACAAAGGGTTGAAGATTTTAGCTCCACAACCTAACAATCTCCCACTTGGAGATAAACAGCTGCAACCTGTACCTGTACCTGTACACCATCTAGTTTGTTCCCTTGGCTATGTATCCCTCCTCAAGATCACTCTTGAAGACCAACCACCACAAAATCTATGGTGCAAAAAATTGTCATCCAAATTACCTGCCACATCCGCATCTACAACCATGTAGAAAAAGAACTTGACCCTGCATAGCATGTGCACCTGCTGCTGGTCCCACTAAACTACCCTTCAGTATTACTCTCCTGGATTGAATCCAAACTTGTGATAACTCCCACTGCTTGGGAAAACTCAAGTTTAGTACATACCATACACTCAACCTCATTATGTGAATCAAGACACCTGTTCTGTGAACTGTCTAACCATCGGTGTGCTAACTGGTTTCACACAATCATCCTGAAACAAAGTCAACAAGACCTCCATGTCTCTAGAACACACTCATGCCAAAGAATCTTGCTGCTCTCAGATTCTCCATGACACACACCTAAACTAGCTTTACCTTTAGTTCAGCAATACCTGTATATGTAACCCTGCAACAAGCACATCATACATAAAATAGGATAATGTAGCTAATATTATCCAACCTGGTAAAGAGAAACACAATGATCAAACCTCCATTGCCCTGCAGCTAATACAAGATCATATACCCTGATCTTCCATCTCACGTATCCATTTCCGCTCTTCTTCATCCTTAACATCCATTCGTCTCTCAGTGCTTACTTCCAGCTGGCAACTCTACCCAAAAACACCTGTTTGGTTCTCCTCTAAGGAATCACATCCTCATCCATGCCAAGCTCCCACTATTTTCTGGATCTACCTGTTCTGCTTCTTCAACAACTTCCTGGTTCTATACCATAAGTGAGCAACAAGTAGTGTAAAGAAGGGAAATGACGAATTTAAGAACTTACTTACACCTTCAGTCCTCCATATGGGCGCTTGAGACTCCATGACAACTCGCTGTCGACCCAAAATTCATCTCAGTGACCGATGCCAGTCACATCTCAGTCTACAGCTGACTGATGTCGGTTCCCTGTGACTGCCTCCTTGCCGACGTCGGTTTCCCCTGGCCGACGCCGGTCTCTGTCTGCCCCGAGTCACCGACATCGGGCTGCACATAGCCGACGTCGGTCCCTGTCTGGACATCGATGCCAGTTTTCCTACCGACGTCGGTCTCTGTGTTTTTCTTGTGAGACCTGAATTTTTCCCGCGAGCTCTTTTTGGATCAAACCCTTGTCCAAATCACCCTTGCTCTGCTCAGAATTCCTCTGCACCTTGTGCTGAACTCTGTCTGTCACTTTCTCCTTGAAAACCAAGGCTTTCCTGTTCTTGTCATTAACATCGGATTCCTCAAGAAACCTCACCTTCTTCTTCTGCATACAGAAACCACGATCCATGCCTTCCAAATCTGAAATCATATTCTTTGACTCAAGAACCAGCATCTCCTTCTTATCTATGTGACCAAGCCTATTAAGCCACATCTCTGAATCTACAGCTGAAGTAGATAACCCAGAAAGAGAATCAGTAAAACAAGTAGATAGATAAAGCGTACCTACTTTCTTACCTCTAGCTACAACAAGTGTACCCTTGGTAACCTTCCAAGAGTCCGCTGTGAGAGTTACTGTGCAACCCTCTTCACCCAAACTTCTAACAGAAATCAGATTCCGCTTAAGAATTGGGACATGCATGACCTCCTTTAACACCCATGTGTCACATGTCTGCAATTTCAGCTTCACTTTGCCTTTGCCAACAATCTGACAAGGCTTACCATCCCCTACACAAATTTCTCCAAAGTCTCCCTGGACATACTCATGAAAAAATTCCCTATGTGGGGATGCATGAAAAGAGGCACCTGAATCTAATACCCAAGATTCTAATTTATCCAAAGAACATACCAGAGCATCCTGTGCAATGTAACCCGCAACATCTGCTTCTTCTCCATGTCCTTCATGCTGACCTTCACCTGATCTACAGTCTCTCTTTAAGTGCCCTTGCTTTCCACATTTCCAACAAGTTATTCTGCCATACCTGGACTTGGATCTTTTGCCCATCTTCGACCTTGATCTCCCACGCACTGTCTTCTCTCTTGGCCTTCCTCTTCCTTCAACACTCAAAGCATCTCCAGATGATTCACCTGTGCTTTTCCTGTGTATCTCTTCATTCAAGATCACACTCACAACATCATCCACTTTTAAGACTTTTGAAGGAGACACAGTATTAGAAACTGCCATTACCAAACCTTCCCAACTTTCAGGTAATGAACACAAGATTAAAAGAGCTCTAATTTCATCATCAAATACAATATTGACGGAACTTAACTGGTTTACCAAACCATGGAAATCACTAAGATGGCTATGAACAGATCCACCTTCCAACATTTGCAAATTAAATAAACGCTTCATAAGAAATACCTTATTAGAAGCCGAGGGTTTTTCATACAAATTTGCCAAAGATTTCATCAACTCCATCATTGTCTTACACTGTGATAAGCTGGAAATCACAGATGATTCAAGACTCAATCTAATAGATCCCAGAGCCTTCCGATCAAGAACCTCCCATTCTTCATCTTTCATATCCAAGGGTTTGCTAGCAACCCCACCCAACGATAAGAGGAGAGAGAGTTAGGATCAAAAAATTTGGGAATTATTAGGTGTTTGATTAAGATTAAATTTAATGGCATTGGTTCATGGATTATTTCTCCCATATTTATGAATAATTTCTAAGAGTGACATTAGGTCACTATAACCTGTGCATCTGAGAAGGACCTGTTCTTGGGCCTATTTCTCAATATCAATAAGTAATGGAGATAAATGGTTTTAGAGATTTTTTTAATGGGTCATGAGTCTAATTTTAATATTATTATGATTTTATAACTCTTTATAAGAAGGTAATAGTTCATAACTCTCCATTGTAAGTCTATCTATTTGTGAAGGCTTTAACTGATTATCTCTTCAACATGGACATATGTATTCTTTGAGATTGAATTATTATTTTATATTTTTTATTAATATTTTAAATATGTTTAACATCTTATTTAACCATAAATATCCAAGTAAGGATAATTCAAGCATTATATTATGGATTATGACAATATGTATCATGTGCATACATTATCAGCTTTTGAAGTGAGCATCTACAGGCATATGAGAAGGAATTAATGATTGTATTAAAAACTTTAAATATTTTTTTGAAAAAATTTTGGAAGGGAAAGATGAGATTTACTTGTAGCAACACACAACTCTACCCATAACAACAAGCAACTCTGCCCATAGCAACACACAGTCTCTACCCATAGCAACACATAGTCTCTACCTATAGAAACACATAGTCTCTACCTATAACAACACACATTCAGGAGGAGATATAAATATCATGGTCCTTAAGAGTGTTGTTTATGACATAAGGGTCAAACATTCAAAGGTGAGCAATGAGAAGAGGTTTCAAGTCTAAATGATATCTCATTTTAATTCATAAACACTTGAATGACACTCTTATGTTCTCCATCAAGGTTCCTAAAAACACCTAAATTTTACACCTAAAATTTTCTCTTAAGCTTACAAATTAATGAAAAGATGAGTTGCTATTAAGGTCAAAGAGACTGAAAGGGAGTCACTTCAAATGCATTAGTTAACCATGAGGTTTCTTAACCCTATTATATGGAAAGAGCCTAAAAGTGGATCAACATAAGACAAGGAATCCAAAAAGTTAATCTACAATAGTTCATACATATTATCACCTACATGCCATGTTGAGGGCTACAATAGTCAAGGGTTTCAAAGGTAGATGTAAATAAGTAAGAAGTATATCTTTTAGCTTACATGTGATTCAAGCTCCATTGAAGTTGGCATGGATCAGCACCAATATTACTAAGACTAACATTTTTATCAATACCTTTTCACTTTAAATATACAGTGCATAATTAAGACCTGATACATTCACCTATAGCCTTCCAACTACGCCCATTTCCTAAAATAGTAAGGAATATTGAAGAGTATAATGGCATATTAATAGTCCATAGACAATGGAGGATTCATCATGGATTATATGGGATATAACACTCATCTAAAAGGACTATTATAGCTACATTATAACCTAAAATTATCACTTATAACCACTTATTTGGCTTGCATGGGATTAGTGCTATGTGGTGAATGTCAAAGCCTTAGCATGTAATTGGTAGGATGGGAAGGTTTAATAACAATATTTCCTAAATGTTTCATTCCTTCAAGGAATTATAATATATTAATGTTGTATATATCTTATTCTATCACTCTTTGAGGTGACAAAATTATCACTTATAGGCAGGACTTACTTGAGGAGATACACAGTCATCAAGTAGTTAATAGGTGATAGCACCTTAAGCATGCTTCAAAGGCATTCTGATTCCAAGGAGATTTATAAGTTTAAAGATCATCATGAAAATAATCATGAGATAATAAAGTTTACCTGATGTATTAAAAAATTATTCCAAGAATTTTCATACCTTATTTTAGTCCGTACAAGGTCAAATACAAATAAACAATAGTCAAGAGTATGGAATATGATAGCTTTGCTTCCATAACAAGTGAAATGGGAAAGGTTATAAGTGATTGTAGGTGGGAGAACACCTTAAAAATTATTATTTTTACTTTATGAGGTTACCAAGTAATTTAAAATATGGTAATAAATAATATTTCAATATAAATATGCAGTACATACTCAAAAGCCTACACATAGTCTACTTCTCAAAAGTCTTCCTTGGTATTTTTTAGGTTTGGAGGTGCTAGAAAGGTCATTTTGACCTAAATTTTTGTAAGGGGGTCATAATAAAAAAATGAAAACCATAATAAATATTTTTAATGTTAAAATAGTGTAAATATCATTTTTTTTTCTCATAATTAGGCCACTTTTGGGCATGGACAGAGGCAAACAATGGTGAAAAAGTGACCAAAAGGAGTATTATTTATCTTGGGAACACTTCAGGACACTTAGTGAATGTTGTTAAAGAATATGTGTGAGATTATAAGAGTTTTAATGAATTTATTGAGACATAATTACTGTAATTAATGTTGGATACATAAAAAAGTGGCAACTCACACACCAACCTAACACACAGTCCATGTTGCAAAAGTTAGCTTTGGGGTTTTAGATGTTTGGAGGTGCTAGAGGCATCAATTTGACTTGACATTTTGTATAGATGGTCAATATGACCCATAATAATACTTTATATGGTCAAAATTTAAGTAAAAATTGGGAACATATTTTCTATTTTATCTCATAAGTAGGCCACTTTTAGGCATGCATGGAGGCAAGAAATGGTGAAAAAATGGTCAAAATGGGTGTTGGGTGCCTTGAAAACACCATGTGATTATTTTTAATGATGAAATAAAGTGTATTTAGATGTATATTACATTAATTTAACTTACTAATGATGATAAAAAAATCATAGGTGGTTTTGGACAACTATGTGGAGCCAAACCCCATGGGTCTCAAAAAGACCATTTCATGATTTTGGTACTTATAAGTGGTTCCAAACCAAAAAAAATAGCATGGATCATGGTGGTATAATTATAAAAGTTAATCAATTTTTTTTTTAATTTTTCACACATGT
This sequence comes from Torreya grandis, assembly GCA_037957365.1. NCBI lineage: Eukaryota > Viridiplantae > Streptophyta > Pinopsida > Cupressales > Taxaceae > Torreya > Torreya grandis. The sequence goes on from JARHVA010004599.1 coordinate 351,608, forward strand.
ATGATATACCAACATCAAAATTTCTCTTATAGGCCTAAAAGGGCTAATTAGGCCTAATTTGGTAAGCTAAATGGGCTAGATAGCATATAAAATCTTGTATTTTGGCCATGAAATTTTTTATGGAGCTGTGGAAAAATAATGGGTACCTGTAAAAAGTATTGGTTTTTCACCAATAGTTCCATATTCTCTCAAACAAGGAGATTTACATAAAAAAGGAGCTACAAAGAATGCATGGTCTGAGTGTCAAATCAAGATTTTTGGAGTATTTGGTCATTTAAATAATATTGAACCAAGTTTTTTGTGTCCTCAATAATCCATACATGGTGTAGAAGTTTAGGTTTGATGCAAGTTTGTAAAAAACTCCTCCATTTCCCTCTATGCCATAGTGCAAAATGATTTTGAGGGTTTTGAAGCCTAAATAGGTGCATATAGCCTATTAAAAAGATTTGGAAAGTTGAGTAATGATATGGAATGAAATATTAAAGGTAGGAAGAAGCTAAAGAAGAGTTATAATTAAATAATTATTTGTAAAAGGTCTCTAACAAGTGCAAATAGGACTCGTCTTCTTCAAATGCCTCATGTGTAAGACAAAGTCAATTTGTTGAAGGAGTTTTATAGCTAAATCATGCCAAGTGTTCTATAATTATTCATGATCCTATATAAAGGTTCAAAAAAAATACTTTAAGGGACTTTAATACCTACATTCATGGAAGAGGACCTATTCACCAAGGGAACATGCAAGCTAATTTCTACTAGCTATAACAAGAGTTTAGGCACTCTCGAAGTGGCTTATGATTGAAAAAATCAATTTGAACATGTTCATAATTCAAATAAACATTAGATAAACTATATTCCATGACAAATTATGGAGGATTAAAATTTTAAAGGTTTAAGAATGCTACGTACCATTTTGGAGGAGCTATTTAAAAGGGCATTTTCCTAGTTTTGAGGCTCTAGTCTCCTTCTCTCTCCTCTCTCTCATTTTATCTATATGTAAGAAAATTTTTGGAATTAAAAAGGATGTTTAACCTAATTTTTTGGAATTCCATGATCATAAAACATTTTTACTTGCCTCTTTTGATGAATATGATAAAATTCATAACTCTTCAAAAACTTGTTTAGTGTATTTTCATGGTTTATTGGGAGATGAAAGTGATAGTTCTTTATTCCTCTCATATTATCCTTTCATTCATACCTATTTTTAGGTGCTAATATCATCCTTTCAATTTTAATAGTGTGCTCTAATCATCTTGTTTGTATGTCAAGTGTAAGATTTCTTTAGTGTCTTTGAGAGACCTATTAAACATGTACCTTAGATCATGCATTAACCCTAATCCTCTATGTGAAATATCAATGTTTGAAGGATTAAATTTGAGAAATGTAGCTAGATTTATGTTATTTTCCATATTTTTAAGGCATATTACACAAATGGAGGTCATATTTTGGTGTATCACCCCAATTAGATAGATTTTCATTTCAATTTACCTTATCCCTTTCCCTTTGAAAGATGATAGTGTAGAGTAGGGATCATAATTTATACATCAAGGGGAGATATCCCTTATAATATATAGATTAAATCCACCTATTAGTCCACCCATAGCCTAGGATTGTCTCTATGTTACTTCAGATTGTGAAGGCCTAAAACTACCTTCACAATGGTGTATGTTTATAATACAACAGTTACCAAAATCACCCTTTAGAGGAAAGAAGTTGGGTTTTGCATTTTGTTTAGTTTCCTTTTAACTTAATTATTTTGAAAAAAATTCATTATTCATTCTATTGAGGGTTGGAGACCAATCCATGGGTGAAATGATAAACTTAAAAAAATCATAACTATTAAGACAAACTTAAATCTATTTATTCCCTAAATTTTAAGTTAGATATGAAATTAAGTATAGTTTGATGGTTTCAAATATAAAATGAAATGATTATAAAATTCATGTATTCCATTTTGAATCATTAGTATTCAAAAATATAAAAATGTATAAAATAAATTCTTCCAATTTATGGAGTTGTTTAATAATGCCTACTTACTGTCTGACTTCCAAAATCTAAATGATTCTCATGAATTTACTCACCATCTGAAGTGACCAACCCAAGATTAACTAGGAACACCTAAATTTCAACACCGTGGTTCCATTTCCTACCTCTTATTAAACTTGAATTTGGTTTAATGTTTGTTGTAAGTAGGATTTATTTTCTAGATATAATTACAATCAATGTTCTACAAGGGAAGGTCTAAAATAACAACTCCATGGATCCACCTTTAACATAAATAGTTTCTCATGATATGGCAAGTAATTATCCTCAATCATTTATTATTTTAGAGAGCACATTGAAAAGACACCAATGGATCAAATAAAACAATCCAATTCAAACAAGTTGGGGAGGACAAATAAGAAAAGATAGGAAAAAACAAAGGAAAACAAACATTATAAAATAAAACTAATCTATGAAACCATGAACCACTATATAATAGATACATGTAGAAAACCTCTTGAATCATTCAAAAATGGTGTTGGATATAATAATTGATAACTAATGATTCAAAAACTATCTATTAACTAGTAGCTTTAGGTCATTCCCTTGCATATCTTTCAATTTGGAAGCATTCTATTTTAGCAAATTTTAAAGTTGATAAGGATTTCTCCAAATAAGACTTAGATTAAAATTTCAACCTTTCTTCTCATGGGATTTGTCCCTTAATAAAAATTTATTTGAGATAAGAAAATTATTTGACTTGGTATTTTTTATAAAGTCATATTTTTATAGTTTATTGGTGCTTACTAAAATTATATAAGGCTTCATCTCTCATATCATCCATATGAATCAATTCCAATAGTCTAGACTGACCTATCTCATTTGAATCCATGTAGTCATTGATAAAATGATACATGGGTCTCTTCAATCTCATTAAAAATATTGATTCCACATCATAAAATAGCTTGAAGGGAGATGTCTTGAGACTCTTATTATGTGTTGTCCAAATAATCCATAAAGAATACTTGACCAAGGGATGCTAACTATGTGGGTTATCTTATAGTAACTTCCTAATGATATTCAACATGTTCTTATTTATGGACTTAACCAAACCATTTCATTGTGGTTAATATTTCAAATTAATATTCAAGGTGATTATGTTCTAATATGCCCACTCAGTAAACATAGTTGATTGGAAGGCAAGCCCATTATCACACACACGTGCCATAGGAGCACTGAATCTAGTCATAATGTGCTCTTCAAAGAATATAATTACATCATAAATAGTGTTATTCTTGGTGTATTTTAATTTAGCCCATATTGTTTAGTAGTTAGTCATTATAATAATGAAAATATGACAATTTGAAGAGTTTTGATTTATGACTCCAATGAACTCTAGGCTCCATTAAGAAAAGGGATGTTCCTCAATTACTAGTTGAAAGGGCATGTCAACATGATTTTCCATTTTCGTAAAGGTTTGATAGAGATGACAGGATATCACATGATTGTGATCATACTTAAATAATATCATCCAATAATAAATAGCCCTCAAGATGTTATGGGATGCCACACTCCCAAAATGTTGGGAGAGGAAAAGTAGATAAGTAAAGTTGCACAAGATATTCTTTGAATATTTATGCATTATGTATAAAATTGTTCGTTATATGTATTTTGTACTAACCTCCATGAGTTATAAAGGGATATATGATGAAAATTCTCCTCTCTTTAGATCCAATGTATGAGAATAATATGAATACTCATGAACTGTAGTGACTATAAACATGTATGATTATATGAAGAAGAAGATTAACCTTTGTTGAGATCAATATGGACTTTCTACTTATGGTTACCTATCGTATTTCTTGTGTTATTTCTTATCTATGTTATCATGTTTAATGCTTGGTTTAATATTATATAAAATTAATATGAATGTTTTTTAAACCTTGAAAAGGGTTTGGATTAGTCTTAGTTCATATCTATCACATGATAACTCATCTCTATCATACTTCTATTAATTATGAATTCTTTGTACCATCCTACATGGTATAACAAAACATACGTATCATTATGCTTAGCATACTATTTTGCATCAATAACCTCTAGTAACAATGGTGTGGTGAGCATGGAAGAACTCTTTTTGGAGGAAAATATGATAACATGGTTACCAGGAAAGTGAGACATTGAAACATGGTTAGACCAAAAAGTATGGCACTTCACAGAAGAAGAATCTAAAAGGACTAGTTTTACCATAAGTGAAATCATTTAAGAGTATATCTATAGAGAAATATATATGAAATTTTATGGTTTGAGCTACTTGAAATGCTGACTAATTGGCTGATAAGGCTAGAATACTACTACTTCAATCCTAGAATGAAAGAAACTATTACTTGGATTGAAGAGAAGATAAACCAGTTGTTGAAATTGGAAACCAATTGGATGAGAGAGATAGACTAGTGGGTCACCACTACCATAGATGGATACATCATTAAATTTTTGATGCAGGGGTATATAACATTTGAAGCTACATAGGATCATTTTGTTTGAGTAATTAGAGGAAATGTTTTATAGTGACTACCTCTCCCATTGAAGATGTTGGTTGTGGATAAGGCCATGGTTCCTACACCAACCAATATGGATTAGTCACTTTGGATATAGGGGGATGTGTATGCATGATGGTGAATTATGGATATATGAGTAAATATAACTTAAACCTAAATATAGAATGGATACATGAGGAAAGAAGAGTTAGAAGAAAAGTTTAGATTAAAAATGGAACTATGAAAACAAAACAAATGGAATAAACATAAGAATACCCAAGAAGCTATGGGTAGAAGTAAGAGTAATAATAGAGTAGATGACGAATGAGTATGTAGATGTGATGAGAGAGATGATGACTGTAGGCTGAAGAAAGAGAATGATGATGGATGCTGGTAGATAGAACAAGAGGACAAAGAATGAGATGAAGTGAGATGTGTGAAGAGGAACATGAGAGTAGTTTATGAGTAGAATAGATAGAAGATATAAATAGTGCACAAATACAAGAAAGGGTATTGTTAGAAGAAGAAGAATTACATATAAAAACATAATCTAGTCATAATTTAATCATAGGTTCAATCATAATAAAGGAATAAGTCATGGGAAATAATTATTTACTATAAGTGTATGTGTCCTCACATCCCAATCTTTTATATTCTATTACAATTTTTTAGCTAGGTGAGTAGGAAGATAAAAATTAAGAAAGACTAGTTTTAGATCATGTGAACTATTGGGGTAGAAAAATTCACAACAAATACATTAGGAAGGATTTTAAGGTCATAGGATTAGATTAAGTTGAAAAATAATAAGAAGAAAGCACAAAAAAACAAAGTGTGCATGATAATTCTTTTGGTACATAAAATAGTACATAAGAAGGATTACATAGAAAAAAGACACATCCAATATCAGTTATGCAAAAGAATCCATTCATACCAGTTAATATGTTTAATCATCTAGGAAAATTATTCAACTTATCCATCTATGATGCATCCATGGACCCTGAGCAGTACATGCTAGCTTGCAAAATGAAATTGAAAGTTAAGGGCATCATTGATAAAAATTTACAAAAGTGTGAGTTTGTAGGGTCTTTAACTAGGAGAGCATTGAAGTCATATACAAAATATATATTCATAAAGAAAGTTTAAAATACATTAAAGATTGGCTCATCATAGAATTTAAGATTAAAAAATGTGCTAGCTATAAAATACATGACCTAAAGGAGATAAGGAGAAAGTATAAAGAGTCAATTTGTAGCTATGATCATAGAATTTTTGATGTAATGAATAGGGTAGAATTTGATTTCATAGATAAAGAAAAAGTAGCATGGTTTGTTGAAGGACTAAGAAACAAGATTTAGTTTTCCACTATACAAACTCAATATGAGACAAAATAAGATTCCATAGCTGCTACATAGAAAAGATTGAGGATTATGGAGAAGCTCCAATTACTAATTCTAAAATTAAAAACACACTAAAAGCTTTCATGAAAATAATGGAGAAATACCATGAGGTGGATAAGATAAAATTGAATCTATGGTGCATAGAGTGTAGAAAAGGACACCACTACAATGATTATCTTAAATTCAAGATAAAATTCTAAAAACTCTATCGGGTAGTAGGACATGCCATGACACAATGCCATCTTTTGTAGCAATATATCAAAAATATGTAGAATTTGTATTGTAATTTCTACAAGTTGACTAATCATGATGAGAATAACTATCGATATTTGCAATATCTTAAAGAGGGAATCTCCAAACATGTATTTGCCATCATAGTGTATCAAATTTCCTTGATGAAGCATGCAATCCCAAGCCCAAAAGTTGATGAGATTTGTGTGACCTAAATAGGTCCATAATGGATTCAAAGTTCACCATATTATCAACCTCATGGTCTATCTAGATGGACTCTTTATTCACCAACTTGGACACCTACATCCCCTCAGTATTAGTATTCATCACATTGGAACTCACCCATAATGTAATAATAACAAACGAATTAGACCCCTTCAATTTTACAATAAGAATTCAACATGGGAGATAGTAATCAATAGTATCATCATTATAAATATTCACAATAAGGATTATATTGATGGGATATCAATCTAATAGAGGAGGAGGTTAAGGTGGTTATAGAAGAGGATACCAAGGTGGTATAATAAATAACTATCAAAGTCCTCTACAACATTATCTATGTGGGGAATATAATCATGTCCAATGAAATTGTCTTATGAATCCATAAATATAATCATATTGTGCATGTTTTAGAGTCTCTTGATAGCATGACATATAATATTGTCCTATTATATATAAGGAGAGAAAGAACAAATCCATCTAAAATGTAAATATGGTAAGTGTAGAGCCTAAATCAAATGCATTTCTAAATGTTGTGACATGATAACAACATGAACACAAAGGGTTGATTCCATTGGAGATGCCTCAATATTAGGGCATCATCAAATTTAAATAGGATAAATATCTAGATCTAGCTATAGAAAACAATCTCATGCATGAAGCTACATAGTTATTAAAGAATATTCAACATCAATAAACTATTGATGGTGATGCTGCAATATTCAACACATAAATGTATGGCCAAATTGTGTGCATCATATGATAAGATAGAGTTGTCACTATGCTCATGGACCTCCTAAAACTTTTTAGTACTATTTTTAGTAAATATATATCATAGAACATCATGAATCTATTGCATAATATTCTAGAATGTGTGTAGCATGGTAAAAAAAATATAAAAAAACTAGTCTAGTATGTCAAGATGAATAAACCCAAGGATTTTGATAAATAGATTGATATTGAGGTTACTGGTTACAAGATCTTGAATTCTATCTTTGATTTTAGTAGCATAGTTAATATGATTCCTAAATCTACATGGGTAGCTATTGGATGACCAACTGTCAACTATAGCTTAGTAAATCTAAGCTTAGCTAATTATAGAAAATTTGAGCCTATTGGTAGATTGGATGATGTTGAGATTAACGTTATAGAATTGTCTCTGTGGGGTGACTTTAAGGTCATAAACATGAAGACTACAATAACGTACTACCCTATGCTGATAGGAAAAAATGGGTGTATGATGGACAAATGACTAATAATACAGTGTAAACTAGCTCAATGTATATAAAGGTGATAAATTTATTTCCATTCCTCTCAATAGAGTGCACAAGCCTTACATAATTCTAGTTAAACCAGACTCCCCCTATGTTTTGCAAGAAACTAGTTAGATGAAGGTCAGTATTGAGGAGATTCCAAAATCTCTACGCATAACTAAATGTAATTTATTATACAAGAATGACAAAAAATAGGTACAATTATTGATCACTTAGTAACTCAAGACATTAGAATAGTGGAGGCCCAAACTAGTAGCAATGTAGCTAGTGATAGATCAGTTTGTCATTAAAGAATGTGCCTCTATGTCTACAAATTTTTTGACTCGGTCAGAATTTGATTCCTATATCAAGACAATGATCACATACATGACTACATGGATCCAACAAGGGAAATAACTTTACCATGGGAAACGACTTTATTTATTAATTGGCAATTTAGATGCCCACCTTCTTAATTGGGCCCAAGGTGATCACAAACTTTGGCCAATATGAATGGTCTTTGCACACAAGTGATAATTGCTTATGTATTTGTAATAGAGAACATCAATTATTTCGTTCTATGCTTCTGAGTCCATGTTTTGACCATCAATTAATGAGTTAGTTATTTAAATTATGCTCTAAAGGGAGTTGTTACGACATGGTGGGAAATTCATCATAATGACCAACGTGAATGGGATGATGGGGGAAATCTCATGATTAATAGATTCCAATTGCCATAATTCATCTACACCAATTTTCCATTATTTTAATAAGGTGAGTGCCCTAAAATTCATGTACATAAGTGTGTTTAATTTTGTAATGAGGAATGTCTCACATAAAAATACTGGGTTCACATCTTCCACTATACACTTGCTCCACTACCAGCAACATGGTACATGCACTAAGAACACATAAGGGAGACCAAGCATTAGGCACAAATACAAAATGATTCTATATAAACCTTTTTGTTTGAAGATTAAAATCCATTGGTCCACAATTCACTTCATAAACTCAAGTAATTTCTATGCCATGGTTGTGTAGAAGACTTGAGCACTACAATAGAATCTACTATGCAAAAAAACATAGCCTTTGATCTTAATGAGGCATTAGAAAGGTAAAAATATACTAATGATGAATAAAAATATTTAAAATATCCACTTCACCACATATAAAATGAGGCACAAGATAGTAAAGATTTAGACTCTCATGGTGACATATATTTGAATGATTTATTTGAGCTTAAACGACCTGTAGAACTACTCAAGGACACTGGCACAACATTGACTAAGGAAAATAATCTATACAGTATCCAAATTATTGAATAGGTAGGGAAAAGGAGTATATAAAATTATTTATATGATGAAAAATTCAATATTTATCAATAGCCTATTAAGAAGCATTCTGCTAACATTGGAACTGAAGAGGTTCCAAAATTAGCAAGCATAGCAAATTATTAAATGAAAAATAAAATTTTAGAAGCTCTAAAACTTTTGGGCGATTATCAAGATTTCTTTCCCACCAAATTCTTAGAAGTTTAATAAGTTGACCCATCTCTTGGTGAGATTCACATTAAACTAAAGGAGTGTACACAACTGATCAATAAGTGCCCATATAAGCTCAATATAAATATGAAGATGAAATTAAAGGTAGAATTGGATATAATGTAAGACACAAGGATAACCTATCTAGTATAAAAATTTTATGGGTAATCCCCATGGTAGTTCAACCCAAAAAAATAGGAGAAATATGAGTATGTGGGGACTACCACATACTAAACTATGCCCATGTAAATGATCCATTTACAATACCATTTATAGATGAAGTTTTGGAATCTATCACAAGACATGAAGTATATTCTTTCATTTATGGTTTTAGAGGATATCATCAAATCCTAATCATAGAAGAAGATCAAGTTAAAATAAATTTTGAAATAGAGTGGGGTTCTTTTGCATACAATGTCATGCCTTTTGGCCTTAATAACGTACCTATGGTGTTCTCTCATATAGTGGTTACAACATTCAAGGATTTCATTCATGATTTTTTTGAAGTTTACCTTGACGATTGGGAAATTTTCTCCCTATTTAAATAGCATTTATCCAAGCTACATTTAATTTTGGAATTATGTTGAGCTCTACACATCACTTTGAATATAAATAAATGTTTTTTTTAACACCATTTGGAGTATTAATTAGACACATAGTATGTAGCAAAGGTATTCTATTAGATAAGGAAAAAATCATAGTAATACTAAGTATGCCTCCACTTATTAATTCCACTGAAGTGTGATCTTTTCTCAAACATATAGACTACTACCACAAATTTATCAAACGTTACGTAGTTGTTTCATCTCCACTAGAAACTTTACTACATAAAAATTAAAAATTGTCTAGACCTTAGAATGTCTATCAAAATTCATTAATTTGAAACAATGATTGATTACTAAACCCATACTAGTTTTTTCTAGATTGGAACAAGCCTTTCCATGTACATGTATATGTTTTAGGCATCACAATTGGTGTTATACTTATGTATCTTATAGATAGTAAAATTGACCATCTTATCCACTTTACTAGATGAAAATTATTAGATTTACATAATAATTATAAAACTATAGAATGGGAAACATTGGCCATTTTTTTCACACTTCAAAAATTCTAGCATTATCTACTTGCAACATCATTTGAAGTCCTCACTGACCATTAAGCCTTGTGATATCTAGTCAACAAATTGATGTTAGGATAATGTATCTCTTGATGGTTGATGTTATTTTAAGAGTTTTAATTCCACACAAATGTCAATCCAAGAATGGAAAATTTAGGACTAGACCACCTTAGCCGCATCCTACATGGGGAAGAGTTGGAAGAATTAGAAGAAGACTCTCGTAATGCCCATTTTTTTATATCTCTATGATTCTTGAAATATTTGAAGTCATCACCAACTTCCTCAAGCAAAGAATCTTCCCTATGTATTTTTATGAGTGGGATAAAAATTAGTTTATGACTACAACACTGCCATATACCATCATTAATGGAATTTTATATCACTTGGGAAAGGATGAAGTCCTATACAGGGTTGTCCTCAAATATGAACAACCTCAACTCTTGGAGGAAGCTCATTAAGAAGTCACATGAGGAAATTTTGTAAGAGAGGATAATGATAGAAAAAATCTACAAAGTGGACTATAATGGGAAAATTTGTTCTAAGATGCACACAGAGTTACACAACACTATGATATCTACTAATGCATGGGTAAACTACTCCAAAAATATGAGATGTAATTACATCCCTTATTAGTAGATTAACCTTTCAAAAAATGGGGTATTGATTTTATTAGACCAATCAACCCAAAAAGTAAGCATAACAAAGATAGATACATCATTACTATGATAGATTATTTTAATAAGTGGGTTAAAGCAGTTACCACACCTAGTTATGGTATGAAGGATGTAGTGAAGTTCCTATATGAAAATATGAATACCAGGTTTGGATGCCCTATAAATTTAGTTAGTAACAAAGGAACACACTTTTTAAATAACACCATCAAGGATTTGACTTGAGATTTTATGATCTCCCATCATAAAATCACTACCTACCATTTATAGGCTAATAGCTAAGATGAAGCCTCCAATAAGGTACTAGGGAAAATGCTTACAAAAATATATGATGTCAAGAAGGATGACTGGGAATATCACATTAATATGATCTTATGAGCATATCTCACACATTATAAAAGAACTATAAGATTTACACCATTCTATTTGATGTATGGTCTAGAAGCAGTCATGCCAATGTAATATCTAGTACCTAGCCTACACATTACCATGGTCATGTGATTCAGAGATCAAGAGTCTCTTACTAATTAACTCGTAAAACTAAATTAGATGGATGAATTTAGATGAAAATAAATGTGGATGTAAGGAGTACACAACCAAACCTAGAAAGTATGGCATGATAAGAACTTGCAACAAAAATAATTTCATAAAGATTAGCCAGTTCTTAAATGATAGTCATTTCAGAGCATTCTTGGGAAACCTAAAAATAAGATGGAAAAGACCCTACATTATACATGACCTAACACAGTAAGGAACCACGGTTTTAAGGTATCTTCAAGGAACCATGTTACCAAGGTGAGTAAATGTTTGTAGGCTTAATACCTAGTGCCAATAGTCTATTGATCTCATTCTACAAGCTGAGTGGGTGATGAGTTGCACTATGCAGATTAGGATTTTTCTAATTTTAAAGTTTTTTGTGTGTGTGTATGTGTGTGTTTGTTTTCTATTTTTTTTGTTTATATATGATCTCAATAATAACATTTGGGAAGTACAAGGACCAAGCATTGTGCACACCAGATATGTGCATGAGGATATATGTGTACCACTAGAAACATTAAAGAGGAGTGACTAAAAAATATTAAGTCCAAAAAAGATGCTAAAACATCCCAACATCAAGATATCCATCAGATAATGGTTATCCACTACAAGTAAATGTAAGATCCAAGGGTCAATTGATGTAATCTTAAATAATTTAAAGGCTAGTAAACATTAGCTACTTGTACCATTCATATAGACACCAAAGAGTAGAATGTCATAACTTAACACATGCTTCAATGACAAACTACTTTAATGGCTAGATCAGATATAGATTTGACACATCCACCATTGCATTTAAGATGACTAGATAGATGAACATGGCCTAAATGTAGAAGCCAAGAGGCACAAAATCTATAAAATCTAAGTTCAAACACCAAGTTTAGATTTCATCCTTATCATATTTTCATGAGATAAAACTATTAAGAGATGAACCATTTTCATTACATAGAGCATACAAAGCATTCAAATTTCCTCTCATGTAGCCATGGATACCATGTAACTAGTTTGACCCCTATCTGAAGCATAAAAGGTATCATTTGGTGTCAACATGATGCTTTGACAAACTAAGTATAGTGATCAAGAGACATTTTAGCACCTCTATAAAGCTAAGAAAAATCTCTTCCACCATGATCTTATTGAGGCTATATAATTACTAACCCTTATATCTCCCCACTAATTTCATAACATAAATGTTGAGTGCATACTACGTATACTAACATTTAGTGACCTAGGAGAGATAGTTAAATTATTGCTTGGGTGATATAATGAGGGCTCAATCTATTTGGGCCTAGATGAGACTATGGTATTAAACACACAAGTCATGGCTTGAGCTTTGGGCGTGTCTACATATAGAAATTCCATACTTCCCTACAAGACCAAAATGCTACCCATCTTGCCAAAAGTCTAGGACTTGTACATATAAGGAAACTAAGGGGTTCCCATTAATAAAATTATAGATTAACCCATGTGCATTATCATCTAGTGCATCACCATAAGATTTTGGTAGATAACCACGTCTACCAAGCAAATACTAAAGTGTGTTGTGGACATTGTTCACAGGATGATCCACCAGAATAAAGAGTTCAACTGGCCTGAGCACTTCATCTAGGAGTTGATCACAAACATTGATAAGTATTTCACCTCTCCTAGGAATACCTTACAATATCAATATTTGATCCTCTTACTTTTCCTTAGGTAATGGAAATCACTAGAGGGAAAACTGCACTCAAATACAAATTACTAGCTATGAAGTAGTTTTGTAACATAATATGGATGCAAGAACATAAAAACCTTACATATGAGTGGAAGTTCAAAGCTTAGTGGGAGGAGTGCCTAAACCTCATTTTCACACACCCTAGAGTACCACCCAATGTCTTATAGTACCTAGGTCAATATGCCACAATCACTTTACTACCCAAAGGAGTCTTTATCATAATTCATGTGCTACTACACTCACCATTAAAACCACTCCCATTATTCATCATCATGGATATGACATAGGTAGAAGTGGCCTAATAAAAAGAACACATATCTAGGGATTTGACCCCCTTGTAATCTATACAACTGGGCATAGATATTCATGTTACACAATAACTAGAGTTAGCATCAAGATCATAGTAATAAAAATGGCAGCATACTATAGATCCTCATTTGGTATCCCCTCCCCCAAAGTGAAAAACATGCATCATTATGACCTAGAAGGATGACCTAAAGGTGTTGTAGATAGATGGCTTCTATGACCTCATGCAAATGGGTAATGATATGCAGGAAATCTACCAAGTCATCTTGGTAGACATGGCTAGAGACAACTATGACAAAGAGAAGAAAGATTTATCTTTAATGAAGGTGGTGCATAAAGTGCAAATATAGATGTATGGTATACCTAAGTTATGGGTGTAACTCCCATCTTCCCACCTTCCATCATTGTCAACATAGTTTGGGAATAAGGTGAGTAGCTCCAACATATAATAAAATTCTTCCAACCTTTGATTAGTCCAACATTCACACCTAATGTCATACTTGTACCCATGCTAGAGAGTTCACTAAAATAACTTATGCATAGGCCTAGAACACAATAGGAGGAAAGAGTCTCCCCACCTTGTAAGAACACACATTTTTTTGAATATTTATTGCATAGGAAGCACAAATTTCTCCTAAATCTTCTTCAGCACCACCATGATGTAGACTAGTCACAATCAAAAAAAATAAATAATAGGTTCTAAGTTTGGAGGTGAGACCAAAGAATTCCCCACCATCGCCATAGGCATACTAGGTTGATAAAATTGCATAGGAGTGGCTAATAGTGGATTAAAAATAGTCTAATAAGGAAGAATCCATTTTCACAACCAAATATTAGTTTAGAAAAGAAGATAAATAAAGAAGAAATGTAGTAACAACTTACAACATAGAAATATGAAGAAGTTGAGGCCTAAAAAAAGTCAAGGATGTAGAGGCAAACATATAGAAGGCCTAGGAGATGGCTAGGTCACCCCAAGAAATAGTTTTCATAGCACAACAAGTGTAGGAGGATAAAGAGAAGGAAAAATAAGAAGTAGAAAAACAAAAATGAGACACAATAGACTAGGCATAATAATAGGTAGAGGAAGCTTCTAGGAAGAATAAGGAGGAACATGATGAATCCCTATGGAAATAAAAATTACATGCATAAACACAATCTCAAGTATAGGCCCAAGATATATAGGAACAAGAAAAGAAGAAGAAATAAGAAGAATAATAATGGAAGAAAGAAGAAAAAGAGAAAAAGAAGAAAAAAGAACAATAAAAGAGAAAGAAAGAGGAAGAGGATAATAAAAGATAGGAAGAAGAAAAGAAGAAGAAGAAGCAAGAATAAGAGGAGGAAAAAAATAAGATGGAGGAAGAAGATAGGAGGAAGAGGTCACATAGAAGATGGCTGAAGCTGCTATGCAAGAATCTAGGCTGGTAGTAGAGGCTACAATATATCAATAAGTTCCACCCATAACTTAGGTAGGATCTCAAATGCCATAGCTTATATTAGGAGGTGTTTGGATTTGGGATGTTCCCTCGATCACAACTTGATGAACTACTTTTTTGCTCCCTCTAGCCACTATGTTGTGACCTAACCCTATAGTCTCAACAAGTACATTGGTCACACTCTTAGTCAAGCAAGAGGCTTTACTTGATGTCTCTTGATTGACTTTGAAGAAGAAGTTGGAGGGTGACACAACTTTTTAAGAGTCCATCGCACAAAAGGGAACCTCCCTAGAGTATGAGTGGGATCAAACAAGGGAAGAGAATGTGGATCTCAAAGGTCATCTTCATGAAGCAATGAAGATGATCAATGATATTTTCCTAGACTTGGCCTCTCAAATAATTGAGGACTAAGTGATGTCTGACTACAGTAGGATCAAGACCTTTGTCTCAGAGCTTACAAAGGATTAGTGCACAATATAAATTCACCTAGTTCTCATCTTGGGTCATAATTTAAAGACTGATGTCACTACTTTGATGATTTTATTAGAGGAGTATCAAGGCGTGATTAACATTTTATCCCTACAATCCCATCAACTTGCATGTAGTCTTTTGGACTAGAAGTAACAACTTGGCAATTTCATTGCCAATTATAGTATAGATCTCACCACAACTACCATGCTGAACATAACCATGCATAGTTAGACTACCTTGGTCGATGAAACTAAACTTGCTCTCTATCAATCTTTCAATTTTAGTAATAATGTGTGTGATTGAATCCTTAGTTGGTAGTAAGACCTATGGCATAGTTTATCTACATGTCTTCAAGTACAATGACATGCAAAATTTTTGGAGCAATTGAGTAAAAAATTTAAGCTAAAGTTTATAAATACAAAGGTATAAATGAGTACCACTGAGGACTCAAACCTAAAATAAATCATTAGATGTTATTCACTAATGTGCATCCTAATTTTCATGGTGTAGGAAGTGATACTTGATTAAAATGCCTTAAATTTTGACCTAGCTCTATTTTATAGTGAGGTGGCCCTGATCCTCAAAGTTTTATTTACAAGCCACCATTAGAGCTCCATAAAGAACTTACATAATGCATAGCTACTTAGTCTAGGGTCAAAGATCCTACTGGATGGCCTTTTTCCTTAGTAGTTCAACCTCCTTCTATTTGAGTACTATGTAATGCATAAATTTTTGAAAAAAATTATAAAGTTTTGTGCAAGTTTTTGTAGTGGGGATGATTAGTGATATAAGTAGGGAAAATATGGTTGAAAAATATTAAAGGTTAGCCACCTAGTTACACCAAACTATTGAAAACCTGAAAGGGTAGTAGGTTGGTATGATACTTAGTTGAAAACTCAAAAGGGTGGCTAAATAATGCACAAAAGGTGAAAACCAAAAATGGTGCCTTGAGAAACTAGTACAACTGTTGATAGTCTACCCAATTTTTTAGATTTTTCCCTTAGTGCACAATCAGATGAACCTATGACATTATCTTAGGATGAGACAAAATTTTAAGCCTAGGAAAGTGTTGGTAGAAGAAAAATGGATAAGTAAATTTGTGCAAGATATTCTTTGAATATTTGTGCATTATGTACAAAATTGTTGGTTATATGTATTTTTCCTATCCTCCATGAGTTGTAAAGGGATAGAAGATGAACAATATCATCTCTTTATAACTAATGTATGAGAATAATATGAATATTCACGAGCTTTAAAAACTATAAATATGTATGATTGTATGAAGAAGAAGATGAACCTTTGTTGAGATCAATATAGACTTTCTACTTATGGTTACTTATTATATTTTTATGTTATTTATTATTTATATTATCATGTTTGATGTTTGGTTTAATATTATCTAATAGTAATATGAATGTTCTACAACCTTTAATAAAGATCTATATTAATATTAGTTCATATCTATCACATGATAACTCATCTTTGTCATGCTTCTATTAATTATGAATTTTATGTACCATCTTGCACAGTATAACAAAACTTAGCTATCTTGGTCCTCAGCATGTTTTGTTGCATTAGGAACCTCTACTAACACAAAAGGATGATCATTCATAATTTATCATGGAAATATGTCATGACATCTAGCACTTCCTCTTTTGTAAATAATCTGAGGTAAATCCCTTTATGACTCTTATGGTACAAGACACCTTTCTTCAACATGTAGTGGTAGGCCTTAAAGCTCTCTTTTGATTCCCATATAATCCATTTAGAGGAATAAAATATAATAATTAATGATTAATGGAGTCATACCAGGGGTTGTGCTTCAACTAAAACTAATTTATTTGGACAACAACAATACTAGGGTCAATTATGATAGACCTTAATCTTAAACCAACTTTATAGGTCTAAATTCAATGTCATATTATTTAAGTTTTGAGAAAAATTGTCATCTTCTTTCTCCAAGATTATTATTCCAAAAAATCATTTACATATCAAGATTCATAACCATAACATAATTTTTTTCCCTTAGGATGTAATGTTTGAATTTTTTTACTACCTTTACCAATGCATAAGTTTTATAGTCCAAAACAAGGTAATTTAAATCATCTTCCTTAAAATTAGTGCTCATGAAAGCTATAGGATGATCTCCATCTTACATTTTATGAGTAAGGATGATAAAAATGGTATTATCAGATATAAATGAAGACAAGTAGAAATATTTTGTGTAATCTAGGTTGAACAAAATAGGGGGATACATGATGATGTCTTTAATTTTTTGGAAGGATTTCTTTGAGGTGGGTATTCACTCAAATTTAAATCCATGTTTTAACATGGCATTCAATGGTTTAGTTATTATTGTAAATTTGGCCTTGTAAGATTAATACCAACCCATACAACCAAAAAATTTACATGACACCCACCCAATCTTGATCTCGCTACATGGTGATGCTTTTATTGTCCTCATTTTGAACCATATTAGCACTATTAGAGGTATCATGGTATGTACTATAACCTTGTTGTGAATTCATCATATGTCATGGTTGTCTTGGGTCTTTATGTGATGCATTAGGTAGTCATAGTTGTCATTGAATGAATAGAATGGCTGTCATTATCTTTTTCAAGACTTAAGTGTGGTTTAAACATTGTTTGATAAGATTAAGGATCTTTTAACAAAGTTAAGGTAATTTGGATGTTTTGAGGTTATTGGTTCTTATGATATATGGGCATGTTTCAAGTCATTCCTTATGATAAAACCTTTCTAAATAATGTGAAAGGTGTATAAAATATATTTGGGTCCTAATTTGAAGACTATTAATGTGTTTCAAGGTCATTCTCCATGGTATATTTGTTCAAGTCTATCTCAAACCTTTATTAACCGTTTCAAAGTACTAAATAACCCTAAAACATGACACATTAGTCTATATACCTTATAAATTTTTTGAAAAATGATAATTTTTTAATGTCTCACTTATTGGAAATGTCTTAAAATAGTCCTTAAGCCATCAATAGGTGGTTTCACATCATAAAGAGCCAATTTAGGGGTCAAACTCATTTCCCATTAGCCAAATGGACCCCACACATGGTAAACCATGACCCCTCAGCTTCCCCATCCACACCACTCATTTTGAAGTGTTATTTGACTTATATTTCTCCCCATTCTACCCAACAATAGTGTTTCAAATATTGAATCATGAGAAAATGGAGTAAAATTATAGGTTTTGTAGAGATTTCTAACTTGTATGGATATGTACAGTATGAATATGGATAGAGGAAGTCAAAAATTTGTAGAGGGGGATCATTCTAGGCATTAGGTGAAGAGATCCATGAGTTTCTAGGCAAAATAGTCCCAAAATCAACCTCTCCCCTCCATCAAGCTCCTTGGTAGTTCGTATAAACTTTTAATTTTTTAATCATTCTATACAAGAGAAAAGAAATGAGAATATGATATCTTAGGTAGAG
This sequence comes from Torreya grandis, assembly GCA_037957365.1. NCBI lineage: Eukaryota > Viridiplantae > Streptophyta > Pinopsida > Cupressales > Taxaceae > Torreya > Torreya grandis. Next base: position 370,480 of record JARHVA010004599.1, read on the forward strand.
GAAGGGGGTCCCTTGACCATCCCATTTATGGAATTTTTTTTCACATTCATGGCTTATACTTAATGAAAAAAATTTAATATTATTGGTACTTAAATGATCTCCTTCATCTATTCAAGGGGTTAAAGTGACATCAGTTTTGGTGTATCTATGGAATGTTTTTAAGAATAAATGCTTTATGTGTGTTCCATAGGTCCTTGATGTATCTATCCATCACTCCCATTCTTTTTTTTCACATGTGTAAGGGTATGAGAGCAATAAATTCTTCATGTTTCCTCCATTTTTAGACTGTAGACAAGTTTATATATGTTATAGAGCATTCAGAGCATGGGTGTGGAAAATAGGAATGATTTGAAGAATGAAATGGTTTCTTGAGGTCCTATCATATCTTCTCTATTCTTAAATTATCATCTAAGTCATGTTATCAAGAAAAAATAATCCCTTAAAGTCATTCTCTAAGGTGACTATCTTGAATATTGAGTGACTTCCTTTGCAAGTGGAAAAAGGGTACCTCTAGAGAGTCTTTAAGTGGTATAATAAGAATATACATACACCCCATATTTTATCCAAACTTCATAATTTTAAAACATATTCACCTTTCCCTATATGCTAGGACATCTTCACCCTCATCTTATTGTGTAAAAAAAATCCCTCATAGTGCCTATAGTCCTATTTTCACAGATCAATAATGGAGTATTTACTATTGGGATGGGACCTAGAGAGTATGGAATTCCTTAAAAAACATCATAAAGATTAATAAGAAACTATGAAGAATAATGGAAATGGGAAAATAGGGTCTGAATCAAGATCAACACCACTCAATCACCTCAAGATGCCAACCTAGACAAGCTCCTTGGAACATAATTAGGATGGTGATTATAGACTTAAGTGATATTGAGAATATGATAATGGTTTTTAGGATTGACGATGTTTAAAAATACAAAAGGATAATGAGAAGTCAATATTAAATGTTGATCCTTTCCAATAAAATAATGAAACACCTATCCTATCTCAAGGGAGCAAGACCTATAAATAATCAAAATAAAAATATATTGTCCAAACATGATGATGTAACTCATAATAAAAATAGATTGTCCCAGGCCATTCCTCAAAGTGGTCACACACATAATCAAGATGTAGAAATAACACCTCTAGGAAAGAACAATAAGGCATAACTATGATTGCAAGGGTGAGTTGAAAATGGTTTGGGTGATTTGACAGATGTATTTATGCATAAAAAGTATCCTATTCATCATGTTATCATGGTTCAAATAGATTCTTAATGTGGAAAATGAAAGGGATAATGTCTACTTCTTCTAAATAGACCTCATTCACTACCTATAATACAAGTGTGAGAGACCACTGAGAGGGTGTAACATAAATATGAAAATATGATTTTCATAATATTCATTATTCTTTCACTAAATTAGATAAGTCCTTGAGAAAAATGTAATGCCTAATGGCCCATTTAGTCTTATCAGACCTAAAAATAGTATATAGCCCTGTGACTATTATATGAGGTTATTTTACATATTTGAAGGGTAACATGAAGATGGAGAAGTCTCAAAAGACTTGTGTATAAGGTAATGATAATATACCTAATGAGAAGCCTTTATTGACAATTTTTGATTCCAAACAAAGGAGAAAGTATGTGCTCATAGTCCCATGTAGACCTAATTATTGTTTATAAGAAGGCCCTTTAGGAAAGAATGTGGGTTTTGAAACTTACCTAAAAATGACCATATAGAAAGGTAAAAATGGGTCCTCAATTTTTTTTATAGAATTAAATCAGTATTTCCCATTAATATAATGAATTCAATTTATATGGAAGGATCCTCAAGACCCACATGGACCTATTATGCCTAAATAGGCTTAAACAGGCATGTGCATGAGATTTTGGGAATCATGTAGGTTTATAATTTCATGGAAGTATAAAGTAATATAAAGTGGATTCAAGGAGACATATCATGTTCTCATGATGATAATATATTAGTTGAAGAAATAAAATTACTCAATCAATCCATTAGGGATATATAGGCATGACTTCTTACAAAACCTAGAACTAATTGTATGAAGATATAATAGGGGAATATTTGATGGAGGACTTCACCCTAGGGGTGTTTTAAATATGTTATAGGAGAATAAAACCCCATAAAAATTTTATTATAAGGAGGAAGTTATTTTCAATTCCCAATGTTAATATCAAAGAATTTTCATCCTTAGTAGTGAACAATGACATTAAGGTAGACCCATGAGAGGATAACGCTAAGATGATAGCCTAGATAGTTAAAAGAAAGTATAGGGGATTGGAACTCAATAAAGAGGATTTTATGATAATTATGAACCCTTAAATCACCTCAAGGTCACTCATACCTTTGAGAATTAGTGTAGGCCCATTAGGCCTAAATCCATTCTTGGATACTTAAGACTCCATCCTCAATATTGGTGATCAACCTAGACCCTCCCAAGTAGGACTATCATCAAGAGAATATTTAGGAGGTTTTTAAAAGTCATAAAAATTTTGTTTGAGATAGGAGGATAAAAAAGAAGGGATATTTTGGTCTTAAGACCTAACCCAAGGTATGATACCCTAACCAATCAACTCTATCCATCAATTCAAGTGTTCATAACTTTCATAGTAGGGGGACACAAGGAAAATGCTATTAGGGGGAGTTATGAACCATTATAGACTAAATATCAATGAATAAGTGAGTTAGATTCAAGGGCCTAACTATATTAATGAATGATAATATTTTAACCATGTTGAGAAGGCCTATAAAGAGCTTGAGGTTCACCAAATTGCATTCATATCTCCAATAACAAGGTGCATAGGACCCAAAATTTTTAAAGATATTTATGGGGTTATATGTAATAAACATCCATGACTGTAAGTTTAGGATTTTAGGTCTAATTTTTATGAAACATAATTAAGATGGTAGATCTCCAAAACCATGCTTAAACCCTAATACAAACCCAACATGATAAAATTGAGATTTTTTCAATCAAGCACTTTGAATTGACCTGATAAACACTTGGATAACCTATCTCAATCATAAGAGAACCTAATCATGGTATTGGTATGGATGGACATTGTATGGAATAGTCAAAAAATGATATTTTTTCAAGTTTTTGAGTATAAAATAGGGTAAATAGTTATTTGGAGAGTTTAAAGTCATTAGAGGGGTGGTTTGATACTTAATTCACCTCTCCATATAACCAACCACTCATTATTTTCCCAAAAAAGTCTTTTATAGGTCTGTACGAAATATCTAGTCTATAAATACAAGTAGTAGGTGGCCTAATCACCTAAGTGAGGAAAAATTTTACATTTGAAATGCTTTGAAGGGTTGAGTCACGGAGAGAAAAATTTATTTAGGCTTGTAATATAATTTTTACTTATTATTCAATCTCTATTCAATGTACCATGGTCAACCAAAAAATAAACACTATGTAACTAGGACTAATGGCCTAGTAGGTTTACTTGGGTCCATAAGGGGAGATAAAATTTGGAATTGGGGGGATCCTTATAGGGTAAATATATATTTATTACACCTTTAAAATGATGCTAAGGGTGATAAATATATTCATCATGGTCATTATGAAGGAGAGGGTGGTTACCAAGCTTGGTCAACATGCACAAAATGAAGATAGGTTGATCTATGCTTCATGGTGACCTAACTAAATCTATTTAATGACTTTTAACTATCATTAGGAGAGGTTTATTGATAATTTTGTGCATATTCATGCCTTGAAAAAATAAACTATAGCCTTCACCACTCCACTTCAATGCTTAGAGGGGTGATTACAGAGACTAACACATGGAGGGAGTATGAGGGATTACTTTGACTATTGTAAATAATGATGGAGTTGAATCTGGTAATTTATTACCTCTTATCTTCACCTCCATGCCATTTTTACCTCTCTCTCTTATTATCATTTTATATATTTATGCCTTAATGCCTTTGTTTATATCACTTACCTAGGTATGAGGAGACTCTACCTAGTTATAGACCTCTTAGACTAATGAAAGGATTGATTCATTTTATTAAATATTGATCTAGTGTGTTCATGATGGTTAAATTATATAAGTGGTAGATTTATCTTCCTTTTCAAGGTTTTGTCTTCACTTAGATGCTAATATATTTTCTATGCAAGTCATATAGCATGAAAGAAGTGTTAATGACTGAGTTTAGAGTTGAAGTTTGACTGTAAGTTCCTTAAACAAGGCCTTAATTTCATTACCCTCATGGTTTATTCATCTATCATATCCCCTATGTGAATTACTATTTCCTAGACTCACTTAGAAGTAGTAGTTCAATTCCTTATTTAGTTCACTAGTGTTATTCAAGGCAAATGAAATGGATGACCTATATTGGTGAATCACCAACCTTAGAGTAGGTTTATTTTATGCACTCTCTATCCATTTCCACCCCAAATTTAATAGTTCTTAGTGATTTTGATCCCCAAAAGATGCATCAATGTAGCTAACCCCATAGACTAGATGTTGGTCTTGATGTAGGTCACCCATAACCTTTAGGTAATTCCTATGTTATTTCAACCTTGAAGTCAGGCCTAAGCAACCTATTTCTAGGGTGAAATTTGGAATTATAATAGTTATCTAAAGGAAACCTAAAATGATTTTTCACATGAAATTAATTTTATCAAAAAAAATAATCTCTTTCTTACTATTTGGTAATTTAATTTTATAAATAGCATCATATCTATCAGGGTCAATTGGCATACCTTATTTCATAATTAGGTGACCAATGAGCTTACTTTTAGTTGTATTTAAAATACATTTACTTAGATTGAGTGAAATACCAAAATTACAATAACATTCAACTATCTTATATAAGTACCTTAAATGGTCTAATTTTTATTTGGAAAAAATTGTGAAGACATCCATATACACATCAATATAGTTATCGATCAACCATTCAAATGTTATATCCATGGTTCATTGTAAATTGGCACCCACATTGATAAAACCAAAAGTCATATTATTAAGTAAATGTGCCCCACTTTTTTGTGAAGGTTGTCTTCAATCAATCTTACTTATCAACTACATATTGATTGTATCTCAATAACCTTGTAGGAAAGGCATCACCGTAGATAAACTAACCTTTTAGATGATGTCATCTAAGGATGGAAGTGGATAATTATCCTTGTCTAAATCTTGATTAATTTTTTTAAAGTCCATGTAGATGTGAATTTATCTATTTTTATTTATGATTGGCACTATATTAGAGACCCAAGTTGAATGTCACATAGGAAAGATTATACCATATAATAACAACTTCTAAAATTCCATTAGGATGAGTGGCTCAAGAATAGGATTTACTAGTCTCTGGAATTGGTTTAGTGGTTTCTTATAAGGTTTCAATAAAATAGTACACATATGACATTATAATTAAACACATTTAGTTCACCATAAGACAAAGCAATAATGTCTTGGTAGTGGATTAACATCCATTTTAAATTTTTCATTTCTTCATCACTACACTTTGGACCTTTAGTGATGTTTTGAGGTTGATCAAGAATAATATCCATGTTTATAAATCATAACCTATGATTATGGAGAATAAATATTTTAGGCTTACTTTCAATCCTATATAAGTTGAATAATATTTCCAATGATATCATTCCTTTTGGAATTTTATGCTCATTAAGGTTTAATACTCTACCGACATCATAATGTTCTCCATCCAAATCACTCCTCTCATAATCATCAACCACCTACATGTCACAAGCATTAAAATTATAAATGAAATATAGGATTTGTATATCATCATCAAACACTTTAAAATTATTAAAATTATCAATTATAGATGGAGATGAAACTGATTCTATAGAATTTTTTTATAGATTCATAATATATAAATGTTTAAGGTTAGTAGTAGGAAAAACCAATGAGTTTACCATGGTTTTTTCACTTCTAGGAATGACAAAAATATTAAATGCATCAAAGTATTCTATCAAATCCCATGCACAATGATTCTATTTATTAAAATGTGAAAAATTACATTTCAATTTTTTCTTCACCTAATTGATGACTAACTAATAATGATTTTATGCCTTTAATTGATGGATATTATACCTAGCTACAAATTATTATCCCAATATTATTGCATCATATTATGTTATGTTATTAGTATAATGTAAATGTAATATACATATAGCTACAAGATTTTACCATAGGGATCGAAAACTACCATACCTTATCTTGACCCTTGCTTAGATCATGATCCATCAAAATACAAAGAGCACATACATAAATTCTAGCCTTGGTTGATTTTTTTTGTTTTCTAGTTTAGTAGTTATAGTAAACAAACCTAATTCTATGGAGGTAAAATTAACTAGTTCATTGATTGCATTTTATTATGAAATCATCAATTGAATTCATTTATTTTTTAATTTGTTAGTAAAGGTTCCTGGTTTCACTAGAACATACTAATTACAGGGATAAGTCCTATGATTTATGGAAGAGCTTGTGGGAAAGGACAAATCATTATAAGGTATTCAAGTATATACTAGTATCATATAGGTTTTATAGAAACTTAGGTAATTCTATGAATGTTTACTTAGGTAGATACTTAATGGAAATATTTAGGTGTGCATACACAATTTTTAGCTCTTTATAGAAAATATATTGTAGTAATTGACAATAAAAAGAGAACTTATAATTAGGGGAAGTAATTCATAGAGATATCATGAGGTATGTTATCATAACACAAAGATATTATACAATAGCATATAATTTCACAATAATTAGATTGTATTACATAGAAGATAGAGTTAATTTAATTGAATTAATATTGTAACACATATTAATATACACTAGATATGACTAAAATAGGAAACATAAGGCCATCAGATTAATCACCAATTACAAATTTTGAATTACAATCCTTATACTATTAGGCACTCATTGCACATTCAATTTAGATATCCTAGGTTTACACCCATTTCTCATGCATTCATATAAAATTTTTCTCAAATGGCTCTCATATAATATGACCCAACATTATCCAACACATTCTACTATAATCCACAGGAATATATAATCTTGAAAAATGATATTTTTATAACCATGATGTCTATACTTGGTGTCTAGCTATATCAACTTGTATTCTATTTCTAAATATTCCATGTACATGATCCTAGTTGGAAATAGAATATCATCATAAAAATATTTTATAATAATCTCTAACCAAAAATAAACCATGGCCCCTATCCACATGACACATTCATATATTCAAGTGATTAGTGTATACATTCCCCATCTAACACTTTCCTAGATATAAAATTTTGTCTCACTTGAGACAAGATAAAAAATAAATTAGAGTTTGTAGAGCAAAATATATGTCTAATGCACTGAAACTATAAATAACTCAAGGTGTCATTTGTCATTTTTCATGCATTATGCACTACTTATCCAGCCTCATGGGTTTTCAACTATGTATAAAGCCAATCTACCACCATTTCAAGTTTTCAATAGAATATCAAAAAGAGATGGACTCATTTATGGGTTTTCAACCAACCTAGTCTAGTGTGTTCTTGTGTTCCTACCAAAAAAAAAGCTAACAATCAAAATTTCAAAATTCCTCATTGCAAAAAAACTTAGCTAGATGGAGGAGGCATTGACATAGCAATAGATCTAACTAGTGGTTGTAAAGCACACAAAGCACTCTATGAAGAGATAGAAGTAACATATTTATTACAGCATATCTATTTATGAATTTAACATGGATGAATAATGGTATGGACATCAATTAGTAGAGACACAATACTATCAAACTCAGCCATATATGTCTTATTATTTTTTTAGTTAATCAAATACTCTTAAATGATTTGAAAACGTTCCTCTAATGGAATTTGAGTGTAAAAAAGTTGATATATATCCATATCTATAGTATAAAGGAGATTGTATTTAATATTAGTCATTTTTCTAAAGATATTCACATGCAAATGGGTGATATTCTTAACATTTCACTACACTTAGATCCCAAAAAAGTTTTTTCACAACATATGAGTTTGTTAAGTTTGAAACTAATGCATGAAAGTGTCTCTGGATTTCATATATAATTGAAATGTAGATCAAACCCAACATAAATGATAGAGTTATTGATAATTATGACCTTGGAATAAGGTACAGTGTTAAACCCAGGTACTACACCATTCCATACCACATTCCCTTGTGATTTTTAGTCTATCAACTGTTGGACCATAGCCATGGCCTAGAAGATTAAAGTATTGAGTTCATCTTGATAAATATATAAGAGATCACATAACTCATTTTACTCCACCTTGATAGTTTGACCTTTCAATTTGATATGGTTTACCTATTGGATGCTCACCCAATCCTATGTAAGTTAGGCCACTAGTTTCGGAATTTTTGTGTAATCCAACATAAAATAAGGGCCCATAACTTGGGAGTAGAGGGTTGGGAAAGAATATTAAATAAAATTAATATTGTTTTTTAACACAATCCATAATTTGGATTTATCCACCTACAATTAGGACACCCTATTTTTCAAAGAAATAATAGTTTATGCGATAGAATTCCAAAAATCAAATACACCTTCAAACTATTTAGCCAAGGAAAGATTACAAACATATATATATATATATATATATATATATATATATATATATATATATATATATATATATATATATATATATATATATATATATGATTTAGTGGTGGGTGGGGGAGTGAAAGAGATAATAGTTGAGTTCATGGTGGGAATTCACTATAATAGATTAAGGGGGAATGAAAATAATTACAATTAGAGGGTGTAAAAGTAATATCCATAAGGGCTAAATGCTATAATTTAAATTTCATAATGGGATCATGTTTTGGCAAGGCCTAACCTTGGGTTTGGTATGGATTGAGAAGCATATTAGGGATTTGTATTCTTAGATAGTAGTTATTGAGGATCATTCTATGAGACCTCAACCTATTATGGAGGACTGTTGTGATCTGTAGGCAACATTTGCTTAATTGAGGTCTCTATAGTTTTTGGAAAAGGTTGAGTAGCTATAAGTATAGTTCATATTGTCATGAATACACATATTTTGTTGACTCTTATGTGTTTTTATCAATAGTGTTAGGTTGTGTATGTGCCACCTCCATGACAAGAATTCACTTAGCCCCATATTTAGCCTACTTCTTTTCCAACTCAACAATAACATTCTTATTCTACACTTCCTTAGCCTCAACAATCTTATTTTGTTGTGAATCAGTGTTTGAAATCTACTTAGAATTGATGGGGATATACATTGGCACATAAACTTCTTGTGAAATTGGTTTTGGAACTTCCTCCATAATTGTTGGGTTACTCATCTCAATAATGTGTTATGGCTTCACTATTTATAGAGGCACCTTAGTCTATTACATTTTTTATGATTCCAAAGCCTTTTGATTCATTATTTATTTATGTTATTTCTTCTCTTACTTTATTCTTATACACTTGGAAACTTATTTCTATTCTTCTCATGTATCCGATTTTTCTTCTGACATTTGTGCATCCAACACCACCTCTTTAGTATTACTGATAGGTTCATCTAAATATGATGAAGAATAAATTACAATGGAGCCTACATCATTTCCCATGACACATGACCCTTTTATTATCCAAAGATAGGTGATTCCTCAAGAATTGATGATTTATTCCCCCCTAAATATATAGGAGTTATTGTGGGCTATTGGGTTATAGGAGCAAATTCTTGTTCTTCCTCCTCTGTAGTAGGTTTATATCTCCATAGCATGTGATGCTTACACTAGAGTGATGATGGTGGACTCTTGGCAAGATAATAAATTGGATAGGTCTAATAGGACATGCCAAAGCCATGTTATATAGTAATTTATGCTTGAATTCATTAAAGTTTGTATTCCTCACCCATAGTTTCAATAATAATAGACTAACAACAAGATGGGAATTCTAACCATAAATGTTAAGGCACCTGCTTCAAGATTTATAGTGTATGCACCACTTTCTAAAAGAAAAAATATTTTTAATCCCTCTCATATATATTACCATCCATTCCTATGAACGTATCCTAATAGATATCTATTTTTTCCATTTGAATGTTCTACCACTAATATTCCATAACAATCCTAGGAACATGTGGGTCATTAAACCATGAGTTATTGCTACGAGTCTTCTTTATTGGAGTAGAAGGTGATTGAAAAATTGAAAGATATTTATGATTCCCTTAGTCTAATGGATCATATACCATTAGATAATTATGTGTGGTGTCCACCAGAATGGTAACATCAAGTAGAATTATATGTAAAGGGGTTGTTGTACGCACATCTAGAGTTTTCTACTGGGTGATTTCTTTCTATTCCATATGCATATCAATAAAGAAGGGCAAAGGAAAAAAATACTTTGGAAGCTCATGAATGCTGATGGAAATTCCATCTAGAAGATTCATAAATAGTGAATTTTGTCCCAAAAATTGTATTAAAGGTGGTGGGATTCTTTGGTTACTAAGCACCAATTCCATGAGTTCATCCCACCATGCATTGAATAGTTTTTTATGTGTGAGGTAGCCAATTTCACTTTATTTATGAATGAGGTTCTAAAATATAACATCTAGACATTAATCCACTTTTAGATGTACTATGCCTTCTAGATACTTATATTTCATGAATACAAGTAATAGAACTAGAAACTGATATTGAAAAAGTTGTCTTATAGATGTAATGACTTTTCTAATATTCATTGTAAGCTCAGCCATAATAAAATTTGGCTAATTAAATTGTTCCTGTTGATGGATCATGAGATGAGAAATATAAATAATCCCTTTGGTGGCCTCCTTCATAGATTTTTTTTTTGACCAAAGCACGTAGTAATACACTCTATTAATATGTGAACTACTTCATCTAGGATGTCATCCAAAGGAATTTTATGATTTCCTTAGGTAGATTCCTCATTAAGTTCATGTAGAATCAGAGGAGATTTTGATTTATAAGGCACAATAGAGAATCCACATCACACCATGCCTATATCCATTGACATTGAATCTTCATTGATATATATATATATATTGATTTCCAAAGATAGGTAGATCTTCCTATTGTTGAACCTTCCCATCATAATTTCCATGATCTCACTCATTTGGTCAAATATAGGTAATTGAATTAACTACTCCACATCAATGTTACGGAGCCTATGTGGTTATGTAATTTCAAAATTTTGTCCATATAGGGATACTTTAGGGACAAATAATATTTATTCAACATGCTTAAGAGAAGGATACACCTTAGGATCAATTTTTTTTCTTAGCATATGTTTGCTCCAACCTAATATATTCTAGTTATGTAGTGGAGAGAATTTTTATAAATTATGGGTGTGTAGATGAAACCATATTTAATATATCTATGATATGGTTAAATTGGGCTAAAGATAAGGATTATAGAGTGTTGTGAGATACTTGGAGAGATGATCTCTAATTTTCTTAAAATTAGCTAAGTATGAAACAATGATTTAATTGATAAAATAGGATACATATAGGCATTCACACACCCATTTTTATCATTTAGATTTAAATGTGCCAAGTTCTTAGGATCTTATTTTGAAAATAATTGGTAACTAAATATTTAAATTGATGATATGGCATTATTTTTTCCGATGTGGCATCTTTTTGTGTCATCCTAGTGGAATGATGTGACTTTCAAAATATTTGAATTGATAATTATTTTTCATGATGTGGATCAAAATACTGATTTGGGATTTATGATACCTATTTCACATGTGTGGCTATTAACACCCATCAATTATAAATTATCCATCATCAAGATCTCTACCATCCATATCATTCTTAGACTTAAATGTTTATTCATACTGCTTATTTTAGCCTTACTATTGATTCTTTCTTCCCAATTATGCACAATGCCTCATGCTTGTGGGTTACTGGCATTAATTTATTTACATTGAGTAATAAAATACACACATATCATAACAAAAACCATACTTAATCCATACATCATGAATGAAAATTAATCATACACTAAACTAGTGTGAATGAGCACCTATCCTTTCCTACATATGCAATTTATTGGTGGTAGAGTTTGAGCCTACTACCATTCACCTTTTTAGGAAAACTAGTACATTGTAAATCTATTAAGACACCATTCCTATCTAAAGTAATTCATAAATAATATGAAGTACCTTCTAATGGATGTTAGATTTTCTTGGAAAGGCTCAAAACTGGCTATCATACATCAGGATAGGTTGATCTATATGAGATTATTTACTGTACAGATTATTATCATGCCAATATTTATGTCTAAAATTATTTACCACTTGTGTCTAGGTTGATATAAAATGGTATTCATACATTGTATTTATGTCTAATAACCTAATCATTATATATCTTTGATCTCCCATACATAGAATAATTATTATTCATATGTAGGGCACAATATTCTAACGGCATTACTAATTCTAGACCATAGGCTAGTTGAAAGGAGGTAAACCCTGAAGCATGTTTGTAATATATGTGATATTCCCATAAGACTATAGGAAGTCTATCCTCCTAGTCATCTCACTACACATTATATATGTTTGTAATAATATTACCTAATACTTTGTTTGCATCCTCCACTTGACCATTCATATGAGGGTGGTAAGTTGTACTTTTATGGTGTGATATAAGGAATTCAATATTATCTTTATGGTCTTATTCAAAAAATTATGTACCTATATCATTTACCATCTTGATTAGACACCTAAACCTAGTGATTATGTGTTCATATAAGAAATTTGTTGTATCTATTTCACCACAACTAGTTATCACATTAGCTTTGACCCACTTGCCAAAATAGGCAGTCAAAGTGATTATATAATGTGCATGACTGGATTTGCTAGGTAGATTGATAGGCTCAACAAAATCAATCCCCCATTGTTTAATGGGTTATTGTGGAAGCATTGGTTGGAGTGGCATTTCATCCTTCTAGTTTGTCTTTCCCATCCTTTGATAGACATCAACTACTATGAGATTAAATGTGTATCCTAAAATAAATAAGGCCACCATAGGGAAATTTTCAAAAAAAATAAATTAGTAGCATCTCCAATAAAGTGACCTCTAATGAATCCTTGATGTTCTTCTTCAATTACTTGAGGTTATTCAAGCTCGAGTGACACTATATGTAGTAATTCATCTTTGCCTAAATAAGACATGAATACTTTGATGATACTAAAAGGAAGTGACTTAGTAATCAACTATTTATTTTATCATTAAGTATAGTGTTTTATAAATGTCCCCCATTTTATAAAATATGTGATCTCCTCTAGTTATTCATGAATCATAGACACACAAAATAGGTATGCATCAGAGGATTCATTGAGAATTTATTGTAGTTATTTTCCATTTTGAATTCAATTCAAATGATTTATTCCCACATTCTCATGACCAATTTTTACATTAATTTTGAACTTAAACTCTTATAAAAGCATTAACCATCAAAATATATAACCTACCAACAAAGGTTTGTTCACCAAATAACATAGAGTTTGATGAATGGTGAACAATTCAAATGGTGTAGCTAATTGGTAATGGAATTTTTTTTATGGTGTGAATACTATTATAAAGGATTCATACTCAGTGGTAGTTTAATTCTTTTTAGTCATAGTCAAATTTTGATTGGAAAAATGAATGGGGTGATACATACCACCTTCTCTGAGATGCACCAACATAGTGCCAACTGCAATCCCCAAAGCATCCACATGTATATCGAAGGACTTACTTGAATAGGTAAAAATAAATATCGGTGTAGTTACCAACCTCCACTTTAAATCAATGAATGCTACATGGAATTCATCTATGTAGATGAACCATGTATCTTTCCTTAATAAATTATCTAAAGGGGAAGATATTACAACATACCCTTTAATAAACTTTCTATAGTAGCTTGTATGTCCAAGTAAGGATCACACCTTTGTCACACTTGTGGGTGGTGGAATTCCCACAATTATTATGATCTCAGATAGATCTACCAAGATACATTTGTTGTAGACTACATGACCTAATAAAACCCTAAAGGGTATAAAAAACAAACATTTTTTTTAAGTTGAGCACTATCTAATATTATCTACATCTTTATAACATCAATCTTATATTGGAAAAATGATTTTGAATCAATGAAAAGATTACCCAATAATCTAATTAGACTTTTAAGAAATCATGGATGAAATCCTTAAATGCATCTACAATAGCCATTGATAAAATCACAAGTATGTTTTTCAATCTAAATGACATTACCTTATATGCAAAAAAACCCCATTATATGGAAAAGGTTATCTTAGATCTATATTCTTATGCAATTGAAGTCTAATGGTACCTATTGAAACCATCAGTAATGAATATACCTCATAGCCTATGAATTCTTCTTAAACTTCATCAGTAAATAGGATAGGGAAATGGTCATTAAAACAAGCCTAATTTAAAATACAATAGTCATCGTATGGTCTTGTCTCACTAGTATTCTTTAGCTAAACCATTATAAGATTCACATAGTCATATTTTTCCATAGGAAATATAATTCTAGACTCATGCATGTGGTTTATTTCAACCTTAAACTTTATCTTCATGTTTGGGTTCAAAAGGTATGACCTTTTATTAATTGGTCATGCACACTCCTTTAATTCAATGTGCATCTCCTTAGAGATGGGTTGACACCCTTGAATTTAGTGAAATTGGTAAAGAAGATGAGCTACAGTAATTCAGATGCCTTATCATCACTATTAATCACCAATAATAGCTAATTTTGGAATGGCCTTAGTTCCAATGTTCTCAATGTGCTATTTCAAGGGTTTATGTTAAATATTTCATTATTCCGTAGGAATTAAGTCATGGAGTATCCATTCAACTTCTCATTTTGGGTTTTTATTATGATACAAACTTTATTATTTAAATGATTATAGAAGTATTTTTGGGAGTGTCTCAACATCCCATTATAGTTCAAATAATTCTATGAGAGCTAGATTGTATTCCTTAGTTGAATTTATTATCCACTCATCTTCATCTTGTATTCTATGACATGGTTAAACATATATCTTTATCTTGTCATTATATGATTTATATGCCTATATATATTTATTCAAATTGTAGGTTGCATCATAGGAATATGAGGAATCAATTAATCCATATAAGTCTTTAATCCTCCCATGACATATAAAAACCGTTATAGTTTGAAATGCCCTATGTGTTAGAGGATTATCATCTTGAAAAATAAAGGTATAAATGAAATCACCTTAAATCCATGCCCAATTTATTATCTCCCTTATGTACTCTTGATGTATGTAACAAGTATTAGGAATGGATCCAAATTGTACTGGAATTTATGTACCTAATACTTTAGGGAGATAGCCTTTGTAGTCTAGACTTCAATGCATCAGTAAATATGAAGCTCAGGGAAATATCATTCATTAAACATTCACTTATCCTTCCTAACTCCTTTTTGTAACTAGAACTGAACTAGAAGGATTTTTTAGGATTCATCCCATTGCATCTATTCCTCTTTATGCATAGACCACTAGTTCACAATAATCTCCTTTAATGCATATGTGAGAGAACTAACTCTCTGGTTGATATCAGACATATATTATTAGAATTGTAAAATAAACTAGTCAACATCCTTGGCAAAAAATTATTATGGTAGTTGGCATTCTATTTCAAATACCATGCATAGAGGTCATACCTCATGATCACCCTTTATCTAATTGAGAATGTGAGTGTTAGAATATCCACTTACTAAAGAATCCCTATCCCAAGGTAGAATGTATTGTTAGTGTAATTATGTATTCACCATGAATTATTAACTAAGGTAATAAATATATGGTTAATTTCCTTAAGCACTTGGATTAGGAGGTTTTTTTTTAATGGGCTTAGATATTTTCATGCTAGCCAGCATTGGTTGTTTTACCCACCCTTTTCACATCTTTCTCAGGTGGTTCATTTCTTTGCCTATTTAATAAGCCTTATTGTATTATTCAAATATAAAATGTATGTTGTGAATATAATCTAGTTCTTTCTCACTCTCTTTTTTTAATCTAATATGCTAATCAGATCTTATGGTTTAGGAAGCTTGGGAGGAAGCCTGTGAAGCAAGAGAGGATGGTCTTATTAGGGAGGAGCATGAAGCACCTGGTGGAGAGCCGTGAGAGGAATAAATTTATTTATTTTCATATGAAAAATAATTTAAATTGGAGGGAAATACCAAAAATTCATTTGAGCACTATTTTTTATGATTTTTATTTCTATAAAATTCTCTAGCTCAAAATTCATTTGCTGGATCAGATGAAATTAAATTTCCACTGAGTATTTTGTCTGAAAACTACATTTAAAATTTTTTGGTTGGTCATTTCCATACAGTTTGGGGAAGAGACCATATTTTCATTTTGCACTATTTTTGATGAGTGAGAGGTCTAAAAATTTATATTTTCCAATAGGAGATGATATGAACTGATGGAATTTAATTTGGTTGAATATTTCTCTCGTAATCTACATATGAAGTTTTGTAGGTAGGCCAATTATTTGATTGGCTGATTATTTTTATTAAAATTTTAATATAAAGTTTTATTATTTAGATTAATTTTAATTTTTTAATTGACATAATTTAAAACTTTAGCTTATAAGGGTTATTGGGAACCTAATGGTGAGTAAATATCTCAAAAAGTTATAAAAGGTGGAAATTTCACAATTTTCTAGGTTTTTAATTTTGATGTTGATGGAAAAGGGATTTTTAAAATTAGAACTGTATATCTCTAGATAAAATTGTTTTTGTCTATTTTTAGTGCTTTTAAAGATGAAACATTTAAAATTTCCCAAATGGTGTTGTGGTTTTTGCTAAAAACTAGAGTTATGAACTAGTTTATGATTTGAATCAATGGGTAAGAGGAGTGTTATGTAAAGTCATTATAGTTTTTTTAGTTATTTGAACTTTTTTGTAAAAACTAGGTTAGAATGGCTAGTTTACAACACCTCTTGTTAGACTCATAAAAAATGATAGGCAAAAATTTCAAATTTGTGGAGTCATAAGATTTTGATAATATGTGAATATCAAAATCTTGATGAAAATGTGCTCGATAAAGCACAAAGGCCTACCATAGGTATCAATGACTATGTTAAACATCATTGTGAGGCTCTTATGTGTTTAAAACTATTAATAGTAGATAATCTAATCTTAGAAGTTAGAAATATGACTATTATATCAGTTTTGTGGACTAATCTTACTTATAAATACCAAGCTTCTGAAGTTGGTAGGGTATTGTACTTGAAGAATTTGTTATTTTTTACTAAGATGTAGGAATATGGCACCATTTCTAAGTTTGTATTATAGATCAAGGACATTAGTGATCAATTAAAGGCTACATAGAAGCCTATTGATGAGAAAGATTTGATTACTCTAGTTATGCAAAATCTTCCATCTTCATTTGAATCATTTGTGGATTCCTTGCACATGATTACTAAGACACAGACTTTAGACTTTGTAAAGTTATTCACATTGTTATTGTACAAGGAGAGATGGTCAGATCAAATAGTGTTGTCTATAGCTACTTCTATAAAGAAGGCATTCTTCATCAAGGGAAAGTGTAATTAGTTTGGTAAATCTACGAGTTCTCTAACATAAACTTCACAAGTAAGTGCTTTTAATAAGAGATTTAAGTGGAAATGTTTTTAATGTAACCAAATTAGTCACCTTAAGAAAGATTTTAGGAAAAGAAAATAGGATATGGCTAACCCTAGAAAGAAAGCTCACCATGCGAATGTAGCTAAAGGTGAAGGCAAGGAATCATCTCATGATTTTTCTTTCATGGCTTCCAGTTGTAATTCTATAGTGGATTGAGCTTGGTACTTTGATTTAGGGGCATCTCATCATTATACATACTATAAGGTTTGGTATGTGGGTTTTATTGAAAATGACAATAATAATCAATTTGTATCTTTGGGAGATGGCAGGACTCATTTTTTGAAAGGATATGTTAATGTTCAGATAAGTTTTAATGGTTTAGTTTGGTGTACATTTAATAATGTTAGGTGTGTGCTTGATATGAATAAAAATTTCTTTCCATTAGTGAGATCACTTCAAAATCTGATTTTGTTATAAGGTTTCAAGGACAACAATAGTGAGTCAATACCAGAGATAACAAGAATATTTATATTGGGATTGATGGGAAAGGCTTATATAAGCTTTTAGATCCAAAAAGAGCAAAGGAAAGTTTACTTGCAATGGTTGATAGGACAAGTTCACTATGGCATGAAAGGTATGGGGATTTGAATTTCTAATATTTGACTACATTAAGCAATACTAATATGGTTAAGGGGATTCCTTCTATTCAAGTTAGTCATCATGTATGTACTATATGCTATTTGGGGAAGTAAGTTAGAGATTCATTTGATGTTGGTAAAGATTTGAGAGCTAAGGGAGTCTTAGATCTGGTACATGCAGATTTGTATGGTCTAATGTAGACAACTACCCCTTTTGGAGCACATTATTTTTTGTTGTTGGTCGATGATTTCTCTAAAAAAATTGGGTATACTTTCTAGTGAAGAAATCTAATTATTTTTATAACTTCCTTACTTGGAAAACTATGGTTGAAAAATAGGTAGGAAAATCAATGAAATCTCTTAGAATAGATCATGGGGGTGATTTCATCTAAAAATAGTTTAAGGAATTTTATGCCACTAAATGCATACACAGATAGTACACTACCATTTAAACTCTATAGCAAAACTAAGTTATGGAAAGGCAAAGTAAGATGGTGATGGACATGGCTCATTGTATGGTCCAAAGCAAAAATGTCCCATATAGATATTGGGTAGAAGTAGTGAATATGGTAGTGTACATCCTCAATAGAAGTCCTATAAAAGCATAGGAGAATATGAATCCAGAGGAGGCTTGGTTAGGTTGAACTCCAAATGTAAGTTATTATTTAATTTTTAGTTGTGTAGCTTTTACAGTTATTCCTAGTCAAAAGAGAATTAATTTGGATGAAAAAATCAAAGCATACATGTTTGTTAGGTATAATGAAGAGTCAAAGGCCTAAAGATTACTTGTTATTTATACTAATAAAGTTGTGGTAAATAGATATGTCATAATAAATCAACATATGCCATACTTTATAGTAATTGGTACAATTTTTTATATTGAGCCATTATTTTATTCTAATGATTCTATTATAAGCTATGGTCTAAAATTTGAGCAGGATTCTAGTTCATCAATGGAATCACATTCTAGAGAGGGAACTGATGTAGGTCATTATGATCCATACATCCCTTCTCAAGAATAGTGATCAATAGAGGACTGACCATCACACCAAAATCTCTAGAGTGATTTGGGTCCTCTTCTAGATCCCTATATGGCCAGCCACTAAAGCACCCGAGGTGATTCTCAGTCAGACATGTGGTGAGCACTGACTACCTTTAGAGGCGTATCCCTAAGAAGGGATGTGGATCATGCCCACTAACTTCCATGGGTCTCAAACCCAAGACCTAGCTCTAATTCCAATAGAAGATTGGCCATCACACCAAAAGATCTAGACTGATTGGGGTCCTCTTTTAGACCCCTATATGGCCAGTCATCGAAGCACCCAATGTGATCCCAATTAGACACATGGTAGAAGTGTATCACTATCCCTAAGAAGGGATGTATGGATCACATTATGAGGTTCTAAGAGAAAATCAAAGAATCTAAATTGGTATTCTTTCACTATGGAAGCACTAAATGAGGGAGACTTTCCACAAGGTGTGGAAGGAAGAAGATTGAGATTAGGAAAGCAATTTGGTAATAGAGGTGAGCATGATAATTTTTCTCTAGAAACTTCTATTTCACATGCATTTGAGCTTGATTCTTTTTTAGAGGATAAATGGAATCATGAGTAGGAATCAGCCATGTAATTAGAATATGATTCCTTGATGAAAAATAATACTTGAGCGCTTATGGAGCTACCACTAGGAAATAAATCCATTGGTTATAAATGGATTTATAAGGTAAAATGTAAAGTAGATGGTTCCTTGGACAAAAACAAAGCAAAAATTGTTGTAAAAGGTTACACATAAGAGGAAGGGGTTGATTATGAGAGACATTTTATCCCAATACAAATATGGTAACTTTTTTTATTGTTTCTATTACTACTCAGTTTGAATGGCAAGTGTATCATATGGATGTCAAGAGTGATTTCTTGATTGGAGATCTTAAGGAGGAAGTCTACATGGTTTATCCATAGGGTTTTCAAGTTCTTAGTAAGTAGCATCTTGTTTATAGGTTGATCAAGTCTTTATATGGGCTTAATTAGGCTCCTCAAGCCTTGTATACGAAGATGGATGCATATCTTAGGGAGTTTGCATTCAAAAGGTGTAAATTTAAGCCAACACTCTATGTAAAGGTGTCTAGTGATGATATCTCAATTTTCATTGTATATGTTGATGATGTAGTCATCATTGGGAGTAGTGATAATCTCATTTAGAAAATTAAGGTTGACATTTCTTGTAATTTTGCCATGATAGACTTAGGATTACTGAAATATTATTTAGGTTTTGATTTTTGACAAGGTGATTGTGTTATATTCATGTCATAAAATAAGTATGCTAATTTATTTCTAGAAATGTTCACAATGATGGATTGTAATCCAAATAACACACCTTTGAAATTTGGATCTAAAATTTCAACTGACATAGACTCACCTTTGATCAATGAAAAAGAGTATCGATAACTAGTGGGTAGTCTTATTTATCTCACTACCACTAAACTAGATATTTGGTTTGCAGTGAGTTTTCTATCTCACTTCATGTCTAAACCATAGGAATTACATTGGTTAGATAAAAAAGGGGTATTAAAATATGTCAAAATTACTCTTGGATTTGGCATGATATATGATAAGTCTATATATTTTGAGCTTTCAAGATTTTTTGACTCTGATTGGGTAGGATAAGTAGATTCAGGAAAATCTACAATAGGTTATGTATTCACTCTTGGTTTAGGAGTTTTCTCATGGTAAAACAAACTATAAACTATAGTTGAATTATATTCAATAGAATCAAATTATAAAGTTGTATTCAATATAGGTTTTGAAACTATGTGGATAAAGAAAATCTTGGAGGATCTTCAATTCGAGTCATCAAAGCCTACTCTAATTTTTTGTGACAACCAAAGTTTTCTAAAGATGGTGAAGAATATAGTATCCCATGCCATGACCAAACACATTGAGTTTCACCATCATTACATATGATATTTGGTTACAAATGAAGACGTTAGTCTCTTCTACTACCTCACTACTGAGCATCTAGCTAATATAATGACCAAACCACTTGGTGTAGACAAGTTCAAAAAATTCAAAGATAAACTTGGTCTTGTTTCTAGTTTTGTCATTAAGGAAGGGTGTTATCATAATTATGTATTTACCTTGGGTTATTAACTAACGTAATAAGTCTATGGTTATATTCCTTAACCACTTAAGTTAAGAGGTTAGTTTGCTTAATGGGCTTAACTATTTTCATGCTAGCCAACATTGGTTATTTTACCCATGCTTTTTCACATGTTTCTTGGGTGGTTCATTTCTTTGACTATTTAATAGGCCTTTTTGTATTATCAAAAATATAGAATGTATGATTTAAATACAATCTAGTTCTGTATCACTCTCTATATTTTATTTAATATGTATTTTCTTGTTGTTTCTATATAATCTTGATTTGTTCAACTAGCCTAATATGCATAACCTATGTCTGACTGAGTTGGTGACCTTATGGACATGGAGTGCACATCATCAGACAATAATGGGGGAATATCCACATGTCATAACATAGACTTGAGAGGTAACACCTCTAAATGTAATTATACCTTCGGTAAGCTTATGTGATTGTAAAGGAAGTGGCATTTAGTGGCTCGTAGGGCCTATCATCTATCTTTAGCATTCACCTTCATCCAACTATTATCACCATAAACATAGGGAGAGTCTGGATCTTTAGGGATATAATATGGATTATATCCATCCTTATTTAAATTTATCACTATAATATTTTATCCCTGATGAGCTTCTAACTATTTCCTTACTATATTGATGGTCATCTTACGATCATATACCCATTTTTTATCAATTGGTGTAGGATAGTGCATCTCATCTATGTACATATGTATGACCTTGAAGTCACCACATAAGATCATTTCTATGAATTTAATCTCCACATCCTCTAATCAGTGAATTGGTTCAATGCACCCATAATATGTAATACTTAGTGTAACTACGTTATAACTAAATGCAGGTGAGTTAATGATGACCCATGTTGATTGAGGGATAATTTTTATAGTGTTGCCAAAATTGAACACTATGTTGGGTACATTATAACTTATTATTTCAATGTTCATTCTTGAATCAACATCTCATAGTTTTTTATTTTTGACATACCATATCATCTGATCCACTCATTTTGGCCTTTATATGCACACTCTATCAAATTATGGAATAAATCAGTGATATTTTATGAGATGTCCTCATTTCATAGTATACTAAGGAGCTTCATCAAGTCTTCCAAAGTGGTGATAGTACCATATTGTCACATTATGCACACTATATTCCCATACTTTTTTGTATCTATGGATGCAAAATCATCTTAATTGGTCTCTATTGTTGAATTATTTTCATAATTTTCACTATTTTATATATTAACCCTTTCTCTATGACTAGTTTTAGATACTTCTCTAGCTATGTTTTCCTAATCCTATGGTCCTATAATAATTCCAAAGGGGGTAATCTCTTATCTATATATTTTTGATAAGTTATGGACTATAATAATGCATCCTCTTAGGGCTATGCAATTACCATATTTATATTTATTATAGCCTTGTCCTATCATAGTTTTACCATCACTAAGCAATCCTATATATCATGTTGTTTAAACACCCTATAATAGGTGTAATAATATTGACATTGTAGATTAATAAGGTAATTACTTTTTACATGATTAAACTCATCACACAAATAACATTGAACTAGGGGTCACAATCCATTTCCTCTATATCCTTATTATCCTCCTTGGTAATTGTTGTCTTCAAATCTTGCACCCTAGAAGAGAGTGTTCAATCCTCTTTCAAATTTGGGCAACATTGGAATAGTTCTAGGCATGTGGGTATGCTTATAGAGGAAATGATCCTATATATTTAAAGGGATAGCTCCCTAAATGTATCTCTACAAAAAAAATTCTATCTAAACCAATTTTCTTGAAAGGAAAAGAGTTAGAGATTACAAAAAATGAAAACCTACTCTAAGAGTGGTGATACACCAAGATTATCTTCCAATGAATATCATATTATAGTTCAAAATACAACAAAATGCATATACAATTCCCAATCTCTAAGGATTTATAACACAAGTATTTTAGTATAGAGGTAAGATGAATGAAATGACACAAGGAAAATGAACTGAAAGGCAAATTGCACATTCAAAAAATAGTTATACACTTACAATAATTCAACACACTTGAACACAATCTATATGACCTTTTAAAATAAGAAATTTTTCTTAGGAATGAAGGATAAAGGATAGAAGGATGGAAAATCATCACTTACTATCACTTTATGTCTCTTACACACCCAGACAATCATTTAGAAAACTTGAAAGAAACAAAATGGTATTTAATGCTTCAAGGTAAAATGTGACATCAATCCAATAGGGCTTTTCCATACACTGTGTGGTTGGTTTTACACTAAACCAAGGGTTGTATTTATAGTAGTAATAAAGTGAGAGGAGGAGGACTTTGGTGTCAAAATGAGGAATCAATTTGTTAGGAGTCTCCATCTTCAACTACAACCACCTTTACAAATGATGCTCATTTGAGCCATTTAATTTATCCTTATCACCTCAAGTGGTTGCACACCTATATTTTTTTCTTAAAGATGCTTCCCCAATAATTATACTATAAAAAACAAGATATTTTTGGGCTACGTAATGGCATCAGTTAGTTATGTAAATGAGAATCCACTTGTTGCAGATTTATCCTGATGCTAATAGCCTCTCACTAGCTTGTTGAGGTGTGCAAAAGTGTAGGGAAGAGTTGATTTCATTTTGTTGACCTTGGAGAGGCATCACTTGGAGTCTACTATAGTCAATTTTTCTTTTGATTTTCCATCAAAAAATGACTCAGATCATTACCTGATCAACGGTGAAATGAACCCTTTGATCTACTTTGGCAAATGAAAAATGTGAGCCCTTAGATGCTTGAGCATTTGAATGAAGACTATTGATATGCCTAGGACCCACTATTTTAAATGCCAATGGATATCTCATCACCTTTAAGCTGATTTCTATATAACTATCATTGTATTAAGATCATTCCTTTAGGGCATTTTCTCAAATGTTTACTTTGGCATTTTCTTGAACAATCTTCCTATAGACACTTTTCTTTTTGGTCTATTTGCTTGTCTTTATTTCCTTTAGACTTTATACAAGTGTCCCTTTTGAATTTCTATAAAGGAAACATTTTCAAAGAATAACCCATTGGAATTTTCATTTCACCTTTTTGAAAGCCTAAATATGCCCTTCAATATGCTTGAAGTGTCCCTTTAGAAAACCTAAAATGTACCCTTCAAAAGAGAAAAAGACCATTTGGACTTTCTAAAGGGCACTTGCATAAGAAACAATTACTTTTATAAAGATTGTTTCAGACAAAATGTCTAAAATAATTCCTTTGGAAAAGTTGCAAGGGACAATTCTTTCAAAAATCTTGCAATGTATCTTTCAAAAAACCTGAAATATACCCTTCAAAAGAGAAAAAGAGCCTTCAAAATTTTTGTAAGTGTCCCCTCAGAAAACCTATTTAGGATACTTTTATGAGGAAAATACCTTTCAAAAATATTGTTAGTGACCCTTTAGAAATATTGAAATGGACCAATTCTTTGAAAGAACAAACCCTTTAGAAAAGTTACAAAGGACACTTTTCCTTCATAAATCATGAAGATGTCTTTAAAAAATATTAAAATGTGCCCTTTAAATTTTTTTAAAAGGACACATCTATGAGAAAAGACCCTTTAGACTTTTGAAAGTGACCCTTCAGAAGAGAAAATGACAAATTCCTTTAAACTTTTTATTTTAGACAAAAAATCTGAAACAATTCCTTATCGAAAGAAATAACACTTGAGCAAAAATATTGAAATAAAAATTTCAAAAAGATTAAACAAAGGCTTCCAAAGGAAATAAAAATTACACTTTGTTTTGGGGATAAGCAAATTAAGAATGCTACACTTAGCCAAAAAAATATGCAAAACTTGGGCGTGAAAATTGGCTAACATTCTTGGCGATTCTTAGGGGAGGCATACCTACTATGCCTAAGACCAGTTTCCTAAATCCTTCCATTGTGAATGGATTTAGGCATATAGGCACCCAAAAATGACTTGAATAGACCCTTGATTCAAAAAACATAATCTGATTGATTCACATGCACAAAGGTAAAGACATACACTAAACAAAAATAAGGAAACACATTGTGTTACAAGGTACGTATGGAACACAACAAAAAACCAAAGGAAACACACACCTACACTACTATTTACAAAATAAACTTTCAAGGACTACTAGTAGAGATTCATATTTATCCTAGTCATAGGGATAGGCAATTCTTCTCCATTCATCTTGGTCAGTTGAAAGGAGTTTCTTTGTGTGCACTTGCTAATGATGTAAGGGCCACTCCACAAAGTGTTAAAATTTATATGTCTACATAATTTTGCTCTATCCTCATCCCATTTCAAGACCAAGTCACCTTCCTTGAACACTCTTGCACTTGATCTCTTATCAAATTAATTCTTCATAAGTACTTGGTGGTGTTCCATGGCCTTGTGTGCATTGTCTCTTGCTTCTTGTAGTTGTAGTTATTCTATCAATCTAACTTCCATTGGAGTCTTTTCAAGTAGTTCTAGCTGATGTGCAAGTTCTAGAGTAGGGAGTTCTTGAGATATGGATAACCTAGCCTCTCTCCCATAAACAAGCACAAAGGAAGAATTACCAATTGATATCTTAGGAGTAATCCTATTATCCCATAAGGTTATCTTTAAATTGTTGTTCAATGTTCTTTGATTGTTCTCCAATGTCCTCTTGATGATCTTGATGAGATTATTGTTAGTAGATTCAACCAATCCACTACCTTGAGGGTAATATTTGGATGAGGTAATAAAGTAAACTCCAATCCTATTTTCCCAATAATTTTTTTTAAAACTTATGAAAGCAAGTGCATTATTATAAATGATAACATAAGGAACTCCAACCCTTGTTATAATGCTCTCATAGAACTCCAAGATAGAATTTTCACTTGCCTCCTTCAATACAACAACCTATACCCACCTTGTAAAGTAGTCAATAGAAATGAATATACATTTGTGTCCAACACTTGATGGAGTATTGATCACACCAATGAAATCAAGACCCCATTGCATGAAATGCTAGTCTACTTGGATAGGATTCAATGGAAGAGATGCAATTTTTTTTGCCTACAAAGAAAGCACATTGAGGACACTTTTTATCCCAGTGGTAATAGTCCTTAAAAATACTATTCCAATAGCAAGTATCCCTCATTATCTTTGTAGATGTCATTTTAGGAGAGAAATGACCTCCATCTACACCATTGTGAAACTTTTCTAAAAACATATCAAACTAATCACTGTTAGCACACCTCAATAACACACCATTCACATCTTTCCTAAATATAACACCATCTAAAAGATAGTAAGGAATGGTATGAACTATAAAATACCTTGTTTGAGACTTGTTCAACCCATTGGGGCACTCACCATTTTGAATAAAACTAATGATGTCTTATATCCAACTTTAAACTTGTATGTGATCAACTAGTTAGGGGTGAACTTAGTTGATCAATACTTCCTCCTTTGGCTCTTAAAAATATGAAGCTAAATTCTCACATAACCCTTTTACTCTTACCAAGTTTGTTACCTTAATGTCCACATCATACTCCATCACCTTTGTAATCCACCCAGCTCTCTTTTCATTGAGGTCTTTGCTTAGGATAAACTCCTTGGTGTTAGGATGAAAAACCATGATATGTATCTTATTGTTTGAAACCATGTATCTAAATTTTTTCAATCCTCTTATCATTGTTAGATATGGATTCTCAACAAATGTATACTTGACCTCATAATATTCCAATCCTTAGCTAAAAAATACAATTGGCTACTCTACCTCTTCATCATTATTTTGCATAAGCATATTTGAGATTGTATCAAGGTTAAAAAAGGTATATAGTATGAAATATTTGGAAAATTTTAGGTTTAAGAGAGTATGATATTTTGCAATTGCTTGCTTGATTGCCTCAAAACTACTTTGTCCTTCCTTTGTCCAAGCAAAATCTTGGTTCTTCTTAAACATAGTTGTGATAGGCTTTACCATTGTTACAAATCCTAAAATAAGCATTCTTACAAATTTTATCTTCCCCAATAATATTTGAATTCATTTCTTGTGTTGCAGCTAAAGACAAACTTAGAATAGCCTCAATCCTCTTAGGGTCAATATACAAGCCTTATTTTGAAATAATATAACCCAATAACTTACCTTCATGGATAGAAATGATGCACTTTTTCGGATTAAGGGATATTCCATACTCCATACATTTCTCAAACACCTACCTTAGATGTTCCATATGATTAATAACATCATTCAAAAAACTCGTTATATCATCAAGGTACATAAGTAGAAACTTATTGATCAAACCTTTAAAAGCCATATCCATTCCCCTTTGAAATGTAACTCCATCATTTGATAAACAAAAAGGCATATTATTATAGGAAAAGGTCACCCATTTTGTATTTAAGGCTATCTTGAACTAATCCTCTTCATTCACTAGTATTTGATTGTAACCTGAATAACCATCAAGAAGTGAGAAGCATTGAGAACCTAAAATAACTTACAAAATTTGTTCCATAGAAGGTAGTGGATAATGATCTTTGATAGAAACCCTTTTAAGGTCTCAAAATCCATACAAATTCTGATCTCTCCATTATTAATTTGGATAGGTACAAGATTATCCACCCAAGTTGAGTGTTTGATAGGAAAGATAATCCTAGACTCAATCAACTTGGTCAACTCTTTCTTCATGAGTTTCTCTATCTTGGGATTGATAGGCCTTTATTTTTTCCTAACTAATTTATCCCTAGGTTGTAATTCAATGGTGTGATGAGTTATAATTGGATCAAACTGTTTCATATATATATATATATATATATATATATATATATATATATATATATATATATATATATATATATATATTCCCAAGCCAAGATGTCATGGAACTATTTACATAATTTAATAAAGGCCTGCCTCTCGAATAGAGAACATACCTTACCAATTTTTAGGAGCTTATCCTTGTAAATCATGACTCTCTCATAGTTCTCTTATTTTATTGACACTCTTTCTTTATTATTTTCATGATCTTTATTTAAAACACTCTCCAAATTAATCATCCCCTTATGTATCTTGTTTATCTTCAGTATAATAATGTGTTCTTCATATTGATCATGCAGTCTCTTTTGGTTCCTTCAGGAGAATCCTACCTCATTTTATAATAAGTGTGAATGTGTTCATCACATTAAAACACTTTTCATGACACTTCATTATCTATAATATAAGGCCTCACAATGACCTTGATATCAGACTAATCTTTCTCACTCCCTACATCAGCAACTCCATCAAACTATGCTTCTATGGCAGCCAATCTATCAACATGTTTATTCGAATTCTTTGGTATGGGTTGTATGTTGAAGGCATAAAAGTCTTCAAGTAGATCCCATACACTATTATTTTAGGATTTAATAAAGGGATTCTTGGTTTTATATTTATTTCTCACTTGGTGGATGACCAATTCACTATCCCCATAAACCTTCAAATTCTTGATCCCTCTCTTCTTTGCCCATTGAAGGCCATGAACTAGGCCTTCATATTCTACCAAATTACAAGTGAAACTAAAGTGAAATATATATTATTATTATTTATTATTTTATGGATAAACTAACATAATTATAGCTACTTTGATTCTTGAGCCATCAAAAAACATTTACCATATTCCTTCAAGTTCATGGTCTTCATTAGTGAGTGAAGGGATTGAAACATATTTTTCATGCATACAATGAACTCCCAAATTGGTCTATTATATGAATGTATATGGATCAAGTATATGTTTTTCATTTATTTAATTATCAAGGAAAATATAAAAATACATTCAAGAGGGGAGGATTCTTAACCATCCATAACACCTTCTTCTTGTTTACTAATTAAACAATTCTGATTTGAACTTATTTCCATATATGGCTCAATATGAAACCTTGCTAAGGGATGAGTCCTTATAGTCACCTTGGTTACATATATTATGTTAAAAGATAAAAATACCAAAAACTATAAATTTATCCCCCTATATTATCCATGAAGTCCCTTGATAAGCACATAGCAAAATGAGCTAGAAGGTCTACCACCATAATGTCTTGTAAAATGGGGAAACTTGGGAATTCATGTAGAAATACTTTCATACCTATAACCAATCCCACTATCTTGGTTGGATTCTCATCAAGATGTAATAATATGTGGTTCATAATTCAATCCTAAATTATCATCCACCACCTTAGGCATCATAGTGGTACTAGCTCCACTATCTACAATATAATTGTGAACCAAATTTTCTCCCATAATGAGTGTGAGGTAAAAGGGTGGAGGATTTTTAGATTTGGTGGAGGGATATAAGACATTACTTGAATAATTTTTAATGTCTACACTATTATTTTTTGAAGTTTGAAGGGCTACATGAATGTTTACAAGCTGTTCTTGTAAGAGCTCCTTTTGACTAGGCATATGCAAGACTTCACAAAGAGATATGTTTGTCTTGGTATTCTTAAAAGAATAAAAAATGTTTAGAGGGGAAGTATTCACCTTTTATTATATTCTTAAGGGTATTTATGGAGTTTTAACCTACTACATTATAGGTTTAACAACCCTAATTGTATTCAAACTTTGTTGAGAAGCATGATTGGTAGTAGGTATTGCACTAGGATTCACACTTTGTGGCCTTGGAGAGGCATCACTTAGAGATGTACTCCTATAACATATCCTTTTGGATATTGTGATGGATGTCATTTATGTGCTTTTATTTAATGAATAATCATCCTTTACTTGAAAGTTCATCATACCTACACTATGGCTTTTACCTTCTCCATGAATATCCCTTTTCATGAGATTCACTTCTTCTAATGTCATGTAAGGAGTAGGTTCTTCTTTTGCCACCAAATCTTTCCTATTTTATTCACCATCATGCATAAACTAACCTTGAGGTTTTCCCCATTAGTATAAATGATCCTCACCTTAAATTAGGTTAGCATACACTAGAACAAAAGCCTTTATGAAATGAGTGGAATTAGGGTTATAGGCATTGGGCTGCCTATTGAAACCTTGTTGGCCTTGTCCTCTTCCTTGGTAGTTGCATTGGGGTAGAGTTATATAGCCTTGTTTAGGATAGTATTGAGGGTTAGGTGGATCTATTTCTTTAAATTAAAATTCCTTGAGTTGAGGTCATAATTACTAGATCTCCTCATCTTTTTTGATAGCATTATCCACCTTCTTGGGAAAGGCTCTCAGCTTGACATTTGTGTTAGGAAATTTTTCTACACTTGGAGCTTCAATAAAAATATGAGAAAAAAATGGTATGTAAACTCTTGAAGGTATATTTATAACCTATTTAAGTTATTATTAGCTTCAATAGCTATCTCATGCATATAACAGGGTGAATCCTCCCATTGACTATAACATCACTGCCACATCAATACCAATACCCTTTAGATAAGAGGGGAACATAAATCTCAGAGGAGGTCTCATGATAAGTGGAAACCTATGCCATGTCCTTTGAGATGTCTCATTAAAATCTCTCATGGATTTGTTAGGTCCTCTCTTTATCATTTTTAGTTGATGGATCATCAAAGTATGGTAACTCTTATTCTCAAATCTAGTTACCAACAATTCCCCAAATCCACCCTAATTTATATTGCAATCACCTTCTAAAGTCCTATACCATTCAAGTGCCTTACCTCTTAGAGACATGGCAAGAAATCTAATGGCTATGTTGGACCAAGTGACGTTATGGATGTTACAAAAATTTGAGATGTCCCTAATATGCCTAGATGGGGTAATATGACCCTCTCCATTAAAACTAGGGAGACTCTAAGTAACATCAGGAAGAATAGGGTCATATGTAGGAAGGTCAATTGGATTTTATGTGTTAAATGATAGGAAAGGTTACTACCTATCCATTTCTCTTCTTTCTTCTTGAAATCCTATCTCTTCAAATTCTTATTTTTATTCTTCAAAAATTCTTTGTCTATGATCTCTAAGCATTAGGAATGGTTCATGGTGCTGTTCTTAAAGAAGAGCTTTAGATAAAGGGGCTTGGTCAAAAATCCTAGATGACCTAGTGAGGACCATGAAGTATAATGTGGGAAACTTGATCTACAACTAAATATTCTCACCTTTTGGAGTTGCCAAATTCTAGATTAAGAATATTTCTACAACCTTAGGCTTGTCAAGACCAACATTCACCTTGACATGCAAATATTTTGTCCCATCAGTTGTGTCATAAATATTGTATCAAAATATTGCACCCTATAAGAGAATGTTCAATCCTCTTCTATATTTGAGCAACATTGGAACATTTCTAGGCATGTGAATATGCTTATAGAGGAAATGAACCTCTATATTTAAAGGGCTAACTCCCTGAATGTACCTCTACAAAACAAAAATCTATCTAAACAAATTTTATTGAAAGGAAAAGAGTTAGAGATTACAAAAAAGGAAAACCTGATCTAAGAGTGGTGATACACCAAGATTACCTTCCACATGAATATCATATTCTAGTGCACAATACAACAAAATGCAAAGACCATTCCCAAGCTCTAAGGATTTCTAACACAAGTATTTTAGTATAGAGGTGAGATGAATGAAATGACACAAGGAAAATGAACTAAAAGGAAAATTACACATTCCAAGAATAGTTATACACTTACAATAATTCAACACACTTGAACACACTCTATATGACCTGTTAGACTAGGAACTTTTACTCAAGCATGAAGGATAAAGGGAGAAAGGATGGAAAATTACCACTTACTGTCACTATACATATCTTAGAAACCCAGAAAATTGTTCAAAAAATTTGAAAGAAACATACTAGTACCTAATGCTTAAAGTGAAAACGTGACATCAATCTAGTAGGGCTTATCCATACACTATGTGGTTATTTTTACACTAGCCCAAGGGTTGTATTTATAGTAGGAAGGATGTGAGAGGAGGAGGCCTTTAGAGATAGAAAGATGAGTCAATCTATTAGGAGTCTCCATCTTCAACTACAGCCATATTTTCAAATGATTCTTATTTGGGGCCATTCCATTGATCCATGTCACCTCAAGTATTTACATAGTTTGATTGCTCTCTCAAAGATGCTTCTCTAATGGTTGAAATAGAAAAAATAAGATATTTTAAAGCTAAGTAATGGCCTTAATAAGTTATGAAAATGATATTCCACTTATTGTAGATTTGTCCTAATGCTAATAACTTCTCACTAGCTTGTTGAGGTGTGTAATGGCATAGGGAATAGTCACTTTCATTCTTTTAACCTTGGAGAGACATCACTTAGAGTCTAAATCTAGATTTGATTATTCCTTTAAGCCAAAAAATGACTTAGATCATGACATGATCAATATTAAAATGAACCCTCTGATCTGATTTAGCAGATGAAGAACGTGAGCCCTTAGATCCTTGAGTATTTGAATGAAGACCATTGATCTACCTGGGACCCATTGTTTTAAACACCAATAACAAGCTCATCACCTTGAAGTTGACATTCATATAACCATCACTCTAATGGGATTATTCTTTCAAGGCATTTCTTTGGACCTTTATTTTGGCATTTTCTCAAACAATCTTCACCCTTTTCTTTTTGGTTTATTTTATAGTGTTTCTTTATTTCAAAATTATGCAAGTGTCCCTTCAAAATTTTTGTAAGTGTCCCTTTAGAATTTATATGGACTCTTTTACAGAGAATAACCCTTTGGCATTTTCATTTTGCCTTTTAGAAAGCCTAAATATGCCCATTGGCATTCTTGAAGTGTCCCTTTGGAAAACTTGAAATGTACCCTTCAAAAGAGAAAAAGACCATTTGGACTTTTGTAAAGTGTTCATTTGGGATTTTCACAAAGGACCTTTTAGAATTTTTGAAGGGCACTTGCATGAAAAAAAAATTGAATAAAAAAGATTTTTTTGGACAAAATGTCTGAAATAATTCCTTTGAAATAGTTGAAAGAGCCAATTTTCTTTATAAAAGTTACAAGTGACATTTCTTTCAAAAATATTGCAATGTACCTTTCAAAAAACTTGAAATGTACCCTTCAGAAGAGAAAAAGACCCTTCGGCAATTTTGTAAGTGTACCCTCAGAAAACCTATTTAGGACACTTTTATGAGGAAAATACCTCTCAAAACTATTGTTAGTGACCCTTTGAAAATATTTAAATGGATTAATTCTTTGAAAGAATAAACCATTTAGAAAAGTTGTAAAGGACACTTTTCCTTTGGAAATCTTGAAGATGCCTTTCAAAAATATTGAAATGTGTCCTTCAAATTTTTTGAAAAGGACACTTTCATGAGAAAAGACCCTTTAAAATTTTGAAAGTGACCCTTCAGAAGAGAAAAGGACTAATTCCTTCAAACTTTTTGTTTTGGACAAAAAGTCTAAAATAATTCCTTGTCGAGAGAAATAACACTTGAGCAAAAAGACCAAAATAACACTTGAAAAAAGATTGAACAAAGGCTTCCAAAGGAAATAACACTTGACACTTTATTGTGGGGATAAATAAATGAGTAATGTTTCACTTAGCCAAAAATAAAGATAAAAAACATGGGTGTGAAAATTGGCTAATAATAACCTCCCATAGTTCCTCCCCAGTATTCTCCTCTATTTATTTATAAACCTTAGTTACCAAACTATTAGGGCCCATATTCATAGCATTATATTGTGGGTTCTACCCTTTTTGTTTTTGGGTTCCCCCATATCCACCATATTGATCCTAATTTAGTTATGGTGCCGAGTTAGATTGTGTTGGATATGAAATCATAGGATTACATGATTTCTAATTTTGTGTAGGGGATGTCTAGTTCTAAATAGGTGTAATCCAACTAGGTATGTCTATATGTTGGTAAATTGGTACCATCAGTGCCCAACGTGAAACAATTGGATTAGTGTTGGGCCTATTCACTTTAGTTTTGTTAATAGCCTATGTTATCATATATTTTTTTTGCATAGCTACTGTAAAGATGTTTTTGGTAACATATTCTCTTAATTCTTGTAGTGATTGGTAGTTTTTATCATTATGGTTATGTGATTTTTAGAAGTTGTTGTATAATGTTTTTGGGTTCCTTACATAATATTGTAGTAGATGACATTGAGATATCACATGCCCTTACTACATAATAAATATCATATAACTTAGTTTTTATTTTAGGCACTCATTCATAAGGTCCCCTTATTTGATACACTCCACATACCAAAGATTTAACCTAGGTCTCTATGTTTCTTCTTATTTTTGTTATAATATATTTATGATGAGTTGTAAGGTGTTTTCTATTTACAAACTAAGAGTTGATGCTCTTCTATAATCTTAAATCTACTCCACTTGAATTGTATCTATTCTAGTCTCTACTCTATTAGTAAACTAGGTTTATGCAATATCAAACCTTATCCTTGGTTGTATTATCTCTATGAACCAAGCATCCTTGTCTTTGTCTTCCATAACAAACTTGACTTTGTTCATGACATCTGAAATTCTATGATCATATTCAAAGAAAGTCTCCTTAGATTCTTGCCTAATTTCCTTGAGATCTTGTATTATCTAACTAGAGAATTTTTGGACTTAAATTTTTTTGATCAACATCATTTTGAATTCTTTTAGTATCAGTTGGTCAAAAAATTTGTGGAATATAAATTATAATGCTATACTATCCAATGATTTAATCAAATTGCACTTCATCACCACTTCATTGGTGATTCTTTTAGCTTGCCATTTCATAGTGCAAGTGAGTAAGTATTCTTGTAGGTCCACATACCCATCATAAGGAGCTAAGTGGGTTAGTTACCATAATTTAGCTACCATTTTGGGGTGTCTTGAAGGTATCTTATCTGATTTTATTTTAACCGATATCTAGGATGCTTATGGTTTCAGAGAATTTTATGTGATTTGGGGTACTTCCTAGTCTAGCAATAGTTACAATATCTCTTTTGGTTCTAGGGATTTGGTAGTCATTGAGATATATTCATCATCTCCTTCTTCTTATTCTAAAATTTGAATTTAAGTAATGAAATCCTTGGCTTGTGTAAAAATTAAGGGGTTTATCTTTGTAGATATAAATGTTGTTATGTTCTCCTTTTGTTAGGATAAGAAGCTCTGGGCAACTTCATGATATGTGATATTTTGTACTTATAGGGTTTTTTGTGAACTTATTTTATAATTTGTCCTTTTCATGTATCATCATTTAAATTTGTGTAGGAACTACTATAATTTTTAATAAAATTAAGCTTAAGGGATGTGTGATCCCTTGGCAAATGATCGTTACCTCTAAAGATGTATCTCTCAAAACTTGAACCTATACTATGTTTATGACTATAGTGAAATCCTTGTTTTTCTCTCTAGAATAACCCTCCTATGAAATATGAAATTTTATCCATTTTATCTACTTAAATAATACTACCTTCCTTCATCCATGCTATATCCTCATCACTTCCTCATGCTCTATCTTTACTTTGCTGAGGCTCCTTACTCTATCTCTCCTCACCATGCACTTATCCTTGTCATCTCTTTTCATAAAAATCATCAATACTAATACTCATTATCCTATTCATAACTTCCTAAAATTCACTTTTTTTTTATTTCATATCTTCTATTGTCATAAATCTCTTTCTAGATTCAAAGTCTTATTCTAGTTCTTTTCTTATGGATTATCCATGTTGGAATTAGGTTCAAGATCTAACTTTTGATATTTTATTCATGATCCCTTATGTCACACACAACCCCATGTCTGCCAGACTAACTAATCCATATGGAAGGGAAAAAATACCATCACTTTATCCATAGAAAACATCTTAATGAGCATGAAAAGTCATTGTAAGAATTTTCCTCGTATCCCTCTCATAAACAATCCTTTGCCACTTCAAATACTATGTAGTCTTATACTATGATGTCTATGATATACCCATCAATGTTAAAATCCAACCAATGATCTATCACATAGGTCATTATAGTGTTTAAATCCCTAAGTTATTTTATCTTCTCCTCAAAACATGTAATGTTATTAGTTGTAGGAGATCTATAATAATGGTGTTCCAATAGAGTCATCTAATTAGATAATAATCTAGGTAGTTTTCACTAGAATATCTCATAAGTTTCAATATAAATATGTTCCTACATAATTTGATATTCATAACACCCTATTCTTTGAGATTATATCTATGTAAACTTGGTGATTTCCTGATCTAGCTAGCAATCCACATCTCTTTGACTAGGCAACCACCTTAGCATATCCTCAAATAGTTAGTTCCATGCTCATCACACCATTATTAGCATATCTTCTTGGGTTCACCAGAACATGTTAATTATAAGGATAAATCCTATTATTTAAGTAAAATATTATGGGAAAGGAGATATCATTGCAAGTTATTCAATTATATACTAGGATCATAAAGGTTTTACATAATATTAGGTAATACTCTGAAAGTATACTTAGATAAATACTTAATGGAAATATTCAGGTGTGCATACACATTTGTTAACTCTTTAGATAAAATTCCTTTTAATATTTGATAATTAGAAGATAACTTATAACTAGGGGAACTGATTCATATATATCTCTTAAGTTTAATTATCATCACATAAAGATATTATAAAATAACATTAAATTTCATAGTAATCATATTATATTACATAGAATAAAATTTTATTTTTGTTAAAATTAATATTATAGCACATATCTGTATACACCAGATATAGATAAAATAGGAAACATATGGCCATCATATTAATCACCAATTATATATTCTGACTTATATTCATTATATTATTAGGCACTCATTTTACATTAAGTTTAGATAGCCTAGTTCTACACCCATCTATCTTGCATTCATATAAAAATTTTCTCAAATGGATTTCATATAATATGAACCAACATTATCCAACCCATTTTACTACAATCTGTAGGAATATATAATCTTGAAAACCATATTTTTATAACCATTACTTTGTGCTTGGTGTCAAGTTATGTCAACTTGTATTTTTTTGCTAAAGATTCCACGTACATGATCCTAGCTAGAAATAGAATTTCATCATAGCAATATTATAGAATAACCACTAACCAAAAAGAAACCATGGTACATATCCACATGGCATGGTTATATATTTAAGTGGTTAGCATACACATTCCCCATCTA
Source organism: Torreya grandis (assembly GCA_037957365.1). Classification (NCBI taxonomy): domain Eukaryota; kingdom Viridiplantae; phylum Streptophyta; class Pinopsida; order Cupressales; family Taxaceae; genus Torreya; species Torreya grandis. The sequence goes on from JARHVA010004599.1 coordinate 407,990, forward strand.
ACATAATCCTTATCTAATTTTCCACTCCTTTTCATGGTAACCACATATGGGATAAATCTATCTCCATATAACCATTTAGAGATTTAGACCAATCTCTCCTTAGCAATGTGCCATATGCCTCTATGATTTCAACCACTTGTATGTCTATAAACTATTTAATTTTTGGCTTATCCTATAATTACATATGAAAATTTAATAATCCCCTAAAACTTTTACTTTAGACTTATCTAACTAAACTACTACCTTGTCTAATTTTACACAGACTAGTCTTAGTTTCCTAAAAATTCTAGTACGCATGACATTTGTTGAGGCACATAAATGAACTAGGTAATTATGAAAATTCTTGCCAAATATTTAAATTATAAGTAATAAGGGTGGAATCTCAATTTTGTTTTTGTGTATCAAAACATTAGTATTGGTCATGGATTTAATTTTGGGCCAATTACTCTTGTCTATAAGAGACTTAAGGAGAAATCCAATTATTCAATAATTTATGCTAATTTGTGGAGGGTTATATTATATTTTATACTTTTCATATCCTCCACTATATTGTAGCTTATTTTACTAGTGGTGAAATGGTTGTCATCAAATTTTGGTGGAGGTGGGTCATTTATAGCTTTTGTGTTAGGGAGAGTATCAATGTTGTTGAGTGATGTTGAGGTTGTCAAGGGTTGGCATGTCATACTCCTAAGTGTATAATTTACCCTATAGAACTATTGCATGGACTGAATATCATTTATATTAGCCCAAAATTCATTTTCTCCTTCATTAAGAAATTCTAGGTTCTCCAAAACCATGGTTGTATTAGGTGATTTAGATGAACTAGGAACTTCAAGGTGACCCAAAATATTATGATTACTGGAAAGCATCATATTCATCAATCTCCTTTTGCATGACCTTAAAGGCATTACAAAAATTTGCACAATTAAGTTCCCCATGATAGGTTGTATTATTCACATAATAACAATTAGGTAGGGAAATATCCATGATGTTCATTTTAGTCATTTATTTAGATGGAGACTCATCTTACTTACCTTGTGTTAAGGTCAACATACCCCCATTTATGAAAAATAGGGACCCTTGTGTATAATTGGCACCTTAAAACTAAAAGCTTGATATTCTGCACATTATTAGAATTTGAAGATCATCCACACCTGATAAATTGACCCTTTTATTCATGGTTTTGTTTTAACCTTGCCAAACATTACTAACAATTTACCTTCATATATTAAATTATAGGTTTCATGGGGCTCTCATTAATGGATCATTCTAGGATTTCTCATATTTTTATCCTTATTCAAGCTTTTTCTATCCTTTGGTCTATAAGAACTCATAGTTGGATTAATGTTCTGAACCCCTCATTTATAAAACCTTAGCTTAGACCCTTGGTTCAAATTCAAATTTGGTAGGAGAAAATTTGGTAGGAACATTTCTAAAATTATTTTAAATTTAAGCCTAATTTTTATATTAAATCTTGGTTATGTTTCTTTACATGACCAAACCTTAACCTAAAAATTTATGCTTGGTCCCTTTATGTTTCTCCCTTCTATTATCTTTATTTTAACAATGTATTATGTTCACATTTATATGATCATTTATTCTCCTATCTAGGCCCCATTACATCACATGGTCCCTTTTGTTATATAATTAACCTAAAGTCTTAGTCCTAAGGCCTATTCATGTTTATTAACATGAATGACTCCTTAGTCTTAAAACTTTACCCTAAGTTCCTATATCGGCTCAAGCCCTAACTTAAGGATCTTGCCTCTTTATAGGATCAATAACTCTTTATTTATCATGTAAAATGATTAGATGGAGAAGAGACCCAACGAATTGAAAGGCTTGATCCATTGGACCAATCTTGTGTGACCCTGAGGATCATGATCAATTATCCATGCTTAAATAGGACCAAAGATTGAATGGCATGTGATCATCCTCAAGATTTAATGGGTTCTCTTGTGTTAAATATATACTTAGCCTAAGTTTTACCCTAAGGTCTCATTATATTTATTAACAAATGAAACCTTAAGATAAGAGTTATGCTAAAACTTTAAGAGTTTAAAAATATCTAATCATGTGTAAGTATCTTAATCATGATAAAAATTTTATGGATACTCACACAAATATATATGATGGAGTGAATTTGGAATTGAAATGTCAAAGACCTAAGAAAACCCTATGATGATAACAAGTGTCACCATCTCAGGAACCAAGATCTTGATCTATGCTTTATAGACCCTTCTCAGGGTCAAATAGAGTCAAAAGTTTAGGAGTCATCTAGACTCACCATGTGGCACTCTCATGTTTGATCTTAATGTTAAAAGGGCATGATACATGAAAACTTAAACTTAACTTAAGTTTTTACCCTAAGGATTATTATATTATTTAAATATAAAAAACATTAGGCTAAAACCTTAGGTTATGAATATAATATTCAATAGGACCCATTTATTATACTTTTAATACTTAGGCCTTTAACTTAGTCTAATTTTCATACACATTGATCCAGGGGCTAACTCAATCCTCTTTATGGTTATCGGTATCAATGGCATGCGTGTACTCAGATCTTGATCAATAGCCTATGCTTGATTGGAATGAAATGATCAGATGGATCATGTTAAATCCATTATCTTTAGACCTATGAACTTCATGATCTTAAATTTGACATTATCGCAAACATCATTTGATGCCCATGAGGTCACCATTGACGTCTGCAAGTTCATTAAATTTAAGCTTGTCGATCACTTTGATTAAACATAAGAATATGATTTAAATTTTTTCTAAAATATTATTACTTATGTTGTAATTCAATGGGATCCCCCTTTTTGGGAAATAATAATACTTAGTATCTTTGAAATTTAATGATAAAATGATCTTATGGTTTAATATCCATAAACATAGACTAAATCTAAGTCTTTATCCTAAGGTTCTAATTACATTTATTTCAATACAATAAACCTTAGGACAAAGACTTATATTATTACTTATTTTAAACAAGGAGTCCCCATGCTATAAAACTTAGCTTGAAAGTTTTAAGATAAAGTTTATCATGTTTATCAATATGATAAAACCCTAGGATAAAACCTTGTATTTAGTCCACTTATTATTTGGGTCCCCTTTATGTGTGTCCTAAAACTTAGCTTAAATATTTTAACCTAAATATTGCGTCATGTTTATGAAAATGAAATAAAATTTACTCTAAATTTTTTAGCCTAAGTCCCTTTTATATATTGATGATAATTAAAGTTCATGCACTTTGTAGAATCAATGACATATGCTTCATCGCAAAGATCAATCAGACGGATTAAAGAAGATCTAACAAATATAAATACTATAATCCATTAGACTAATGGAATTCATTCTCTTAGATCATGATCAAATATCTTCACTTAAGTAGGACTGAATGATCAAATGGAGTGCAATTGATAGAGACTATTCAATAAGACCCCAAAGGGCCATGGGACTGACACATGGTGAGCATGCATTAACTAAAGGAATATAGAGCCCAAGAGTCCCATGAAGGTGAAAATTAACACAAACATGGAGGATGAATAAAAAACAACCAATAACTTGCAAGCTATGGTATCATGATCAATAGTCTATGTTGATCCATGAGAAAATATCTCACATTGTGAAGCAAAAGAAGGAATTAAAAGATAATGGTTAATTCCATTAAATAATTTATGAAAAATGATGCAAAAGCTACCGCATAAGTATCACACAATAAAAAAATGACACAATCAAAGATTTGGTTGGCATGAAAAGGTAAATGTATAAAGGCAGGGGTCTAAATCAAATATGAGGCATGCATTCATAGAATTCCAAGCTACCATCACCATTAAAGCTATAAATAAGCCATAACTTGAACTCTAATCAATCACATTCGATCTAGAAAGAGTCTAATCATTATTTTGGTGAGAAAAAACTAATCCAAAGTATAATTAAAAACCATTAGTGAGAAATTTTCAATTTGTATACTCATGGTATCTTGAAGGTAGCAATAAAGGGATTACATAGAATTATACCTAGCTTCAAACAATGAGGGAAGGATTTTTAAGGACACCAACTTTGATGATGTGGTATTAAACATATAAAATGGAAACTAGTTCGAGCTCTTTTAGACTATTGAATAAATTCAAGCCATCACAAGGGAAGAACAAAAGAATACCACAATCCTTCAGAGGTACAATGACCTAGTCTCCATCTAGATGACCAGTCTCCACTATATTGATGCAAAGTTTGAGGTATTAAAATGTATTGATGTTAAAGCCCCCATTTTAAAAGACTATAAATTTAATAAATATTGGATATTTCATGAATGTACTTTCATAAAAGTAGAATATATTTCCCCTTTGGCATTTGAAAGCTACTACAATCTATGTAATCCCCATGTGGACTTTCCTACAATTAGATCATGGACTAGTAAGAATGACGTGAACACTATCCTTGCCCCATGAATTTTCATTGGAACCCATGTAATCCAAGACCCCACTGAGAATTTCCTAATTATCTAATATAGGGAAGGAATTAGAATAATCATGACCTTGATAAATAGATTATTTGGGTCCCCTTCCACCACACATGTTAATAAGATTTGGGTGCCCTATGTGTATTTCATGGTAGAAAGAGGAATCACTCCCCTAATAGGTGAGATGATTAATATTTATTTGAATAAATAATTTGTATCCATCAAGAATATAATTAGTATCCATTTCTTCATGATGTCCTATCTTATGATTCCCTCTTGGCCACCACCAAGATCTTTAACATAAAGAATCGGTCACCTGATGGGAGACACACTATTTCCCATCACTATTTCAAATTGCACATATTCAAGTATAGACACAACATAAAATTCATTTGTGATTATGTATATTCAGCTTTGGTAGAAACTATTATAGTGATTTCCATGGGTAGGTTTAGCCCTTTAGTCAAGAAATATGTAAATTTGATCAGAGATATCAAGTTGTATCTAGACTGCATGGTTATAAGAATAGAAGGGACCTTAGTTTATCCCATAAAAATACCAATCCATGTGGAAACAAAATTGGTAAAATAGGAGGTTACCTACTAAATTTTAAATGGTATATATGGTATATGCAAGAAAATAAGGAAGGGCCTCCTTCACCCCTTTCCTTTGGCAATTAGTAGGACCATACTACAAAATTGCGAGCATGTAAATGTCATCTCCAAACATAGAGGCTCTTTCAACTTATAATTGGATGATTTTATGTTTTGGGATCCTCATGATAGGGTCACCAAGCATTTGAAGGAAAAAATAATGAACTATACTTATGAACTCAAGCTTAGTGTTCATGACATGATGTCTATCAAGTCCACTAATTTCACAAAAGTATAATCTTGGTTAAAGAAGCACAAAAATAGGCTTGAGGCTAGGCTAGATAGAGATGAGAAACCTAGTAATATATGAAATATGGGGCCATTACAATACCATTTATTATCTAGATCTTCTTCTAGCCCCCCTATAGAATAACCACTACAACATCAACCACTAGTTACATAAGGACATGAGAAGGAGAACTTGGAAGAGAGACTTCGTGAAGGGGCTTAATATCCATGCCAACTTGAAAGGCAAAATCCCCCAATTGACTTCCTTGACATGATTGCACTAAGCCCTAGGGAAATAGTGGAGGATGAACTTAAAGTGCTTATTGAGGCATATAGATCTAATGAAGAATAAGAATAGATTGAGGATACCCTAGCCTAATCAAAGGAAGTAAAATAATAAAAATGGAAGGAGATAGCTCTAGAAATAGTTCCAATTACAACCCTACACAAAAATAAGGTTGATTTGGTGTTGGTCCCAATTACAAAGAAGAATCCAAAGTTAACCTTCACCCATCCTTTGATTGACATTAACTTATTCGGTGATGAGAATCCATTCATGGGCTAGTCATCCTTGAATGGTTCATTTATGGGAAGATGCAAAAGATTAAAACATTTCAACATTCATGGGACATGACCCAGATAGTTAATGTCAATATTCATGAGGAGCTGAAGCCATGGATAGTGGCTCTGATGAAAGAAGTGGAGGAAAGAAGGATGACTACCCTTAAGGGGTCAAGTAGATAGATAAAAACCCCTATAGCCTTAGGCATCACATATATAGAGGTCCAAAAACCTCCAAAGATCATATAATAATTAGTAACTATGAAATTCAATCCAAACATAATACGCCTAGGGAGAGTGGCTATAAAGAAGACCATGGTTTGGAATGAGGAGTTCACATTTCAAATATTCGAACCCTTTATGGGTTTAACTCTAGTCGGAGGATAGGCACATAGTGAAAACCTAATCCATGAGGAAGACATAGTTGGAATAGTTGATTCCCACTCATCACAACTAAAATTAGGCATCAAAGGTATATATGAAAATATAGAAAACTTGTGAAGGAAAAAGAAAATCTTGAGACATAGGTTGTCTTGTCAGTTCTTAAATAAATGATAAAGATATTTGAGGTATATTTTCATGATATGTTAATTTATTTGAAAGAAATTAAAATAAGATAGAGTCTGTTGGACCACCTAGATATAGTAGCCAAGGGTTCAATAGCCCAATGGTAGAATTCAAAAGACAAAATCAAGGAACTAATCAACACACTGATGGAGGACCAAATTCATAGCTTTAAGACCATTAGCCTAGCCCATTTGAATGAAGTTATGTGAATAATAATTGACAAGATATACGGTTTGAGTACTTGGTTGAATAATATGGAGAGGGTCCTAAGGGATGATAAGGAGTTGATAAATAGAATTAAGAAGCTCTTTGGAATCATACTTGTCATGCCTAACACACTTAGCTCTCTAGGCATTATTTTAGATGATGATTACAAGCATCGAATCACCTTGGTTATACAAGAGGTTAGGATCAAGATTCAAGTTGAGTTTGGGAATGAAAATAGTAGGGTCCTCGACATGATCCTAATTGTAAAGGAGAAAATTGTTAAGGAAATAAGTATCAAAGAAGCAATTGCCAAGAATGACAAATATTTTGATGAATTGGCAGGATAAGAGGATGATTACCTCTTAGATCCAAATATCAACCTAAAATTAGTTGATGAACAACATCAAAATTCCATTAAAATTATTTAAGAATAATAGGGTAGTTCTTCAACATAGGGCCCACCAGTTAGATAATAATATTCTACCTTGTTAAGAAATTTTGTAATATTCAAAAGTAGAATATTCTTTTTGTAAAGGTGTGCGCTAGTTTTTTAGAACATTTACCTATAGGTCAGTCTACTTTAGAAATATTAATGTATTTTAGAGATTTTTAAAAAGGATAACTATCCTTACTTTTGTACATTTGCATGACTGATCAGTGTACTAACGTAGCATCTTATAAAAGGTAGTATTACCATTTTATAAAGAGAGAAAATTTTGAGAAAAAGACTTCGTGGAAACTTTAAGAAATTAATGCAAGCATTTAATTCTAAAAATATTGTCCAATAATTGTTTATGTGTTTTCTATTATGGTTGCTTTCTCAACTACATTTGGATGTTTAGATTTGAATGGTTTTCATTAATTCTTGATGTGCATATATGGATGCAAAGTTGTTAGATTTTGCTTATGATAGGTTAATTGAAAGATCTTATGTTCATTAAATTTACCTTGATTTTATTGTAGACATGATAATGCAATTTTCTTGTAAATTAAATATTTATATTGAATCTAGAGTCTTATTTGCATTATTCCATCATTTCCTTAGACAATTTCCTGGTACATGGTTAGATATGCGATATAGATATTTCATGTTATGTATTGGTTTGAATGTATGTCTTAATGAAATCTAATATTTTTCATAAATTTTAGACTAAAAATTATAACACTTTCTTTCCACCCTACTCTTCTTTTTACTCCTTTTTTAAAACCAAATTACATTAGTTTAAATTCCATTGTAAATCTTCATCTATATTAATATTTAGTTTAGAACTTGATCAAAAAATCATTGATACTAGAATAAATATCTTACGTTTAAATTACATTAGCCACAATGGCTCCCAACCACAAATCAATATAAATATTGTGGAACAGCTTATTGCTCTACCCCTATTTATCCATGGGTAATCAGATTACCATAACCTGTTACTCATGCTTTTAATTACCTAAATTATAAAATGAGAAGTGTCTTTTAGACATTAAGATCACCTGTAATACATCTAGAGGCATCAACACCTTGCTTGTATTGGGCCTATAATTACATTGGCAAGTGAAATTTACTTTAGAATTCCCAGCAATTGAACCACACACTTATTTTTAAAACTAAGGAAATCATTTCTCAACTTATGGACCATCATATAAATTTCATCTAACTTTGGCTTAGTTGATTCTTGATTAGAATTATACGTTGTTATTAGTTGTAATTAGGATTATATCTTGGTTATAAGACTATGTAAAATCCTAATTACCAACCAAATTTAGAAATCTTGTATTCTAATTTTAAGTAGAGAAAGTTGATTCATGATTTAAAGAGATATATAATTTAGATGTTCTTATTTATAGGTGGGATTGGATTCAAAGATGGAATATTTGGGAGGATGTTAGGAATAGGGGCCAACATTTATCATTGTGGATTGAGATACCTGTCTAATTTTATTGTCTCTACATAGGTGAGGGGTAGATTTGCAATTTTTAGATCCCTCCTCAATAAAATGGTCCAGGGAATTTTTAAACCTTTCCAATGCCAACTAATCATTTTTCCAATATATGGTTATCATGTACTATACATATTCTAAAAGTGGCCATTAAAATTATGTATAGTTTTATTAGGATTAATTATCATGCAATAAAATTATTGGTATAAAACAATAAGGTCCACCACTAGACAATTTGGGATGATAATGTGTTACTCAATTAATTCTAGCTTTTAATTGAATACCAAAGCTAGTTAAGAAACTAGTCATAGTCTACATTAATTAAGGTGAAATGGAATAGCCTATAGGATACATCTTGATGCTCAACATTGAGTAACCTAAAAGTGGTCTTATAGGAAATAACATGATATTCAATAATCATCATAGTACTTGGGGTGAATCTTGGAAGTTACCTCTCTAGGTTCTTAGGCAGATCATGTATGTCCCCTAAAACATTTATTGTAGACCTTACTAACCAAGACATGGGTGAAATGATGGGTGGTAGTTTTTTATGGATAAGTTGAGAGGATGAAGTTTTAGAGGTGGATAAATTTCTTATTATATCTCTATTATTTATTATTAGTGTAGGTTTTTATTTTTCCCTATTTATTAATTAGGGAAATTGTATTTGTTGTGCATACATGGAGTTTTCCTACATTTGTGGGATAGGCTGGCTTATGTGGAGGTGTGTGTCATAGATGTGTCATAGGTGTCATAAGTAACTCCCTTGATGGGAGTTACTTCTCTATTCTTAGCACCTTGTCACCACCTTTCATGGATTCTATTCTTGGGGTGCCTTGTCCACCTTTTGTGGAAGAGTTACTTACATGCTCTCATATTTGTATTTCTCACTTTGGCCATCTCATGTTAATCATATTTTGGTTTTCTCTATTTTGTCTTGTGAAATTTCTCTTATTGTGTTATTTTCAAATTACTTTGGTATATATGTGGTGTGCACTTGTTCATCTTGTGTGATCACATCTCCATTGCACTTGTGTTATCTGGATTCTGGAAACAACTCTAATATGGTATCAGAGCTAACCCGGTAATCTTGTGTGTGATTATGATTTTAGCTTATTTTGAAATCAAGAGGAGTGGAGTTCTCTTTATTTTTTTATTCTAGATTTGGTCTAAAATTAAAAAAAAATCTATCTATATCATTTCTAGTTAGTTTCCTTAGGATCCTTGGCATTTGGGTGTCTTGGCAGAATACCACTAGCAGACAAGCTGTTTGTAGATAAATCTAAAGGTTGATGCACTCAGGTGCCATTGTTGAGCAAAGAGCAAGGAGGTAGGCACCAAACTCCTGGTCTACACCAAACTTTTGCTATTATCCTTTAGTTTTACAGCATCCAAAACAACAATCTGAACCTTCCTTCAAGCAAGGCACCTCAGATAGTCCAGGTTTACATTTTTTTTTTTTTAAACTTTTTGTTGTTTCTCTTTGCTTACCGCTGACCAGGCCGTATGACGCAAGTCTGTGCCAACTTCAACCACTCCATAGTCAGCTCCAGCATTGTGCCCTTGTTTTTTGGTCATCTCTACCACTTTTTCCATGCCTCAAATAGGCCATACACCCAGCAATAGGTCTACATTTATTTTTTTGTCTTTTCTGAGATAAAATCTGTACTGTGTGTTTTTTGGCACCCCTTCCTACTTGACATCCCATGTGGCACCCCTTGGACATTTGGAATTCATCAAAACTATCTTTACTTTATTTTTTTCAGTTTAAACTTGATTTGTCAAAACAAAAATCAGTCAATTTGACTAAGTATTTAATTTTTTAGACAGTTTTGTATTTTTGGGGGTTTGAATTAAAACTTGTATCTTCGACCTACGAAGATGAAGGGTGAGGCCTAGGTTGGTGGGAGGCCAATTCCCCCTCACAAAAACCTCCTTTGGATTCCTCATTCTGTGCTAAATCCAAAGAGTGGTTGGAAGGCCACTTTCTCTCCCATAAAATGCATTTTTTTAATGTTTTAGTGCTTTTTTTGCAAAAACACTAGTTTACGAGAAAATTGTACCATTAATATCTTGCAAACGGTAGCTCAGATTTGGGTGCCATTTTTTTAAAAAGTGTTTTTAATTCAATTATCCATAGTGTAGACTCATTGTTTGTAAAAAAATCACTAGTTTATAAAGTGCCTAAAATTTGGGTCTCCCAAGACGCATTTTCGGCTGAGTTTGACGTCCTGTTTGCTTTAGTCTTGCACTGATTGCTCTAAGATTCATTCTCAACTAAGTCTAATGTATTTTTAGTGTGAACTTGAATATTTTGGGGGGACTCAATATTTTGGGGGGGTGTGATTGCTTTTCACAACTTGCAAATATTTGCTTTCATTCTCCTTTCTGCATAAATTCACAACGTGCAATCAACACAACTTCACCTAAATTTAGCTAAAAATTGATTATTTTCAACTTAAACCTCTAACACCCTTCAAATATCATGAATGGAAGGTTAAAATGTCAATCATTCTTAGAAGCAAAGGGTTGTATAGGATCACCATGGGTAGTGAAGTAAAACCCAACACTGATGCTGAAAAGGTCAAGTGGTACAACCGTAGTGATGAAGCCTATGGATTACTGAGCTTGTCTATGTCTCCAAAACTTCTCTTCCATTTAGAATCCTCCTAGACTCCTAATTATATATGGGACACCTTATAAAAGTTATTTGGGAAGATTGATGAGATGAGAGGTCATAAACTTGAAAACGAACTCATAAGTCTAAGTCCTAGCAACTTTGACACCCTATAGGACTTCTTCACTAAGTTTAAGGCCCTTAGATTGCAATTGAAAGAATGCAAGATAGAGAAGAAATATGATCAACTTATTCTTTATATTCTCATAAATTTAGGTCCAAGTTATTCAGTCTTTGTCTCCACTTTCCATGCCACAAAAAGTGCCCTTGGCACTACATGGAAACTGCCTTCTTTGGATTCATTCATTGCTGACTTGACTAGGGAGTAAGATAAGCTAATTCAAATGGGCATAGTGAATTCTAATCAACTCCAAGATTTGATATCTAGAAATGGTAAGGACAAGACTTTAACAAAGGAGAAGAAGAAAAAGAACAAGGACCAGGAGAAGAAGAAAGAAAACACCAATCCTGCCAAAAACAACACTGAGACTTCCTCTTCCAATGTTAAACCTAAGAAGGAGAAGATTAAATGTGCATATTGTAAAAACATAGGGCATGATGAACACAAGTTCATGAAGAAACAAATAGATTACCTAACTCATCTTCAAGAGAAGAACAACATAGGTGTTCCTGAGTCCATCAAGCAGAATTCATCTACCTAAGATTCTACCAAGGCAAAAGGCAAGGGTAAGGAGAAAGAAAAGGGCAAGGCCCTTATAGCTACAACAGCTTCTACATCTTCATGGGTCATTGACTCAGGTGCATCTCACCACATGGGCTCTTCACTAGTTGATTTTTCATCTTTAGAGCCTTGTAGCATGACTTTAATTAGTTTGGGTGATGACACTTCAGTTTCTATTACAGGGAGAGGGTCAGTTGAAATGGAAGGAGGAACATTCAATAATGTTCTAAGTGTTCCTTCTCTTTCAACCAATCTCCTATCATTATACCAAATCACTCACATTGGTTAGGGCATGAGAGTTGAGTTTTCACCAGATTCAGTGGCTATCAGGGAATTACATAATGATACTACAGTGGCAGTGGGTAGGGAAGATCATCAAGCAAGGTTATACACCTTCTCACATTTTGCACCAGATTCTTCTCCAATAGCACTACTGACTCATTCATATGGAGTTAGCAAACTATGGCATGAGCAGTTTGGCCACCTTAACTACCACTACCTTGAGTAACTTTGCAAACATGACATGGTCATTGGCTTGCCTCGTGTCCAATTCTCAAAAGGACTTTGTGAGGGGTGCTCCCTTGGGAAGTATCCTAAATCAAAATTTGACAAAGGCAAAGCTTGGAGGGCTTCACAACCTTTGAGTTAGTCCATAGTGATGTATCGAGACCCCTTCCCAAACCATCTTTCACAAGGGCTAAGTACATCCTCACTTTCATTATTGATTTCTCTAGGTACACTTGGATATATTTTCTCAAACAAAAGTCTGAAGTGTTTGAAAATTTTCTATAATTCAAGGCTCTTATTGAGAAATAGAGTGAGAAATCCATCAAAGTTCTTCGAATTGATAATGGAGGGGAGTATGTCAGCATCAGGTTTGAGTAGTTTTTCACCACATAGGGGATTGATTTGAAGCGTATAGTCACTTATAGTCCTTCACAAAATGGGGTTACAGAATGCAAGAATAGGTTCTTGAAAGAGATGGGTAGCTATATGATTCACTCCAAATCCTTAGCACCACAGTACTAGGCCGAAGCCATCAATTATGCTTACTACATTCAAAATAGGGTTCCTCACAAAGCTTTGAAAGGGATAACACCCTTTGAAGCTTGGCATAAAAGGAAACTTGATGTTGAGCACCTTAGATTTTTTGGATCCCCAGCCATGGTTCGTATTCTAAATAAAAAATGCAAATCTATGGAACATCAGTCCAAGCCTTACATCTTTGTAGGATATCTAGATGGTATTAAGGGGTATCACCTTCTAGATCTAGTCACTCATGAGTTGTTCATCAAGAGAAGTGTCCATTTTTAGGAGAGTCCTAGAGACTCAACACTTGAAAATTCTTCTCCCTCATTGGATCTACTTCTTCATGATGATTCCTCATTAGATTCAGATCAGCCACAATAGGTTCTTGAGCTAGAGACATCTTCTTCTTCTTTGAGTTCAGATAGCAAGGATAGTTATGCAACATCATCCAATTCTAGTCAGTTAGAGGATGAGGAGTTAGCACCTGACTCGCCCACTTTTGGCCCACTTTGGTCCAGACAGACACTTGAGAGTGTTGTCACCTAGGCAGAAGATCCCATAGATGACAGACGTACTAGGGGGATTTTTAGAGAGATAAACATGCCTTCTTTGCTATAGTTTTAGATCCATAGACTTTTTGAGAGGCATCGGGGGTACCTAAGTGGGATAATACTATAGAGGAATAATATTCTTCCTTAATCAAAAATTACACTTGGGATTTGACTTCACTTCCTAAGGGAAGAAAGATGGTTCGATGTAGGTGGATATATCAGACCGAGTTTGTAGCAGATGGGTCAGTTGATAAGTACAAGGTGTGATTGGTCACCAAGGGTTTCTCATAGGTGGTAGGCATTAACTACTCAGAGACCTTTGCACCCATTGCAAACATGACTTCTATCCAACTCACCTTGGCTATTTCTACAACACATGGTTGGGATGTGCATCAGATGGATGTGAAGAGTGCCTTTCTTCACAGAGACCTAGAGGAGGAGATCTACATGGAACAACCACTAGGATTTGTTTAGGATTCTTCCTTAGTATGCAGACTTAGGAAATCTATCTATGGCCTCAAACAATCCCCTTGGACTTGGTATGCCAAGATGAATTCCTTCTTTCTCATAGTGGGTTTCACTAGGTGCCATTGTGATCCCAATGTCTACCTCTTGCAGCAGGATGATTCACTCTTGATTTTGGTTTTATATGTTGATGACCATTTGATCACTAGGAGTTCTTCATCGGCTATTATAGTAGTGAAAGAATCTCTCTAGGATAGATTTGACATGATAGACTTGGGTTTGTTACACTACTTCCTTGGCATCAAGATCTCATAGTTAGATTCAAGGGTTTCTCTTGCACAACCTAAGTATGCTCTTGACTTATTAGCTCAATTTCACAGGGCTGATTACAAGCCATCTCTAACTCCCTTTCTATCAAGAGTCAAGCTTGAGACTGATTGTTCTTCACCATTGGTTGATGCCACTCAGTATCAACAACTTGTTGGTAGTCTCATCTACTTTACTCACACCAAGCCCAATATATCATATACAGTGGGACTTGTCTCTAGATTCATGCAAGAACCTCATGAGCTGCATTAGAAATCAGCTAAGAGGATCTTGCATTACATACAGGGTTCACATAGATATGGGATTCATTATAGATTTTGCATAGAGGTTGACTTGGTTGGATATATAGATTTAGACTGGGTTGGTGATTCACAGACTCGTAAGTCCACTTTTGGTTACAGTTTCTCTCTAGGTTCAGGTCCTATCAGTTGGTCTAGCAAGAAGCAAAATGTTATTTATATATCATCCATAGAGGCATAGTATAGGGGAGTTGTTAATGTAGCTATTGAGTCTATTTGGCTTTAGGGGATTCTTTCTAAATTTGGCATTCCTATCAGGTAGCCCACCATCATTTATTGTGACAACCAAAGTACCATTAAAATTTTCAAGAATCTAGTTCAGTACCAGCGGACCAAGCACACAAAGATTCACATGCATTTCATTTAGGAGCTTATTCATAGTCAAGTCATTTACTTGATATTTTGCTAATATTCAAAGTAGGTTGCAGACATCTTCACCAAACCTTTCACTGAGAGCAAGTTCATTCATCTACGAGCTCTTCTTGGGGTGTAGTCTACATCTGTAGTAGCATCATCTTTAGGGGGCCTTATAGCCTCTTCTTTTCTTTTATGTCTCTCTTTTGGGGGGGAGTTTTTTTAACAAGTTTTCTCCTTTTCTCTATCTTATGGGAGATTTCATTTGTACATGGGCACCTCATCAGGCCTAGTTGTCAGGACCCATTTTATATTTCCACACTACCCACCTAAGCTATGCTTATGGGGAGGTATTAGTGTAGGTTTTTATTTTTCCCTATTTATTAATTATGGAAATTTTATTTCTTGTGCATACATGGAGTTTTCCTACATTTATGGGATAGGCTAGCTTATGTGGAGGTGTGTGTCATGGATGTGTCATAGGTGTCATAAGAATGTCATAAGTAACTCCATTGATGGGAGTTACTTCTCTATTCTTAGCACCTTGTCACCACCTTTCATGGAGGAGTTACATTATATTTTTGGGGTGCCTTGTCCACCTTTTGTGGAGGAGTTACTTATGTACTCTCCTATTTGTATTCCTCACTTTGGCCATCTCATTCTAATCAGATTTTCGTTTTCTCCATTTTGTCTTGTGTAATTTATCTTATTGTGTTATTTTCAAATTGGTTTGGCATCTATGTGGTGTGCACTTGTTCATATTGTGTGATCACATCTCCATTGCATTCATGTTATCCAAATTATGGAAACAACTATGATATTTATTTCTCTCCTAAAGATTTGCAATGGGGATATAATTAGTCTACCTTTGATTGTTTGGGATCTAGTGATTCACTCGATCAGTTCTAGATTGTTTATGATGTCAAATATGAGGTAGAGATGTTAATATATATAACCTTAAACCAACAAAACATGAAAAATAGAAAATATGGAAATTTATAATAGATAATAAATCATAGTGACACAGGGTATCTAGAATCTCAAACTAGATAGAAAGTATGCCCTCATTCTAGTGCCAGTTTTTATTGGTTAAGTTATACACACAATAGAAATTTGGAGAATTATAAGGAAAGGGCATCAAGTCAAAGGTAAATAAGTAGTTAAGATGATTAATCCATCCTTCTAGCACTAGTTTATGTTGGGTTCATTAATAAAATAATATAAGTTGGGATCATTAGAAGGAAATGGCATCAAGTCAAAGTCTAGTGAGTATTTAAGAGGTTTGTGCCCTCAATCTAGCACCATTTTTTATTGGTCTCAATTTTTGAGCCAAAAAATAAATAACTATTAGATTAACTATTATAATGAGTAAAAATAGAATTAACATTACATGGGATGAATATCCCCTCATTTTTAGGATTTAAATGTTTAAATTCTAAGGGCTGAGTAATTTCCAATCATTTAGTAGTGTGAGAAATGAAAATTAACCACTGGAAGTTCAATCCACTCCATGTTATTTTAGAATTATTATTGATGTTTGCTTAAGTCATTTTACCTCCTCATTCACATGGGTATCCCACTATAATATAATGGGTAGGATACTCATAAAAAAAAATTAAAAGAGATGGGAAGATTGGGGAATGAAATTAAATGGTTCCTTGATTTAAACTAAATTATTAATTTTAACAATCAAAATCATGCCCGATCATATTTATACCATTGTGTACCAAGTTTAGTTATAACACACACTGAAGTAACTCAATGGGAAAGATTCTAATAAATTAACTTAACACATTATCCTAAACTTATATTAAATGAAATCATATGAAATACCTATAGCTACTATAAAAATATCTTGTCACACCTTCAATTTAAATAAAATGGAAATTTAGAACCAATATGACTCATTATTTCATAGTCAAATTATATATTCATTAGTAAAAAAACAATGAAATTTATTATTAACATTAATCAATTTTATTTAATCAAGAAATGAATATCATTACTAATGAAAATCATGAATTTATAACCATATTGGTATCGATTTTAATGTTATTACAAAATCATTTAAATATGCCCTCCAGGTAGACAATCACAAGCGAAAACAAAACAAGAAAAAGAGAGTATTGACCCTATCACATTTCATGCAAGGTTTTGGTGTATAATATATCCCATCTAAAATAATAATGTTTATTGCCTTATATATAAAAAATAATTGGGATCATATCCAAGTAGCACAAGGATACCATCTCCTATCGTTATTACCAATTCAAGCAGTTGTAACTATAATTCATTAGAATATTCCCTCAACTTAAAGGAAATACAAATTGTATTTTGTATTCTATTCATGGTAGTGAAATCCATCTAATTTAAATCATACCCCCACTTCTCCCCTTCTATCTAAGTATTTTGGATGATTCTCTATTTAACCCACCTTAGAGGATATTTGATCCCGTAAGTACCCGATTCACTCCACATGCCTCCTTAACCATTCAAAAATCCTAAAAATTTATCTCAACTGATTATTATAGTATTTTCCTCAACTCAATCCATTTTAACATTTTGGTTGGCTATCAGATTTAAACATGTGTCCTAAAAACATCAATGGCACCCACATATCCTATGCCATCTCTTTTATGAAATTTCAAATGGATTATGTATCTATTAGGTCCACTTTTCATTGAATTATAATCTCCCAAGTGTATTCCTTAGCCATGTTAGCTTCTCATTAGGTTCCTAGGTCCACTTGTTTTCTTTTTTGGCCTTAAGGTTATTTTCCCTTGCTTTGGTAGCTTTATGCTCATGAGATGGTGCAACATAGCACAATCCCACTAACCCATAGGCATAAAAATTTAAACAACACCCTTGGATTGGAGGTTAAAGGGATGATTCCATGTGGTTAAATATCACTAATTTAGAGGCCTAAAGGGTATGTAAGAAAACTTTATTTTTTGGGTCACTAGGATGATACCACATGACACCATGTAGATGACCTAGAGACTAAAATATATTAGTTTATAGATAAATCTTAGGTCCCTAGGTCCTAAATTTTATGCCACATGGCATCAACCTAATGATCATAAGGCTTGGGGCTTTTTCAACAAAATGGCCAACTATTTTGAAGTCCTATAAGTACCTGAGTGAATGGGATTGTGTCATGTGACATGATATTAGTGATCCAAATGACTCGAGGATGGTTAAAAATACTTTAGAAGAAATTAATTATGTCCATAATTAAATTATGATGGTTTGGGTTAATTATTTCCATCATGACATCCGAATTTAAGCAAATAAATAATTAAAGTGTCATGGCCATAATACACACAATGAAAATAGTAGATGCACAACATACAAAACACATAATAGAATGCCAAGGGGAAAAAGAAAGGGACATGTTAAAATTTAAGTCACTCAAATATAAGACACATACAAAATAATTTTCAAATACCCTCATGTGCATAAAAGGAAACAATGGAGGCTTAGAGCCACATAGAAGGACATGTGCAAATGTCTGATTCATGAAATAGTAAACACACAAAAGGATATGTTCAAATTTCTTCAAATGCATAAAATTAGAGAAATAAATTCTTAAAGAAACTTGGAAATCACATATTCAAATGTATAAAAATAATTCATATAAGATACACAACTAGGAAAAATATAAAAATTGTGCATGATTATGTATTTTGATCAATAAGAGCTAAGTTGTAATCTAATTAATATTAAGTACCTAGTATAAGAAATAGTATATAAAAATTTTAGTGAGTGAGAAATATTTTAAATGTAATAATATTTAAAGTATTTATTATGTGAGTAAGATAATGTGGATAAATAAGAATAAATCTTGTGTTTACCATTCCCTCAATGAGCTAATTGATGAATGCACATGTTGTAAGGATCTTGTGTGAGGTCTAAAATTGAGTAGTGATAGTTTGAGCTCAATGGGACAAGAGAGTGGTGATGGAAAATATATCACTTCACTCCTATCCTCCATAGTTCTCCTATCTAACTATAATTTTTGAGTCTATAATAATATATCACTTATAGTTGGTTCTGAAAATGATGTCTTATGTAACATGTAGTCACTCATATACACTAGTGAAGCATTATGATATAGAACTAAATAAAAACATATATAATACTATTCATAATCAAAATAATGTATGATAAAGTACATATAAGAATGAATAGGTTTTTTTTATATTCTATAATATTTTACTATTTTTGTATTTTTTTGCATGTATATAAGCTAATAAATAGAGATAAAGATAATATATGATGATTCTTGTGAGGGACTCATAATAAATTTGAATTGTGTCAAGAAAAATAATTTTGACCTTTTATGTATGGAAAGGTGGGTGCATATGTGATGGATCTACTCTCAATGGATAATTTGAATATGGACCACCATGCATGTTATAACTATTTTTCCATATTGATTATTTTTAATTATGGGGAGTTTTAGAGCCCATCTCAAATAAGGTGAAGCATGTGTTGGTGATTTAGGTGAAGTGATCCTAATAATCTATAAAACCAATCAAGGATGTATTGGAGTGGAGAGTGGATCTATAAAATATGTGGCAAATATCCATTGAATGGGCCTCTCTAAAATAGGCCTTTATGAAAGTGTATATCTTTATTGTGAAAATATCTAGGTATGATGTTCTTTTTTAGGTGACAATTTGTTGGTGACATTTTTTTATGGTAAGGGATATTCATAAAAGATATATATAACTATAATGAATTCATTATCATATATTTATGTCAAGCATATATGAACTATATAAGCAACCACATGAATCTGTTGAATCTAAGGATTCCCCAATAAGATGCCAAAGACCCCCACAATGGGTACTATTATGAATTTTGAGGCCATATGTATGGGACCAGCCTATAATGGTAAAGTGATGTCACTAATGAAATTATATATGTTCCCATTAAATAATTTGATGACCATGGTGGTGGGAATCATATCCCTATCTATGTATCCAAGATGATAAATAAGTGTGTTTGTATGCACGTTCACACTTAATCTATTATCAACCATGACACTTTTAATAATCTAGTGATCAATGTATGCATGAACACACAAAGAGTGTAAATTTTAAATAATGTATGATAAACACCTATTATACGATTTAAAGGATGTTTTTCTTCTTCATGAGAATGATAATAAACTAGTGGAGGTTGCACATTATATGAATAATGAACACATGATGTATCTATGGTCTCATCAGTCATGTGATTAGGAAAATGATCACTAAAGATTTTCATTTATTTTTTTCACTTGGTTTTGGTATTATACTTTATATTAGCATGACCACATTAATTATGTTTACATATATTAAAACCTAAATATTGTGTCTCAAACTATTACATCTGTTAGTAGTATAACCTTATTCCCTATGATAATAGTAAAAGCCATTTTGTTCAAAGCATTTTAGAAGAGTTTGATACATATAAAAATATTTTATAGGAGGGAGAGATATTATATTTCATTACAATAGTGTTTGGAGAACCTTGTATGGCATTTCAGGTAGGCTATTTAGTTATTGTCATGGAGGATATGATAAGACAATGTATGGAATAGGATTTGTAACTACATGTACTATTGTTTTTAATCATTATTTTTATTTATTGGTCTTAATCTTTATGGTGAATAATTTTAATTCTTGGTGTTATCATCAAAATTTATTGTGTACTTTTCATTACCAATAGCTTGACTTCTCTTCCTTTATTTATGTCATAAATTTGTGAATGAGTTGAACTTTTTAAACATAATTGACTCACACAAAAATGTAAGTAAACTTAAACACATCTTTTAATTCACTATATACACAATTATTTTCCATTTTGGATAACATTTTTATTAGATTAGGTAAAATAACTTGGTTTTACAAGGGTCCAACAACCATTAAAGTTGAATTAGAAAAGGTTAGAACTAAAGTCAAACAACACAGCCACATAGGGATGTAAAATAGTGAAGGTATTCAACTAAGTGTCAACAAAGATACCAAGAATCATAAACCAAAAAAATAAAATAAAAACTAAAATAAATACTTAGACTAATGTAAGAAGCTTTTCTAATCTTGACTTAGTCTATGGAGTTCTTTTCATTTCCTTGGTTTTGTCCTTCAATAATTCCTTTATCACTCTTCCATGCATGAATTTCTCATTCCTTCCAAAGGACCCTATTTTACATTCATCTATAGATTCCTAAGGATATTTTTGGCTTAAGGGGTTTGTTGAGCATCTTCTACATCTTTTGGTTCAGATCCATCAATGGTAAATTTTTATTAGGGGGTTTTTATGTCATATTTCTACTTAAGTTGGTCAATCTCAATTTTAAATTAATTTCATTCCTTGATGAGTATATCCATGGATTTTCCTATTTACATTCATTTGTATTCAAATTCCTTGAATTTCCTTTTTCACTCTTAATCAAGGTCTTTTAATTTACAAACTATTTTTCCCTTATTCCTACCTTCTTCCTTCCATGAAATGGATATGGTTATGGGATTTTTGCCAATAGAGGCAGGGGTAGTGTATCCTAAATGTTTAAGGATGGATTTGTATATTTTTGTGATGACATAAGGAGAGGATACTTTGGATTAGGTAGTGAATAGGTACCCATTCTCCTTCTCCAGAAGCCCAATTCCTCATTAAATGGGTCTTCCATAGATATATGAGGAAGGGATTTGATACGTAGGGGATTTCCATGTTAGAACAATAATGAAATTAACCCTTGGTGAATAATATCATTGTTGTGACTTATCTACTAAGCCAAATATATGATTTCTAATTATTTGAGGAGATAAAAAGGAAAGCTAATTTTAAAGTTGTGAAAATGATTTAGAAGTATAAAATGATGAGAAAATATCAAGGTGAACTTACCTTCCAATGTTAAATACTTAATTATCTATAGACATATCTCTAACCATAATCAAGTTAAATATTGCCTTGGGAAACTGTTATTTGTCATCGTCAATATTAATTTAGTGAAAAATCAAATTTTTAATCAAATATAATTTTGGATTTTATCTTTAAATGCTTTCACACCTTTATAAATAATCCCAATTATCCCCTATAGCTTCTTCAGTCACCTCAATTTTTATTCCTCTCATTCTAACTGACCTTTTATTCTAGGCCAACATAAAATCCTTTGAAATATACTCATTATGCCTTGTAATTCTTTAGATATAATATGTTAATCCTCCCTTTTGTATCTTCCTTCAAACCCTTAATGTCACCTGAATTTCCATGCAAGATAGAGATTCAAGTCTATCTCTATCTCCACCCATTGCCTCAAGAATATTTTATTTTATGTTCTGGGTTGAGTTTCCTATCTTCCACACTATGGAATTTATCTTTTGAGGATAATATAATATGATATTTGTATCTATATTAGTGATACAACTTTGTGTATTATAATCATTATATCAATAGGGATTAAATATTTACATTTCTAGTCAATGATCTATTATGTGCAACTTATTGCCAATATATAATGGTATAAAATTTAATCATTATTTAAAGTATTTAATAAATGAGTTGGGAGACTCTTGGTTCCTTCCCATATGACTAGGGAGGGGGATCCAACTCTAAATTTGGATAGGGAGTCTGTGATTGAGTTTCCCTCTTAAAAAATATACTTGATAGAAGTCTCCCCAAAGGATTAAATTATCCACTTAGAATCATCAATGATGATCTTAATGGTATAAAAGGGGATGGTTTTTCTAGATAAAGTATTGAGAATATCAAGAGAGTCATACTAAATATCCATATGAGTAATGATGATGTGAAATTCAAGTTGTATTCCATATACAATAGCCATTTGTTTAATCACATGATTGGTTTATGTTCTAAGGGGACCCACATAAGTTTCCATAACCCATCCTAGGTGATCCATAATAGAAACCCACAATAATACAAATATTTCCTCTAGAGGGTCTATAAAAATTAAGATTTGACCATTTGGGTTAGGAAGTAACCGCCTAGTGAAGCATCTGATAGCTAAATATTTGGGTATTTATAGAACTTGAGAAAGGTTCTAGTTTTGAAGGGTGATAACATTAGAGGGAAAACCTTGAACCTTGTCATTTGGGGGAAAGTATGCCAATTATCCTAGATAGTAAAACATAACTTTTGAAAAACTAATTGGATGTTACACACTTTATTAACAAAGATACAATCATTCCTCACCTTCCAAATGACCTAGAAAAAATGGGGTAGAATAAGATGTCATAGGAAGGAGAGGGTGGAAAGAGCCTAGGGTTGTTTCCATTTCTTAATAATATTTATTAGTGAACTAGGATAGACCCAAGAGATAAGAACTTTTAGAATAAGTAAGTCTAAAATTGAGGAGATAAAGGCACAATCAAGAAAATGGTGGTAGAATGACTCCTCAAAATATTTATAGAGTGAACACTTATTAATAAAATCCATTACCTACATGGAAAATTATCTATAGTGAGAATTTTATTTTATGATACCAAAAAGAAGAAGATGTCGACCTTGGGAGTAAGGTGTTTGATCTAATTGGTTGCCAATAATCTTAATTCCCATTAAGATTAAACTTGACTAAATATCTTGACTTCACCAAGAAACACCTATTATCTTCAACAGACCAAATGAGGAGATCATCTTTTGGGAAAATTTGAATGTGAAAATGCTGAATTGATATCAAGTAGGGCTTAAGAGTCATTCAAATTGGTAGATTATAATTGGAGAGGTTTCCATTGGGGGATGTTATCTATATAGGACCAATAGTATTTGACACTAGTGCTCCAAGAAGATTTGAAATTTGGATAGAGATTGTTCCATGGTTTATTAGATCCAAGGTGGTATTGTGTGATCTAGGGGTCATGCCATAAATACACCAATTCCCCATTTCCAATTTTCCATAAATATCATTTATAAAGGATTTTCCTACCACTAAAGAGGGATTTCCAAAAGGCTAATCCATCATTGGGGCCTTCCTCCCATAAGAAGATATACTCTTTATTGCCTTCTAGGTATTTGGATTTGATAATATCAGTTTATTGCTTATCTTCTTTTAGAAAATTTCATCTTGATTTTGTTATGAGGGTTGTTTTCATGAATCTTAGCTTCAAAAGTCCTAGCCCCATAGTTTGACATTGGGAGGCTTGCCTTTTCCCATTATACTAGTGGATCTATGAATTTTTATTTTCATCCTTTTTAGATAAAATTGCATAATATCTATTCTATTTTGTCAACTATTTTACTTTGAAACATAACAATAGACATGAAATAGACTAGTATAATTTGGATGGTGCTTTTGAGCAATTGAATCTTACCTTCTTAGGTCAAAAAATGGCCTTTCCATCTAGATAATTTATTTTGTATTCTATCCACTATTGGGTTCCATAAATTAGCCTTCAATGTTCCAATAAATAGTGGTATCCCAAAGTGGGTAGAAGTAAGGGTGTTAATTTGACACCCAAGTATGAAGGACAACTTCTCATGAAGTCCTGATTGGGTGTTGATGAAGATACTAAAACTTTTAGTATAATTGATGTATTAGTTATATACTTTTTCATAATTCAAAAGGATATTTTTGACTTTTCATATTGAGTCCTCTCTAATAATGAAGGTGTCATCATCAAATTACTGGTGATTGATATGATTGATGTTTTGGGCCACCATAATACCTCTAACAAGTCCTTGATTCTTAGAATTATGAATATTTATTACCAAAATCTCCATAAGTATGATGAAATGATAGGGGATAGGGGATAAGGGGTTCCCTTGTATGATCCCTTAATTATCTTAGAAATAGCATTTGGTTACTCTATTTATTAGGATTGAATAGTTGGGAGTAGATATATAACTAAAAATGAGGTTTTGAGTGGAAGAACAACCCAAAATTTTCAATGGTTTTGTCTAATAATCTCCATGAGACTCTATCATAGGCCATTTTCATATCTAATTTGATGAACATACCTTATTTAGAGTACTTTGCTTTATATTGAATGGCCTCATGTATTTTAATTATTCCATCAATGATCTATCTCTTGGAAATAAAATCTCTCTAATGTTAGTTTATAATCCTCTCAAGGATGGGTTGAAATATTATGACCAGGTTTAGTGAGCATATGTTATAAGCTGTGGTACATAAGCTTATGGTTTTGAAGTCTCATAGATAAATTTATCTTTAAATTTTAGGGATGAGAACCAAAAAGGTGTTTTCAAGATTATTCCTAATATAAAAAATTCACTAACCATATCCTCTACTTACTCATGTATGCTATCCATAAATTTATAAAATAAAATAGGGGGAAGCCATTAGGACCAGGAGATTTACCTCTTTCCATAGAAAACACTATAGTTTTGATTTCCTTAGTAAAAGGAGGTTTTGAAATATTTAGGTTCTCATACTAGGAAATCATCCTAGGAATGTTTTGCAGAAGTCTATCTTACATATTTCCATTAGGGGAGCCATTTTCCTGTAGTAACTTCCTAAAATAGTATATAATTTATTCTTCAATGTCCTCCACATCCCTATTTTTCCTTCCATTATTGAGAACTAGTTCAGAGATCAATTTCCTATTTTTGTTTTAGGAGGCCTATTTATGGAATAACTTTATGTTATTATCTCCTTTCTTGAGACACAAGCATATGGACATTTTTTTCTATAAGCCTTATTTAGCTTCACTATTGGGGTATCTAATGAGAAGGTAATTTTCCCTTGATCTTTCTTGTTCATTATATCCATGTAAATAGAGTTATTCTTCTATATACTAAAGTTGTTCTATTTTTTTTATTTTATGTGATAATGTTTCTAAATACCTCCTTGTTCCATATTTTTAGGTTTGACTTTAGGTGATTTAATTTTTTGACTAGTATGAACATAGTAGTACCTAAAAAAGGATTTTTACACCATTTATTTATGGTATCATAAAGGTTTGGGTGATGTATCCACATGTTTTAAAATCTAAACAATATATATTTGTGTTTCGGGACCAATTATCCTTCAAAAATAATAGGGGTAAGATATCATCCAATCCTAGGTAATGGGTAGAGCGAACTAGTATAGTGTAAATCCAAATTTAAGGAAAATATAAATCCATCTAGTCTTACTTGAATTAGGTCTTCTCTAATTCTCATGTTTGTCTATGTGAATGAGTTGATTTTGAGATCCATAGCTACCAATCCTACCATTGAAATGAAATCATTTAGCTCTGACATACTTTTAGAAAAGTATGATAATCCACCTTTCTTCTCCAATGGGGATCTAGGTGAGTTGAAATCATCAGGCACAAACCATTTTAAAAGTAGGTTGAGATTCCTAAAATTTAATAGGTCCTCCTAGAGCTTCCTTCAAGCTATTCTTGAATTAAGAGCATATTTTTTTAGCAAAATCCATTCATCCTTGATCACTTTATTCCTAAATAAAATTAGCATAACATTATTATTATTGATAAGTACCTCCCCCTCAATATCCTATAGGTCCCACTAAACTATAATCTACCCAAAAGATCCCTTGGAGATTACACTGAAGTGATTGGACCATTTCTTCATGTTATTAATACATTTCTCAAAAAATTCTTATGACATTTTTGTTTCTTAAAAAATTAGTACAAGGGGATCATTTATTTTAATTAAGTTCTTATCTAACCTCTATTTTTGGGGTTATTTAACCCACTTATATTACAATAAAGAAGTTTCATTTTGTTTGATCTAGTGAAATGTATTGTAAGGGTTTTTTATTACCCTTGGAAATTTCACTATTTTCTTCCTTTTTCTAGGCTATCTTGTTAGGAGTCCTACCTACCTATTTTATTCCTTCTCTAACTTCATATTTCTATTTCACTAGTTTTTGCCTATATCCACCTTTATTCTTCTGATTTGAAGTTATGAGAGGTAGTATCCATTGAACACTAGTCAGTTTATTTTAAGGGAGATATTATTGGAGTTTTGTTATCTAGGAGTAGCGAGTCTTTAGTCAATGTTTATACAAATAAATGGCTTATATGGAGGATAACCTCACTAAGGTTGTGCCCCACCTAATCTAAGGAGGGGGAAAGATTTTAGATTGGGCATGAAACCCCAAGGTTCATCATTTTTAAGACATCATGCATAGTGAGCCAATTATTTCTAGAATAAGGATGACCTAGATATCCATACTTCTTGCTCTCAAGTCCCCAAGACTAGTCAGACAATTTATAGGTGTTAGAGATACCTATGAGATGGTATTATGGAGTTGAATATATAGGGGTGTGGTCATGAAACTAACATGATATGATGTTTAAGTTTATAGGATGTTTGAGATATTAGAGATGTACACTAACCATGCGTCATTGGACTTCTTGTTGGGATAGGCCATGCCAAATCCTTTGATGGGACCCTGTTTTCTAGTCTAGACATGTTTGGAAGCTTAGAGGGGTGCACTAATTTATGAAAATATTTTTATGAGTTAATAAGATTTTTGGACTTATTGAATATTAAATCCATATTTTCATACTCAATATATTGTTAACAAAATCCTTACTTAGATTTTAACTTGATGGTATGAAGGAAATGTTCATCAGTAAGAATAAATGTCTAAAACCTTGTGGCCACCATTCTTATACATGATTTAGTAACAATATTAAATGTAATGGGTTGATTTAGTGACTTTTTGATGACCAATATTAATTATAGTTCCTAGTATTCAAGTCAAATCTTGGGGAGAAAAACCCACATGAGGATGTCTTGCATTATTGGGTTGTCTAGGTTAATACCTGCCTTCCATTTCCTCAAGAAGACATTAGAATTTTACATAAACCAATGTCCCTTATTAAATACTATGAAATATCCCTCTTGATTATTGAAATTTATTAGGAAGAAATTTTTGGCTAGGGTCACTACCTCTATTTTCCCTTTGGGTTTCCATCTATGATTGGCCTATTTCCTCAATGAGTCGATGTTGGGTCTGAAACCATTCACTTTTGATAGAAGAGTTTTTTTCAGTTTTATAACTACCTTCTCACTAACATGTCAAGTACATAACCCACACCTCATTATTTTAAACCAATATTTTAAGATGGAAGTCACTAGAGTCCTAGCCCATTGGTTACTATACTAAAACACTATATGCCCAAGACATGAAGGGAGTATTTAAACCTAGGGTAGATCCCATTTATTGTGGGACATTTTCCATTGATATTTTTCCAAATATTCTATATTTGTGACTTTACCTACATCAGTGCTGATAGTCTAGCCCTATATTGAGGCATCCTTTACATCCCCAAGTGCACTCTAGTTTTCCCACCTAAACTCAAATTCAAAAATATGAATGTCTTTCACCTTTATTATGAAATCCTTTTACTTTTTCTCATTTTAAATTTTATTTTGGATAATTTTATCTTGTATCTTAACATGTATTCTATAATAGGCTCATTATATATTTTTTTGGGTAGGGATATTTGAGCATAGGAAACCTTATCATTAATATTGATTGAAAAGTGTTATAAAAACTTATCATATAATGGATTTAATTACTATACTAATTGTTTTGGTAAATCATTTAATCATTGTAATGTATATTCTTATAAACATCTTAGGAATAGCTTGGTCAATAATTTGTCATTGGACACATAGTCTAAAGATGTTGTGTGAAATAAACTAAGATGTTATTTGGGGTTACCCTTACCATCATCTAGTGTAAGATTAGGTTGTTTTAAGCAAAATCACTAAGAATTTGGGTGAATCAGTGTCTTCAAAACAATAATTCAATTCTACTTAATCATACATAAACCATTCATACAAATATGAACATTTACCAAAGCATATGCAACCATACAAGATCATGAAACACATTACATATGTGGGAAACCCTTAAGGGGAAGAAAACCCAATGATATATAAAAATATAATATAGTATTATAATTAAAAAAACCAAACTTTAGTGAATCACAAAATCCATATAGAGCACCTCCCCAAACTATTCAAACACCCACTCAACTAAGCTTTAGCAAGCACTAACTTGCATGGAGGCACTAACCCCCTAGATGACTCAACACCAACTCAACCACATAAAAATTTTGGTAATATTTATAACACCTTTTTTCTCACATGTAAGATTAATATTACCTTATTTATCTCTTATCACTATTATATCCCTCTCAAATTACCTTCTAGGATTCTTCACTCAATAGGTCTATTCAAGATATATTATGCCAGATGACCTTGATATTAAGCCAAAATACCCATTTTATATATTCATTAAAATTTATATACACCCATATTATGGTATAAAATATCTCATCAATCTCTTTAATATGTTATTTCCTTTACTTTCATTATTAATATTTCTAACAAATCAATTAGGACTATTAGGCCTTGTTCTTATATAATCCTCTAGCTCACACACCTTTTGGTTGACCATTCATACTTAAATAATTTTATTATCATTTAAATATGTCTTATAACATATTTCATACATGAATAAATCATTACAATATGTCATCCATAACTTAATGGACCAAAACCTCTTTTAGGTCTTATGGAGAACTAATTTAATTAGGCCTTCATAGTACATGTTACCCTTTAATCTCTTTGGAACACTTTAAAAATTTAAAAATGGTAGTAGCACTTCATATTACACTCAAATATACCCATAATAAGATAATCTTAGGTCCATGACACTTTTAATATTTAACCACCACTTGAAGTACACCATTAGTATTATTTTCATTAGGCCTTCACACACATAGAAAGGTCTATTTTGAACAACTAAAGATAACAATAAATAATATAAAAATAAACTAAAATAAATTAAAAAATTCATCAAGTTAATTATAATTTATGACATATGGCATAGATCCTTAAAAATACCTCTGTAACTCACTTAGGATTGTCAATTTTCCTTAAAGACTAGTCATGGTAACTCAAACCTCCAACACCTATATGGAATATTTAATGAATTTTTATACATTTATATGATCTTATGAGATAATTATATCATTAAAATATAAAAATATAATATATTAAAATCTCAAATCTTTGTCTTGCAAACCAATCTCATGACCTTATATCTCATTGTCTCATCTGAACCAGACAAGTCAACTTGTGAGAAACTTTTTCACTATATTCACTGACCTCCAAAACATATACCAATCATGAAAATTATTAAAATTATTGAAAAAAATATTTATGTACTTTTTTTCATCACTATATCATGATAGCACATTCTTATTAATCTTTTTATGGATATAATATATCTATAAACCTTCATAGACAAGAAAAATTAGTCTCAAGATTCATCATCCATTCATTTTCATACTTTTAGTTCGTTAACTTTGACTATTATAAAAAATATTTGAGAAATTAGCACTTTCTAATAGGATCTACTCACATGCCTAACAACTCAAACACACTTGGAGGTTTTTGGGAGAGTTAAATTCAACTTGAAATAGCTTACTTGAGTATAAAAATCCATTATAATGAATTTTGATCAACATATTCAACATTGAGTCCTTATTAGGGTTATAAGAGGGTTTAAACCTACTTCCATTCTTAACAATCATCATAAATAATAGC
The DNA here is from genome assembly GCA_037957365.1 of Torreya grandis. Lineage (NCBI taxonomy): Eukaryota > Viridiplantae > Streptophyta > Pinopsida > Cupressales > Taxaceae > Torreya > Torreya grandis. The sequence goes on from JARHVA010004599.1 coordinate 438,532, forward strand.
CTCTCAATCTAAAAAAAATACTTGGAATTTTGATCTCAGAACCTTCCCCATGTACCATGAATATATTAGGTTAAAAAAAGGTTTGATGATATAATGAGCAAAACAAAATCCTTCTTGGGTTGATAAACCTTCATTCTATGCATTCAATAGACCTAAAAACATTTTCTTGTCTTAACTTTTAGCCTTTAACCTAAAAATTCATGAATACACATGGAAAAACCTATAATACATTTTAAAAATATCACCTATACATACTTGCCTTGAAAACTAAACCTCATGCCTCATTAGGCCATGCTCTCACCCTGTTAATTTCTACACCTCATTGGGCCTTGAACTAACCTTCAAACCTCTTTTCAAGATCTTAATAGTTCACTTGCATGATCACATAATTTTAAACATCCTTCCACAACCTTATCTCATCATTCCATCATGAATCTTCATGCACAAGACTAGGCATCTTATTCACATACCTTCTCAAGGCATTACTAGGCTCAGGCACTTGACAACTTTAATAACAAGGAACTTCCATGATGACCTTCACATAACTCATGAAAACATAATAATATATACCAATCATATTTTACACTCTCAAAATCACTTAAACATTTGAATATTATCTTTTCATAGATACACTCTTTAATGACCTCATGACCATGCCAAATAACCTTCAACACTTTAGCTTGTTACGACACAACACTCACTAGAGCAATATTGAGAAATTAAAGATAATAAATGAAAACAATAATGATATAAACCTTCTCAAGAACCTTTGACATCAATGACAAAATAAATACCAAACCTCAATAATAGGAACAATACTCAATAATTTCCTCCTTTGTCATTGATTGAAAACCATATTACAAACTAATCTTTCTCATCTCCCCCATTCTAGTATTTCTCCCATTTTGACATAAATGACGAAGTGATGACTTCAACTCCTTGGATCAAACTTCTTGTAACCAAAATACTCAACACATAGGACTATGAGTTTATGAGTCATAATACAAACATGATCTCCTATCTCTATACATACTTTATTGGAACAACTTGTTAGGTTGTGGAGCTAAAAGCTTCACTGATGCAAACATTGGAGGAGGTTGCTGAGTGTCATAGTCACTGGTGTCGATCAGGCCAACCAACATCGGTCAGGTGTAGACAAGAAGCTATCGACATCAGTAAGGGATCAACCAACATTGGTCATCTCTAGGCAGATAGGGACCGATGTCAGTCACCTGTGTGGTTCAGAACTGTGAGTTTTACGGACAGTTTGTTAACGAACTAGTTGTTTGCATGTTGAAAGGTTATTTTTAGTCTTGAGCTGTGGATCTAATTATTGTAATTAGGTGTCTAATTATTGTTTTCATGGGATCTATATAATAGACTCATGGGCTGTATTGTAATTTGTGCTAGTTGAGTAAGAGCAAGGTTAGCTCCTTCAGAGTGAAGAGAGCAAGGTGTGTTCCTCCTAGTTCCACACAGGTGCCGAGTGTGTATGATCAGATAGATCTGTGGGATAGCAAGATCTGGTAGAAGATCCACAAGGGTGCTGGTTTAGATAATTTGAAGGGTTCTTCATGTGTGTATGATCTTGGTCGGCAGGTGTGCAAGGCCATGTTTGGATATCTACATAGTAAGTAAGATCATTGATTTGCAGGTGTGTGTGTGTGTGAGGTCAAAGGAGATCTGCAGGGTAGCAAGATCAAAGGTGACAATAACATATCAAGGAGCAAGATTAGGGGAGATCTACTTGGAGTGCATTGTGTACTCAGTTGAGTATGTGTGTATACTCAGTGTACTAGCAGTAGTGATACTGACTAGTTGGAGGTGAACAACAACTCTGTGTTTGAGTTGATTATTGGGACCGTAAGAAAGAGAGTGAGCTCTTGAAGAGATTTATTTTTTATGCCCTAGAGGTGTGGGAGCCCTAGAGGTGTGTAAGGAAGAAGACTGTGGCATATTCTTTGTTGTATTTCCTTTTGGAAGAGTATTAATACAATTGGGTATTGTCTCTCATATTCTGTGTTATTTCCAAATTCTAGTTACTTGTGATTCTGGTTAATTCTGCATGTTTAGTTGCTTGGTAATCAATTGTGCTTCCTAGATCCTGACAAGTGGTATCAGAGCATGTTTGTTGTTCTAGATTCTTGACACAACTCACCTTATCTTGGAGTTAATTAACAACCTAATTGGCTCCCCTTAAGTACTTGGATTATTCAATGATTGCTAGGGGTAGTAATTACACCTAATTTCTATTTTAAGTGTTCAAATGTTACCTTTGGAAGTAGTTTGGTCAAAATGTGTATAATCTAATCTTGTGTAGAAACATATTCAAGTCTAACACTTTGTTCACTTACCTAGTCTCTTAAAAAATGATACCTAATGGGAATGTGATTAGTCATTGAGTGCATGATAGGGTTATTTTATATGCTCATAACACTTGTATTTTCATAATAGATAGGGCTAGGACCATAATACTCTACTTTATAGTCTTTTAGGGTATGTCTCATCCATAAGAACTGATTACAACATGAATTTTTGGAAATGTAATTATCTTCATAAGTGGTTAATGCTATTGATGGTTGCTTCTTGCTTATCCATGAAACTAGGCACCCGCCTAATATTAAATCCCCTCCACTAGTACTCTTCCTATAATCTAGACTTCCTACCTAGTTTGCATCTATAAAGGTTATCAAATAAAACCACTTTCTCTTTGGATACCACAACCCATACTCCATAATCCCCTTGAGATACCTGAGTATCCTTTTGACTACTTATATATTATTTTACTTTGGATCTACTTAAAACCTTCTCAAAAGACCTAGTGCTTGCATAATGTTAGGTCTAAAGGTAGTGGTGTGTAGTAAACTTCCAATCATCAACCTATATGACATCTTATTTACCTTGGGAGACTCATCTTACTTATTCAACTTACATCCTATGATCAGAAGTGTAATAACTACCTTGTAATCTTCCATCTCAAACTTATTCAACATCTCTCTTATGAAACGAATATGCCTTTTTCAAATTTAGTGATTTAAAACCCAAGAAATAATGATAATTTTCCTAGCATGGACATCTCAAACTATTTCTTCATTACTTCTACAAAGCCCTTGATCATGTTCTCATTATTTCCATCAAAGATGATGTCATCCATGTAGACAACTACTATTAATTGATGGTTATTTTTTGACTTTATATATAAATTACTATTTGCAACTCCTCTTTTGAATCCTTTATCTAATAGATACATGTCTAACCTGGCATACCAAGCTCTAGGAGCTTGTTTAGGCTATAAATAACCTTATTTAATCTTTAAACATAGTCCTTATCACAAGATAGTGAAAACCCCTTAGGTTTATCTATGGACACCTCCTCTTCCAAATTCCCATTCAAAAAGGTAGATTTGACATGCATCTAGTATAGATAGAACCCTTTGAATCTTACATATTCTATAAATAATCTAATGGCCTCCAATATTTATACTGGTTAAAAATTCTCCTCAGATTCTATGCTTCAATTTGTGCATATACCTTGCATATAAATCTATCCTTGTTCCTAGTGACTTCTCCATCTTCATTCAACGTGTTTCTAAACACTCATTTTGTCCCAATGACATTATTGTCTTTAGGCCTAGGAACTAGTTCCCAAGTCTCATTCTTATCTATTTGGTAGAACTCTTCATTCATAGCACCTATCCAAAAAATTTATTTGTTTAATTCTATAAGATTCTTAGGTTAAATCTTAGATAATAGAGAAACATTATCTTGATTTAGATTAATTACTAGTCTCCTCCTTGTTGTCATACCCACATTCTTGTCATCAATGATTTGAGATTTAGGATGATCTCTTTGAATCTATTTTGAGGGGAATTTTGAGTCTTGTCTATCCTTAACTTCTTATTCTTCCTTGTCAACCTCTATAGTCTCTTCTTAATTATTAAATTCTAGCTTCTCTAAGGTATCTTTTGACTGTGAGTGTGATTTCCTTATCTCATCAATATTCACATTGGTGATTTACACTACCTTTTTTAACCTCTTGTTATAACATCTATAGGCTGAGCTCATTGATGAATATCCTAAGAATATACCTTCATCAAATTTGGATCAAACCTTCTTAAGTATTCATCATCTCTTTTGATGAAACATTTGCTCCCAAACACTCTAAAGTGTTCCACATTAGTAGGTCTACCTTTCCATAATTCATAAGGAGTCTTTTTTCCATTAGTTTTTATATATCATTTATTCAAAATGTAGACTATAGTTCTTATTTCCTCTCTCCAATATCTGTCATATAATATAGACTCATTTATCATAGTGACAACCATCTCTTTAAATGTCTTATTCTTCCTTTCCACTACCCCATTCTACTGAGGTGTTGTAGATAATGATAATTATCTCCTTCTTCCATGAACCTCATAAAAATAATCAAACTTATTGGACCAAAACTCTCATCCTCTATTACATCATGGACACTTGATCTTCCCATTCTTCCCATTCTCAACAAGATCCTTGAATGCCTTGAACATTATAAGAGTTTCTAAATTTTCTTTCAAAATTGCTACCCAAGTAATTTTCATGTAGTCATCTATGAGAAAAATGAAGTAGCTATCTCTTTGAATGATTGGAATTCTTATATGCCCATAGATACCAGTGTGTATTAACTCCAAGGGTCTTAGAGTAGAGTATTCCTTGGAGTTGAACCTTCTTCTAGTCTACTTATCATGTTGACATGGCTTGAAAAGTATGTTTGTAGGTTTGGTGATATTAAACATGTTATTCATGATGTAAGTAAAAATATTGAGAGGGGGGGTGAGTTAGTTGCATTAAAATAATCCTTCAATTTCACTTATTAGTCATGAAGCATTCATTCACATACATACATTAACCAATGCATAAACAATCATATATAAAATTAAAAAATCAAAGGAACACAAGAGATATATGGGAAACCCTCTTGAGGGACAAAACCCATTAAAACATATCTTTGACTATAGTCTTATAATTAATGAATCAATATTTAGTGAGGAACACCAACCCATCACTATTCAAACACCAACTCAACTAGTCATTTAGCAAGCATCAACTTGCAAGGAGGCACTAACCCCCTAGGTAATTTTAGCTATCTAGATATCACCAAATAGAGGTAATATTTATTCAAGTCTAACCCATACCTTGATTAACATGGGAATAATCTAAGGCTATGGGATGCCTATATCTAGACTAGACCTCTAGGGTTTTTAATGAGGCTAGTTCCTTAAACATGATACTTTGGATCTCTCTTTCTAAGATCTAAACAAGTTGGGGTGAAAAGAGTCAAGATATTACATTAAATAAAACCTATTTTGACATGTGGTGATGCACCTAATGTTCAAATATCCACTCTCAATATTGAACTCAAAAACACCCTAATAAACTATGATTAAAACTAATGTAGTGTCTAAAATGGTTTTCAAGTAACAATGCTTCACCTAGAGATCAGTTTGATGGACTTAGGTTGGAGGGAAATGAGGGTAAGGCTTGATTAAAATCACTTGAAGTAAATAATCCACTCTATACCGAAGACATAAACATTAAGATATGTTAGATGACCTATAATAAAATATCATTAGTGCTCAGGTTGAACTTGGAACTACAAAGGGAAGATGACAACCACTTTTACATATCAAACAAATATAAAACAATAAGCATAGATTAGTAAACAACTAAAAAATACATTATTCATTACTCCAAGAGGTACAGAATAGAATTCTAGTAGAGTCTAGTCATACCAACCTAAGGGATACTTTTTAGGCTCCAAAGACTTTATATATAATATAAAAGGAGAAAGAGAGAGGGGAAAATCCATTGGAGAGTGGAGAAAGAGATATATGTAGTGGTAACTCATTGATTTATTTTTACATATGTGTCTTCTTCCAACTAAATAGCGTTTTCTTGCTCTAATAACCTTTAATCTCTTTTCATTAGATAAGAGATCCCACTAGAAGACAAGGGTTTGTTTTGCATGATGATAAAGTCTATATAAATGAAATTAATGCCATTAATTACTTTTCTAACCACTATTTAGCCACCTTGAGACCCTAAGCCCACTTGACTTACTCATGATGATCAAATACTGGAAGCTTGAAACAAACAATGACTTGTTATGAATGATAGTTAGCACCTATTTTATCAATGATATAGAAATGTGGATATATGAGACCCTTCTTTATAACCATTTATCTACTCTATCTCCATATCTAGATTGTAGGTCTATTTTATAAATAGAAAACCAATATAATATTATTGGTTTTCCTATAGTCATTATGTCATTAGGGACCTATAGATCGCATAGATTTATTTTAGACTCCTATTAGGTCTAAAAATACCCATTATATCTTTGTAGAACTTTTAATGGTGAAGTTAATCTTTTAAATATCTATTTTGGTCCAATTAGAGTCATATTTGAGCTCAATCCCTCTTGTATTTATTTTTCCTAGGTCCAACAGTATTTTGTCAACTTCTATAAAAAATCCTAGGCTAAACTTTATTTAATTGAATATTTAACATGACTTAGATCATTGACTCCTCAACCTTTGCTCACATTATTCAATCTCCATGGTATGAGTTAACATGAACCCTTAGATCTATCCTTAAACTATCAACTCTATCCAAACTAGTGCTACTCAGCATTCCTACATTTGTACTAAGGATCCAATATGAGTCTACCTAATTTATGTGATTATTTCATGTGGTAGACTCTAAGCTCCTTGACCTTTTGACTTACTCATGTGTCATTGATCTATTTGGTATGACTAGATGCACACCATTAGATCTACCAAGACCCACTCTTTAAAACCCAATAGCTACTTCATGAGCTCAAATTTTATGTCCATGCTCCCATCATTTAACATCCATGTGACTATATTTTACATCCACATGACCATCAAATTTAAACCACAATGGATTTTCACTATGTCTTAAGTTTGACATTCATGTGACCATCAAATACATCCACAAAACCATCATTAATGTTTACATGATCATTACAATTTGAGTACCATAGAGTTAGTTAATGAGATTTATTTTGATGTTTTCAAAAATGCCAAATACATCCATATGACTGTCAATGATGTTCACATGACCACCACTCTAGTATAAAAATTTATCTGAGATAAACCATTCAGTTGGATATTTGCATCAATAATTTTGTCCTTAGACTATTTTCCTTGATCCTTTTTACTTGAACACTTTATATAAAATAATTATGTTTATGGGACTTTTTTATTGGACAAAATGTTTGAAATAAAGTAGACTTATCTTTTATTTCTAACAATTTATCTAAAATAATTTGTTCTTTGGGGAAATTGTCATAGAATATTTTCCTTGAAATAAATCTAACACTTAGCCAAATTTTGGAAACAATTTTCTTGATTCATTCCTTCAAAACATATGCTTACATATGATTTATTTAAATCTTTTGCAAAGACATTTTTTTAGACCTTTTACCGATGAAAATGTCTCTAGGATTTTTACTTGATCCTTAAAATCCTTGATTATTTTCCAAGGCATATACAAACTCATCCCATGACCTCCAAAACATGGCATTACCTCTAGAAAATTTTTGTATGTGGGCTAAATCTGGATAAATTTTTTGGTGACTCAAATGGAATCATGACTTATATGCTTAAGAACCTAGAAATTATACCTTATGTAGTCTATTGGGCATGGGGACCCTAATTTTGGTTCAACATATTGACCTGGATCCAATACTAGCTACCAATCTTGCTCTAACCTCTTGAAACAAATAGGGACCAAAATGGATAAAATAAACAAAGGAAAGTAAATTCATGCACTTGGAAGAAATAAAATAAGCTAATCTACTAAGAAAATGTGAATAAAGGCACTTAAATAAAATCATGAAAACTATTCTAATATGCATAGGGTTATAACTCATAGATACTTTCCACATGGGTCAAATGGGAAACTCCTAACATCATTCACTTGTGATAAACTAGGATGGAGAATACCTTTATTTGGGTAGCTCATGTTAGTTGAGTTGGAATGCTTTATTAATGACTCTTTTGGCATGATCTTCAATGAATGAAATGAAATAAAGATGTCTCTAATGTAGACATAATGGTTTATTTCTTTAAATCTTGCCCCAAATTGAGTTATATGTGTTCATTCAACCTCCTCATTTGATGGCTCAATTTTGTGTTTTGAATTAAACAAAACATGTGATGGATACTTTGAACATTAAGTTTTGACTATCCAAGCTTAGGAAGAAAAGTTTTAGGTTATCCCAAAAGGTAGATTCCTCTTGGTCATCTAGGATAATGCCAACTTCAACACCATCCTTGATTTGATTGCTCTAAATGGAGCCATATGTTGGGAGATATAAACCGGAAGCACACAATTTGATTACCAAACCAAGCAACTTAATATGCGGAAATTAACTAGATTCACCAAGTAACTAGAATTCAGAATAACACATGATATGAGAGACAATACACAAATTGTATTAACACTTTATACAGAAAAGAATACAATAAAGAAGATGCCACTTCTTCTCCACCACCTTACAGAGGTTTCCCACACCTCAAGTGAACAGTAATTCTCCTCACCAAAGCTCTCCCTCTCAGCTCCCAACACCCAACTCAAAATACAGAGTTGGTGTTCACCTCCTGTGCTCCACGCACACCACAAGTGCTACACACACTCCACAAGCACTACACGTGCTCCACAAGTACTCAAGGTACTTCAAGTAGATCTCCCATGAACCTGCAATAACTTGCACTTCAACAGACCATACTTATGGAAGGAACTCCCTTGCCTTCCCCTTTGCTCTATCTGAGTACACACCTGTACTCCAAGTAGATCCTGCCTGATACTGCTCCCTGTTGTGTTGCTGTCTATATGATCCTGCACACCTGCAAATCAAACACGGTTCTGCTCACCTGTGAACCTTGACCTTGCACACACATACACCTACAGATCAATAATCTTACTTACCATGTAGATCACTCTACACCCTGAAGAACCCTTGTCCTTGCCTCACCAAGTCCTTATGATTCTCCAACTAGTACCAAGCTTGGCACTGATAAGGAACTAGGAGGAGCACCCTTACTCACTTCACACACAGAAGGAGCAAACTTTGCTCAACTCAAACTAGAACACTTTTCCAATACAACCATGAGTCTATTATGTAGATCTCATCCAAACAATAATTAGACATCTAATTACAATAATTAGATTCGCAGCTCTCAGTCTAAAAATAGCTCTCTTCATGCAAACACATGGTTCGTTAGCTAACTGCCCATAATAAGCACAGTCCGAACCACACAGGCGACCGACGTCGGTCCCTGTCCGCCTGGGGGTCGCCGACACCGGCCGATCTATGACCGACGTCGGTTGCCTTCCTATCCAATACTACCGATGTTGGTTGGCCAGACCAAATGCCAGTCTCCGTGACACTTCTGCAACTCTCCTGCAACCTCCTCCATGTCTGCATCAGTGAAGCTTTTAGCTCCATAACCTAACAATCTCCCACTTGGAGATAAACAGTTGCACTGTACCTGTACCTGTACTCTATCTAATCTGTTTCCTGGTTTGTATCCCTCTTCAAGATCAATCCTGAAGACAACCCACCACACATCCCATGATGTACCTCCTGTCATCCGAGTACCTGCCACATCCGAACCTACAAATACATGTAGTGAAGTCCTAACCCTACATAACATGAATCCCTGCTGCCGGTCCCTCTCAAGTACCTGAGAACCCACTTCCCTGAATTGGCTCCTAACTCTCTGACAGCTCCCACTGCATGGGAATACTCAGGTCTATACCAGACCTCATGTGATTTCAGACACTGTACCTGTCCAGCCCTTAGTGTGCTCCGGCTCTGCACCCTGAACCTCGCCAACACATGATTCACATCAGCTCCCACTTGAGACAAAATCACCCTGTGATCTCCATGTCTCTCATGTCAAAGAATTTTGCTACTCCAAACTCCTCCTGACATGCCACTGAACTAATCTTACCCTTAGCTCAGCAAAAACCTGTATGTACAAAACCAGCTAGCTAGCGTACTATCCACATATAGCAACAGAATGATGTCATGACTCATCATCCTCCTGGTAAGACAAAACCATAGTAGTTACCCTGACATTGACTGAAGCCATGCTTCGTCCTCCACCTATCAAAACCTGTACCACTGTCCTACAGCTCCTCAAGACCATATACCTGGTCTTCCATCTCATGTATCCGTTCTCTCTATTCTTCTACTAAGGTATCCATTCGTCTTTGTGCTTCCATACCTACTGGCAACCCTACCAAAACACACCTATTTGGTTCTCCTCCAAGGAATCACATCCTCATCCATGCCGAGCTCACACCTGTTTCCTGGATCCTTCCTGCTCTATAATCAGCAACATGTATAAAGAAGAGGAACAATGATTTTGAGGGCCTACTTACGTCTTCAGGCCTCCGTATGGGTGTTTGAAACTCCTTGACAGCGTGCTGTCCACCCAAAATCCGTTACAGTGACCGACCTCAGTCACCACACAGTCTGCATCCGATCGACGTCGGTTCCCATGCGTCTGTCCCTGACTACCGACCCTACGGTGTCCCTGATGCCGATGTTGGTCCTATGACTGACATCGGTCTTACATACTGCCGACATCAGTCACGTGACCGACGTCGGTCTTACCTTGCCCGACATCGCCGGCTTCGGTCTGCACATGACCGACATCGGCACCTGTCTATTCGACGCCAGTTCCTCCTGACCGACATCGGTACCTGTGTTTGCCTGTGAGTGATGACTTTTTACCTGCAAGCTCCTTTGAATCAATACCCATGTCCAAACTGCCCTGCTCAGAAGTATCCAGCCACATCCACTGGATTCTATCCGCCATCTCCTCCATAAACACCAAGGCTTTCCAGTTCTTAAGCCTGTCAAATATATCTGTCTTCTGCTTAAGAACATGCATCTCCTTCCTGCTCATGTGACCAAGCCTACGAAGCCATGTCTCTGCAACAAAACAAGAATCAGTAATATAAACAAGTAGATAAAGGGTACCTATTTTCTTACCACCAGCTAATTCAAGTGCATCCGTTGTGAGAGTTCTTGTGCATCTCTCATCACCCAATCTTTCTGAAGAAATTAGCCATATCTCCAAACCTGGGACCTGCATGACCTTCATCAACACCTGTGTGTTGGCCGCCTGCAATTTCAGCTTCACTTCCCCTTTGCCAATTCTTTGGCAAGGCTCACCAGCTCCTCTACCTAGAACTGCATGGAAAGAGGCAACCGAATCTTTTATCCAAGATTCAACTTTATCCAAGAAACCTCTTAGAGCATCCTGTGCAACAACACCTGCTACATCTGCTTCTTCAGTTTCTTCATGCTGATCTACTACCAACCAACAATAATCTTTTACCTGCTCTTTCTTTCCATAAGACCGTGAGTGACCATCTATGCTTTTCAACTCCTCCATTCTTAGCTTACTTTGATCTGTTGTTGCTCTACTCCCACTCAATCAGAAACCCCTGAGAGTGACCTGTAATCAAACACAAAACCTGCTTCCTGCAACCTTAGCTCTGATACCACTTGTTGGGAGATATAAACCGGAAGCACACAATTTGATTACCAAACCAAGCAACTTAATATGCGGAAATTAACCAGATTCACCAAGTAACTAGAATTCAGAATAACACATGATATGAGAGACAATACACAAATTGTATTAACACTTTATACAGAAAAGAATACAATAAATAAGATGCCACTTCTTCTCCACCACCTTACAGAGGTTTCCCACACCTCAAGTGAACAGTAAATCTTCTCCCCAAAGCTCTCCCTCTCAGGTCCCAACACCCAACTCAAAATACAGAGTTGGTGTTCACCTCCTGTGCTCCACGCACACCACAAGTGCTGCACGCACTCCAAAAGCACTCCACGTGCTCCACAAGTACTCAAGGTACTTCAAGTAGATCTCCCATGAACCTGCAATAACCTGCACTTCAACAGACCATACTTATGGAAGGAACTCCCTTGCCTTCCCCTTTGCTCTATCTGAGTACACACCTGTACTCCAAGTAGATCCTGCCTGATACTGCTCCCTGTTGTGTTGCTATCTATATGATCCTGCACACCTGCAAATCAAACACGGTTCTGCTCACCTGTGAACCTTGACCTTGGACACACATACACTTGCAGATCAACGATCTTACTTACCATGTAGATCACTCTACACCCTGAAGAACCCTTGTCCTTGCCTCACCAAGTCCTTATGATTCTCCAACCAGTACCAAGCTTGGCACTGATAGGGAACTAGGAGGAGCACCCTTACTCACTTCACACACAGAAGGAGAAAACTTTGCTCAACTCAAACTAGAACACTTTTCCAATACAACCATGAGTCTATTATATAGATCTCATCCAAACAATAATTAGACATCTAATTACAATAATTAGATCTGCAGCTCTCAGTCTAAAAATAGATCTCTTCATGCAAACACTTGGTTCGTTAGCTAACTACCCGTAATAAGCGCAGTCTGAACCATACAGGCGACTGACGTCGGTCCCTGTCCACCTGGGAGTCACCGACGCCGGCCAATCCATGACCGACGTCGGTTGCCTTCCTGTCCAATACTGCCGACGCCGGTTGGCCAGACCAAACGCCAGTCTCCGTGACACTTCTGCAACTCTCCTGCAACCTCCTCCATGTCTACATCAGTGAAGCTTTTAGCTCCACAACCTAACACCATATGGTAGCTTATCAATCCATATAAGGCCCAAAATTTCATGTTCTTATTGCTCTAGATCTAACCACTCTTCTTCATTATTGAAGACATCAATACTACCCTTAATGGATAATTCATATTGAGACTAGTTAGACTCTTAAAATTGATTAGAAAGTTCTTATTTATGATTTAGAGGAGGCATATGCTGGTTTATAACCTCTAACTAGTCCATTAAATCATGTTACAACTACTATCATACTTCATCCTAATCCTCCTTTTCTTCTTCTTGCTCATTCATGACCTCTCCAACATAGACAGTTGATTGATTGACTATGTTAATCTCTACACCTTGGTCATCCTCATTTGTAGCCACACTGAATGGAATTTATTGGAATAAAACAAAATACCCTTTTTCCTTAGTTGTATCCTAAATAAACACCTATTTAAGAATGAAGGTATCAGTACTACTTTCAGTCTTTAATTCATCAAAGCTATCCTAAGAATTTGGATTAAAACCTAACTCTTCTCCTTTTGAATAAAGTGTATTGCCTATCATGATCTCTTCATCAAATACACTTGTGATGTCTTATTCATGTTCAACTTTCACTACAAGCTACTCATCTATTCTTTGTAGGAGAGGATCCTCCTTCATGAGGGACATGGTGTGAGGGTGAAAAAGTTCATCTTGCTTGTAGTTCAGGAGAGTACTTTTCCAACTAAGGACCTTGAATACTTTCTAGGTGGCTCTTAGGGGAAGTATATAGAGTAATGGAACTCTTGTATGGAAATATCATTTATCTGAGCTAACCCTTATTTTTGTTGGATCAACCCTTGGACTACCTCTGCTAGCACTTCCTCTCTCTTCTTTGATCAATTTCCATAAAGGGTATTTGTGAGACTTGGCCGCATTCTCATTTTTATAAATGAGTGTGGGAGGGGTGATTTATTAATAGAGGGTATGAAATAATTAATATCCATGATGTTAGGTAGCCTCCAACATGACATGTTCTCAAGATCTTGAAGAGGGATAGGTATAGCTTGAGGAAGACTTGTAATCAATGAAGGTGTACTAGGATTATGAAATAATGGTTGAGGCTATTTGGATTGGGATTTATGATTTTCCCAGCTCTCTAATCTATCTATCCACCATTATATTAAATTATTCACTTCATATAAATCATCATTGATAGTACCATATCAAACTTATTCTCTAATAGACATCTACTTACCTATCAACATTTTAATTGACTTCCTCATCTTCTCTATGAGATGTAAAGGGATCACATCAATCTCTTTATCCTATTTTCTCATCACCTCTTATGATTTTATAATATTTGGCTTGATTTCCAACAAGGTTGTGGTATCAAAAATATAGTTTAAACAAGGTTGGATAGGGGTAAGTAGGTTGATATGAAGGATACATAGGCTCATTATAGGGATGATAGGAATGATTAAACTACTATTAGGGGTCATAGTAAGGCTGGTAGACTTTAATTGGTTGTTTATTTGGCTCACCAACATTATTACAATAGAATTATGCCCTAAACCTAGCCATAAATACACATAAAAGAGACCATATAAATCCAAAACTTGCTTGAAGGCTTAATTGGACTAATATAACCAGTTAAAATCTTAAAATCACCATTGATGTTTGTATATGTTCCTCCAAGGATAGTTGTATGAAGAGAACACCAAAAATATTCACCAATGAATAATGTAGTAGGTCCCAACAGGCATGCTAGAATTTTTATTTATCTAGATATCACCCAATAGATGTTATATTTGTTTAAGTCTGACCTATACCTATACTAACATGGGAATGATCTAAGTCTATGGGATGCATATAGCTATACTAGACCTATAGGGTTTTTAATGAGGCTAGTTCCTCAGATATGATAGTTTAGACCTCTATTTATAAGACCTAAACAATTTATGGTGAAAAAATTCAAGATATTGAATTAAATAAAACCTATTTTAATGTGTGGTGATACATAAATTTTTTAAAGATCCACTCTCAATATTTAACTCATTAACACACTAATAAACAATGACTAGAACTAATGCAGTGTCTACAATGGTTTCCAAGTGACAATTCTTCACCTAGAGATCATTTTGATGGTCTTTGACTAGAGGGAAATGATAGTAAGGCTTGATTTAAATCACTTAAAACCAAAAATACAATCTATATCTAAGACATCAACATTAAGATATACTAGAAGACCTACAAGAAAAGTTTATCAGCAATTAGGTTGAACTTAGACTTGCAAAGGGAAGCTGACAACCACTTTTTCATATCAAACAAATACAAAACACTAATCACAAATTATTAAGCAACTAAAAGTTTCTCTATTCATTACTTTAAGAGGTGCAAAACATAATTTTTGGTAGAGTCTAGTCATACTAGCCTGAGGTATCCTTTTCCAAGCTCCAAAGCCTCTATATATAGCAAAAAAAGGAGAAAGAAAGAGAGGGTAACATCTATTAGAGAGTGGAGAAAGAGATAGATGTGGTAGTATCTCATTTATTTCTTTATGAATACATGTCTTCTTCTAACCAAATAGCCTTTTCTTTCTCTAATAACCTTTGATTAGCTTTAATTAGATAAGAGATCTCACTAGAAGAAAAGAGTTTGTTCTACATGATGACAAAGCCTGTTTGATTGAAATTAATGCCCTTAAACTAAATTTTAAACCACTAATTCACCACCTTGGGATCCTAAGACAAATTTAATTTCACACAAAGATCAAGTCCTCAAATCTTGAAACTAATAGTGCCATGATATGATAGTGGTTATTACCTTCTTTGTTAATGATAGAGCCACATGGATAGATGGAACCCTTATTTATGACTATATATCTTCTCTATTTCCATATCTAGATCATAGGTCAATTCTATAAATGGAAAACCAATGTAATATTATTGTTTTTCCTATACTCATGTCGATGGGGACCTATAAATTACATAACTTCATTTTGGACTCTCATTAGGTATAAAAATACCCATTATATCTTTATAGAGATTTTAAAGGTGAGGTCAATCTTTGAAATATCTATTTTGGTCTAGCCTGGGTCATATTTGAGCTTGATCCTTTTTGTATTTGTTTTACCCAAATCCAACACTATTTTTTCAACTTCCATAAAAAATCCTATGCTCACCTTTGTTTAATTAGCTATCGACCATGACTCAAATCATTGATTCATCAACCTTTGCTCATGTCATTTGATCTTCATGGTACAATTTAGCATGAGCCCTTAGATCTATCATTGACCTATCAACTCTATCTAATCTAGTGCCACTTGGTAGTCCCACATTTCCACTCAAGATCCACTATCAGTATGCCTACTTTATGTGCTTATAGCATGTGGTGTCCTTTAAGATCATCAACCTTTTAACTTGATTTCATGTCATTAATCTTCTTGGTATGATTATATACCCACCATTATATATGTTGGGACCCTCTATTTTAAATCTAATGACTACTTCATGAGCTCAAATTAAACATATCTACTCCTATAATTTGTTGTCTACATGGAAATATTTAACTTCCATGTTATTTTCAAATTAAAACCATAATGTATTTTTACTATGTCTTAGTTTGATGTCCTTATGACAACCAAATACATCTATGAGACTATCATTGATGTTCATATGCCTGCAAAAATTTAAACACCATAGATTTATTTGATGATGTTTATTTTGAGATTTGTGTGAATGTAAAATATGTCCATATGATGGTCTATTACATCCATGCAACAATCAATCTAATGGAACAATTTATCTGAGATAAACCATTTAGTCAGATCTTTTGCATCGGTCATTTTGTCTTTAGGCTATTTTCCTTGATCCTTTTATCTCAAACACATTCTTTGAAATAATTATGTGTATAAGAGTTTTGTATCAGATAAATTTTTTGAAGGAAAACAAACTTATCTTTTTTGGTGGACAATTTATTTGAAGGAATTTGGTCTTTGGGAAAAATTTCAAGAAACATTTTCCCTAAAAGAAATCCAACACTTAGCCAAAATTTGGAAAAAAAATCCTAAGAGAATTCATGCCTTTGTAACTTATGTTTGTAGATGATTCCCATCAAGATTTTGTAAAGACATTTTTTCTGCAGACCTTTTGCTAATGGAAATGTCTCTAGGTTTTTTTTATCCTTGAAAGCCCTGATTATTTTTTAAGGCATATGCAAACTCATTTCGTGACCTCCAGAACATTGAATTGCCTATAGACAAATTTTGTATGTGGGTCAAACATGTCCAAAAATTAACTCATCCCTAACTTATCTACTTTGAACCTCTATGACAACTTTATTTTTGTCTTTTCACTCTACTATCTCTCTTAAATAACCTATTAGGCCTCTTTGCTCAACTAGCCCACTTATTAGAAGAATTAAGTCAAAAGACCTTGCTCATAATATTTAGAATTATTTTTATATATTCATGATATATTCACCACACTTATATTATGGTATTAAATCCATCTACCTAGTTTTAAAACTTCTATGTCTTTCATTTTTTACTCAATATTCTAACTAGTCAATTTAGGCCTATTAGACCTTCTTTTTATACTTGACTCTTGGTGAAAAAAAAATCTCCATACTTGAAAAATACTTTTAATATATATAAAAAAATGTTTTACAAGTGGAAAAACCATTACATATGTTTGTCACCACCTATAAAGATTAAAACCACCATTAGGCCTAATAGAGACCTAATGCAATTAGCCCTTCTCAAGGCACACGTCTCATTTTGGTCATATTGGAACAATATGAGCCTCCAAAAATATATGAAAAAATTAATAAAATATTAAATTATATTCCTTATAAGCTCACATTATGTCCCCAACACCATTAATATCATTTCACTCCTTGAACCACACAATTAGGTCTTCTCACAATTGAGCCTTCTCACTACAAGAAAGTTTACTTTGAATATCTGAAGCATAAACTCAAATTTTCCACATAAAATAATAAAAATATCACATTTATATAACCTCCATAACTTATGGTCATCATAATGTTCATTATATTTCAAAAAATAGGACAGAAGACTTTAAACAAACCATTTTTAGATGCTCACTTAAAACAACAAATAGTCCTTAAGAACCTAGTCAAGAACCTTTGAATTTTCACACCTTAATATGAATTTATTATGAATAAAAATGTCTTTAAATTAAATTATTTTTCATATATAAAAAATTTATGTGCATTTTATTCTTCATATCTATTCAAAAATACTTAAGAACATCATTCTCACTCACACTTATAAAATTGCCTATAGTTCCGAAAACATAGTCATGAAAACCAAGACTTAGAAGACCTATGTGAACAATTTTATTAAATTAAAATGGTTTTATTTTATCCTTAATCATAATTATATTATATTATATATATATATATATATATATATATATATTACAAATTTAAATATCAATATTTCTCTCACATACCAATCTCATGTCTTTACCCTATACAAACCTCACTATGTTAGATAGGTCTCTTTGAGAATAAATTTTTTCTTGTATTTGAGATTAAAAAAATATTATATTAAATTGTTAAATATTTTATAGGTATTTAAATATTAACCCATGAATTTTTATCCATCCCTAATCCACTATAACCCATCCCTAATCTCATTCTCACTTCTACTCGGTTTCCTCATTGTCTTCCATATTAGGCCTTTTTAGAAATAGGAAAACTTTTATGACTAGTTTAGCATAAATAAGGTATAAAAACATATTTTAAACTTATATTGGAAAAAAATAAAAGTTTCACACATAATCCTCTAATAATTTTGATGCTTTGACTTGGTTAACCCTGCCTGTTATATCAAAAATATAAGAAACAAGGGGTTTTTTTTAGCTTCCACTCACATTTATGACAAACCAATGCCACCTAGATAAACCTAAGATATTTTTATACATTATAAAATAATAAAAATATTTCATCCAATACATTTATATCCATTTCCAACAAGAAAATTTAATATCAGGTCATTATGAGGGTTTTAGGAGGGTTTAGATTGCCTTCCATTACTAGTAATTATTCATAAAGGAGTGCCCATCAAACCAAAACCAATTCTAGGAAATTTAATATAAGACCCTTACATAACTAACATGAGATAATTTGATCCTCATTCAAATTTTTCATGTTACAATTATCATAAAAAATCTTTCTTACGTCTATTATACCTCATTTCGTGCACATAGAAAACCTCAACACCAAGTTTAATGCATTATCCTTCAATATATGACCTCAAAATTAGTGAAAACACTTGATAAAAAATATCACACATATAAAAATAATCCCATTATCTCTATAACCTTGGTAACTAAACTTGACCCCTCATTAGGCCACACTAGGTCTCTTTCCATATTAGGTCTTGAATTATTAGACAAATTTAGACCTTGAACACACCTTGAAATATATTTTACTATTTTCAAAACCTCATTATCATGTCATAATACATCATAAATTTATCACACACTTCCAAAATTATTATTACAATCCTTAGACTTCTTACCTCATCATGCTACCAAGCATGTGCCTTCTCACTAGGTCTCTTTAAGCAAAGACTAAGCCAAGATTTGACCTAGAAACCTCCTATGAAAGCTTATATACCTAATACACATGTTTACATAGTGTAAAAAAACTTCTCACATGCTCTACTAATGATTTTTATACATGATAATACCTCAAGACTCCTCATTAGGTTAGATAGAGTCTAGGATTAGTTTGATTTCATGCCTAGGCTTATGACCATACCCTTGAATGTTTACCTTGAGACTTTTTTGAGAATTTTAACATTTCATATGCAATATTTTGAATCTTTGAACATCCAATAATAACTTTGTGTATCCATCTTACCATACCACCATCTTCATACTCATGCTCATGATATGGCAATGCTTCTTAAGACTAGTATTCTTACCTTGTGTCTTGTCATTAGCTTTGACATGTAATCACCATTAGAATAATTACTAAGTTTCCTTAAAAATATCTCTCAAGAAAGAGAAAATATGTTTCCTTGAAATTTTCTCTTGTCACTTGGTTTCTTTGTTACATACCATGCATCTTTACAAGAACATCACTAGGGTATCAATGATACTTACAAACATTTGACATCAATGACAACATCAAATCCATAACACCAAAAATAGGAACATACCTCAATAATCTCTCCTTTTGTCATTTATGGAGAAAAACTCAAATACTGTTGATCATACTCATCTCCCTAAGCTAGATTTCTTTCCACTGACCTTTCTCCCAAATTGGAAAATTTCCCCCCTTTAACATTAATGACAAAGTGTCAATTATTGATAACTAACTGATCCTTACACCTAGAACAACACACCTTTTCTCTCAAAAAAATATCATTCTCTCTTTGTCATTATATCAACACAAATTAGGCTCACAATCAATTGATATAGATCTTCTTGGTAAACACACCTACTCTTGGAGTATGATTGGCTCCCCTTATGAGGTTTTTAGACATTATCATGAATGTGACTTTGTTTGATCAAGTTATCATTCAATTAATTTTTTACTCTTTTATTTAAATCACACCTCCAATAATACAATTAACTAAACTTTATGTCTAAACCAAAGATTACAAATATCTCCCTAAGACCAAGTGTCCTTTATACTTCTACTTATTAGTTGAGTGCCTCCATAAAGCCTAATGGAGTCACCTCTTCTCTCTTGGGTACTAAAACAACATAAACTTAGTATTTTATCTAGATCATTGGTACTATTTACAAACTTTATAAAAGATGTAACCTTACTTGATGCCTAATCTAACTTAGCTCTCAAGGAATCCAATTTAGTTACATAACTTCCACATTCTTCTTCTTTATACTTTAGGCTTGCATTCATAATCTCAAATTGAGTCGCCACCTATTTGACTATTTCCTCTTGTTCCTTGGAGTTATTTCTCAATCTAACTTCAAATAAGTTTATTTTATCCTCATAGTCTTTGATAAGAGACCTCATCACCATATTTTCCTTCTTCACCATATTCAATTCTTATAGAGTATTCATAACTCAACTTAAATCCCACCTTATCTTCTTATTCATCTAAATCACTAACAACACCTCCAATTCATATGTATTTTTCTTGATTTGAATAGATTTCTTCCTCAACCATGAAGAGTAATTCATTGACATCAAGAACATCACTTTCATGGTAAATTTTAGAATCACTTCTCTCACTCTCATCAAATGATATACAATCTTACTTGGTGTAAAATATTATTTTGTTCTTTAAAAAATTCTTCTTGTCATCATAATTTCTAAATTTGTTCTTGATCTTATCAGATTATAGGAATTCTTTTCATCATAATGACCTTCATCATGATCTTAATCATATTTTTCCTTATGTTTATGAGGGAAATTATTATCAAAGTGTCTAATCTCTCTAGAATTAAATAACTTGAATGGCATCTTACCCTTGTATCCTATTCTCTTTTTACTTATTTTATATCTTTAATACAATTTCCTTCTTTGAAAGTATTCCTTCACTTGTCCTCATATCATAGGCGTTTAGGGTGCCATGAAGTCCATCTATCTATAGCTTGTCTAGATCTTGAATCTCTTTAATAATAGATACTTTAAAATCAAACTTGGGAGTTAGAGATGTTAAAAAATTTTGAACAATAGTAGACTCTTTTAATTCTTCACCTAAGCCTCTTATGATGTTGACCACTTCATCAACCCATAACAAGTAGTTTGTAATGGTTTCATCTTCATTCCTCCTTAGGCTTTCAATTTGTCTTATATGGGTTTGAAAATTATCTAACTTAAACTTGGATTCTCCCTCATGAATATTCTTCAACTTATCCCACATTTATTTAGTATACATGCATTGCATCACCCACACAAGTTTTGCCTATGATAGGCCACACATAATACCATTCATTCTTCTTGAGTTGTTGTCACTAACTTTGTCACTAACCTTCTTAATTATCACATATATAAGAGGAATGGGAGGAGTATTATATCCATAAAAAACTTATTTCCAAACATCATGACCTTGATACATCAAATATGTGCTCATTTTGACAATATAAAAATCATAATTGGATCTATTAAACAATAAATCCTTTCTTGTAGAGAAACCACCTTGTGCTTGACTAGTCATCTTTGTTTGCTTATAATATATTTTAGTATATTAGGCATCCTTTAAAGGACCTAATATGATACCAAATTTTGGAAGTATAATTATTGATAATGGGGTTGAATCATTTTATTAAAATAATCCTTAAATATCACTTATCATTCATGAAGCATTCATTCACATACATACATTAACCAATGCAAAAACAAACATATATAGAAGAAAAAAATCATGGGAACATATGAGATATGTGGGAAATGATATTGGGGAATAAAAAAAATTAAAACATATCTTAGACAATAGTACTATAAGAAATGAATCAATATTTAGTGAGGTACCAACCTCTCACTAGTCAAACACCAACTCAACTAGTCCTTTAGCAAACATCAACTTGAAAGGAGGCACACATCCCCTAGGTAACATAACACCAACTTAGATACCCTAAAAATTCAATCTCCTTTGGAATAATATTTCTTAATCAACTGAATATTACCACTTTATTTTTCTCTTCTCATTCTTATATCTCTCTCAAACAACCTATTAGGCCTCTTCACTCAACTAGCCCACTTCTTGGAAAAATTAGGTTAAATGACCTTACTAATCATCTATATAATTATTTTTATAGATGAATTACATATTAAACATAATTATATTATTGTATTCAATCCCTCTACCTCGTTTACAAACCTCTATATCATTCATTTTTCACTCAATATTCTAACTAGTCAAATTAGGCCTACTAGACCTTCTCTTTATACTTGACTCTTGCTCTCACCCATTTTGGTCAGATAGAAACCTATACATACTTATAAAATCCTTGTATTAGATTAAAAAAAAACACTTTTAACAACTGAACCAACCACTAAATATTTTGGTCACCACCTATAATGACTAAAACCACCATTAGCCCTAATAGAGACCTAATGTAATTAAGCCTTCTCAAAGTAGATGTTTCACTTTGGCCATTTTAGAACATCTTGAGCATTGAAAAATAGATTAAAAATTCATAAAAAAAATTCAATTATAACCTTTAAAATATCACATTGTGTCCCAAACACCATTAATCTCATTTCATTCCTTGAACCACATAATTAGGTCTTCTCGCAATTAGGCCTTCTCACTGTGAGAAAGTTTACTTTGAAGATACCAAGCATACACTCAAATTTGACACATAAAATAATAAAAAAATAATATATATATATATATATATATATATATATATATATATATATATATCCTCAATTACCTCAAGGTAAAAATCATTTTCATTATATTTCATCAAACATATAAGAAGACTTCAAAGAAACTATTTTCATATGGTCACTCAAAACTACAAACATGCATTAAGAACCTAGTCAAGAACCTTTAAATTTTAACAACTTCATAGAAATTTATCATGAATAAATATTTATTAAAATTAACATATGATACCAATATAAAAAAATACGTGGATTTTATTCTTCGTCTTTATGAAAAAATACTCAAGAACATCATTCTCACTCACATAAACAAAACTACGTATAGATCCAAAAACATAGTCATGAAAAACAACACTTTTATGAAATTAAAATGGGTTTATATTATTCTTAAAAATCAATATATAGTATTTATATATATATATATATATATATATATATATATATATATATATATATATATATATATATATATATATTACAAGTTTAAATATCAATATTGGCCTTACAGGCCAATTTCATGTCTTTACCCTACACAAACCTCACTTTGTTAGATAGGTCACTTTGAGAACAACTTTTTTCTTGTATATGAGATTAAAAAATATTATATTCAAGGGGGAAAGATTATATATTTATTTAAAAATGTCCTCATGTATTTGGATCCATCCTAATCCACTATAACCCATCCCTAATCTCATTCTCACTTCTGCCTAGTTTTTTCATTGTCTTGTTCATTAGGCCTTATTAGTGATAGGCCAACTTCCATGACCAGTTTATAATAATTAAGGTATACAACCTGATAAAAACATTATATGGAAAAAAACTAAAATTATCAAACATCATTCACCAATAATTTTCATGCTTTGACCTGGCCAACCCTATATGCTACATCAAAATTCTAAGAAACAAGGGGTTTCTTGTAGCTTCCACTCAATCTTATGACATACTAATTCCACATAAATAAATATAAGAGATTTATCTACATTCTCCAATAATCAAACTAGGTCATGCAATCCATTCTAAGACATTTTTAACAATATATTTTATATCAAGTCATTATGAGCATTTAAACTACCTTCCATTATTAGTAATCATTCATAAAGGATTGCCCCTCAAATCCAAAAAAAATACCTATTAATTTAGTATAGGACCTTTAAGAAAATAACATGATCTTATTTTATCCTCATGCAAAGGTTTCACATGCCAAGTCTGGTATACCTCATTTTATGCACACAAAAAACCTCAACACCAAATTTCATGCTTTCTCCTTCAATATATGAAATTAGACTTGGTAAACACACTTTATACAACATCTCACACCTTTTAAATTTATTTAATTATATTGGTCTCCTTGGGAATTAAAATTGACCCCTCATTAGGCCACACTAGGTCTCTTTACATATTTGGTCTTAAACCATGAATTATACTTAGACCTTAAACACACCTTGAAATATCTTGTTATATTCTCAACACCTCATTATTATTTCATATAGACTCATACCTTTCTAAAACACTACCACACATCTTCTTATAATCATTATACTACTCACCTCATCATTATACCAATCATGTGCCTTCTCACTAGGTCTCTTTAAGTAAATACTAAGCTAAGAACTGACCTCAAAACATATTTTTAAAGATTATATAACTAATAAACATGTTTAAATAGTTTCAAATAACTTCCCACATGCTCTACTAATGATTTATATTCATTATAATACCTCAAGACTCCTCATTAAGTTAGATAGAGTCTAGAACTAGTCTAATTGCATGCTTAAGATTAAGAACATACCATGAATGTTTACCTTGAGAATTTCCTAAGTTTTTCAACACTTCTTATGCAAGCTTGTGCATCTTCAAACATCCAATCATACCTATGTGTATCCATCTTACCAATCCACCATATTTATACTCATTCTTATGATATGAAAATGATTCTTAAGACTAGTATGCTTACCTTGTGTCTTGAACTTGACTTTGACATGTCATCACCCTCAAAATAATTACAAGTTTCCTTAAAATTATCCCTTAATATAGAGAGAATAGGTTTCATTCAAATTCTCTCTTATCAATTTGTCAGTTGGTTTCCTTTTTAAACACAATGAATCTTTATAAGAACATCACTAGGACATCAATGATACTCACAAACCTTTGACATCAATGACAACATCAAATCCATAACACCAAAAATAATAACATACCTCAACACTTCATAGACTTCTTAGTGCTTCTATTGAATAGATCGTCAAATGTTAGGTGACATAACCTTTTATGCCATATCCAAATTTCATCCATCTTTATCATAAAACATATCTCCTTCATGATCTCATTCAAGACATATAGATTGTTCTCAGTCCTCTTATCATTGGTAATTATATTTCCTAATTTGGCTCTCCTTATCTCACATCCTCTATCATAAAAGTTTAGTGTGTTTCCTTGATTGAAAATTTTACTTACACTAATTAAGGTATGTTTCAAACCTTCGACATAAAACACATTTTGTTTCTTGGTCTTCCCATTGTCTAAAATCAAGATACCCTTTCCAACCATATTAATAGTTATGCTATCTACAAATGTCATTGTTCCTATAGCATTCTTATTGAATGAGATGAACTTATTTTTTATCCTATCATGTGGATTGAGAAAACACTTTATATATACTATTTCATGCATTCATATTGAATGTGAAAGTTAGTATAAGCTAGCATAAAATACACTTTAGTCCTATATTTTTACTTATCAAATAGTATATCATGAGTCTTGGTTTCAATATGAACAATCCTAACTGAATTTGGCTTCCATACCAATGTTTTAATCTTCTCATACATTATAAGAGATTAATATTTATTTTTGAATATTTAGGTCCTTATAATTCTATTAGAACATAACCTTGTAATGTGTCCCATATTATGATAATTTTATAAAATAACATTTCTTTACTTACCTCTTGACTAATCACTCCTTTTCCCATGGTTCCATGATAAATTATCGCTTATTTCATTGGGTTACCTGATTGGTATTTTCATGTTGGTACTCTTGGGTTGTTTTGAATTATCATGCTCTTTATAAATATTTCTCATTTTTTCTATAAGCTAATTATGCTCAACCTTCAAGGAATCTATCTCTATCTTCAACTGGTCATACTCAACTTCCTTTGACCTAAACCTTGAGTTAACACCTTTTAACTAATTATTGAGATACTTGATACTCTTATTTTTATGCTTAAAATAATCAAGGGAACTTATCATCTCATCTTCAAGGTCTAATTCAACTTCCCATTATTTACTATTATAGTAAACTTCTTCATCATACATATTCTCTTCTTTTTGTATCACTAGACTTCTTATGCTTCTTAGGAACACCTTCAAGATATTATACTTGATTAAAAATATTGAGCTCTAATACCAATTTTTGGAATAAAAATCATCAGGGGGTGAATCAATGTCTTCAAAAAAATCATTCAATTCCAATTAAGCATGCATGAACCATTCATAAAAACATGAACATCTAGCAAAGCATATGCAACTAGACAATATCATACAACACATTACATATGTGGTAAACCCTCAAGGGAAATAAAAAAAATTATTATCTATAAATGGAATATAATAATATAATACAAAAACTAATCTTTAGTGAATAAATAACTCCACATGGATTACCAACCATAACTAGTCAAGCACCCACTCAACTAAGCTTTAACAAGCACCAAATTATAAGGAGGCACCAACACCCAAGATGACTCAGCACCAACTCAACCACCTAAAAAAATTTATCATCTTCATAACACCTTATTTCTTACATAATAGATGAATATCACCTTCTTTATCTCTTCTCACTCTTTATCCCTCTCAAACTACCTTATATAGTTCTTCACTCAACTAGATCTCTTCAAGATGGATTAGGGCATATAACCTTGATATTTAGATATAGTACCCCTATTATATACTTATGATATTTTATCTACACCCCTATAATGGTTTACAAGACATACATAATCTCTTTAATATGCTATTTCATTCACTTTCATTCTCAATATTTCTAATAATTAAACTAACCCTATTAGGCCTTGTTCTTATACTATCCTCTAAGTCACACACCTCTTGGTCATCCATTAACACTTTATTAATTTTATTACCATTTAAATAGGTCTTAAAACATATTTCATGCATGAAAAAATCATTACAATAGTTCATCCACCACATAAAGTACCAAAACCTCTTTTATATCTTAAGGAGACCTAATTCAATTAGGCCTTCATTAGTACACATTACCCATTGATCTCATTGGAAAATTTTAAAAATTTACACATAGTAGTAACACTTCATATTACACTCAAATATACCCCTAATAATCTCATCTTAGGTTCATGACACATTTTAGATCCAACCACCACTTGAAGCATGCCATTAGTATTATTTACATTAGGCCTTCACACACATAAAAAGGTCTATTTTGAACAAATGAAGATGAAAATATATTTAGCCACAAAAACATGACAATAAATCATATAAAAATAACCTAAAATACCTCAAAATTAATCAAGTGAATTATACTTTATCACATAGTGCATATTATTGGGTGAATATTTTGTCACCAGCTGACTGACGGCAAAATAGGTGCATCAACCATAGCATAAAGAGATTTATATAGCAAAATAGATGTGGTGACCATAGTTAGATTGAGACAAATCTCTCCTCTCAGCAAGGGGAGGTTCCCTATGATTGATATATATATATATATATATATATATATATATCAACCATAGCATAAGGAGATTTATACAACAAAATAGATGTGGTGACCATAGTTAGATTGAGACAAATCTCTCCTCTCAGCAAGGGGAGGTTCCCTATGATATATATATATATATATATATATATATATATATATATATATATATATAAGCTAAAAATACACACAAGGGTGAAATCATACCATCCATCTCCTATTTTTTTAGAGATGATATTCACAGAATAAAGGAGAATTCTAGTGTAATTACTAAAGGCACTTTTCTTCTTTCAGAAGTGATATTCAGTCAACATCAGGATTCTTCCTGGGTAGTAATAGAAACCACAAGAAACCCACGAAAGCACAAAGTGTTTCATTATTCCTCCCACTGATTAGGATAAAGGAACACAGTAGTTTGAAGTGTAACCCAATGTCTCCACTTTAACTACAACAGAGTAAAAGGTTACAAAGGATAAAGGGAGCTCAAAGTCTCTCCAGTATCCTTTACATAAAACATAGACTAAAGGCATTTATGGCAGCACAAAGCCTCCCACAATTAGCTTCAAGACATCTTCTAGCTTACTTCCACTTTTTCTACTTGTTTGATTAAATGGACAAGATTGTATTTAGGAAACAGACATAAGAACAATTTCCTAGATGACACAAGCTTATTCCAACAAAAAGTTTGAAAGGTCACGTGCTTTCTCATTCATTTAACAAAATATGATTAAAAGTCTAAGCTCAAAGTCTCAAGATTGCCTTTCAATTTGGGTAGAGCTTCATTTCTGATAACAGAGAGATCTTCCTTATCCAAAATGAGAGATTACAATATATAGCATCACAAGAAAGACTTGGGCACTTGTTTTCATGAAAATGGCCCATGCTGAATTGAATGCATTGAATATCTATGAAAGGGCCATGCTAGAATAGGTCATCAGCCTTAACTTTGGCATTCTAAAACATCTCAAATGTCTCCTCTTAAGCATGGGTTATCTATTCTTCTTTATGACACTTACACGATTGTCCATTCACCTTTACTTAATGCAAAAAAATAGGCTGCGCTTTTGAATGCTTATGTTTTATGATGTCCACCTAGAAGACTATTCCACCTACTGGAAATAACTCTCCTATAGATATTTCTAGATTTCCATTAGTTGTTCTCTCCTTCCTTGCCACAATTTGTCTATCCTTGGTGATCTAATCTCTTGAGGCTATCTTCTCACTTTCTGCTACTCTTTTAGCTCCTTTCTGGGCTAGTCACTGAGCTTATTCTCAAGTATTTTGAAAACCAACGGTTATTCCATTACCCTAAAATTGATGTCCACAGGGATGTCATTGGTCGCCTTGAACCTCTTTGAACCTTAAACCTTGAAATCTTTTGGTTCAAAGGTTCAATGGTTCAATGTTTTGTGAAGGGCCGCATTCACTTTCTTTTTCTTCTTTAGTTGAACCATTTGGTTGAACTTCTTTTTGGAATCTTCTACTTCCTTCATTCACTCGAATATTTCTTTCAAACTTTGAACCCTTTAAACCTTTGAACCATTTTGGTTCAAGGTTCAACGGTTCATTCCATTTCTTTAAATCCTTTGAAGCTTCAAAATCTTTGGATCTTTTCATTTTCTAAGTTTTTCAAACTTATTGAACTCGTTGAACCTTTGAACTCTTTATGGTGTAAAATTTAATGGTTCAACAGTTCAATTTTCACTCTTCAAATCCTTTTATTCTCTAAGTTTTTTGAACTTGTTGAACCCATTGATCCTTTGAACTTTTGAACCTTTCAAATTTTAAAGTTCAAAGGTTCAATGATTCATGTTTTCTCTTCAAAGCCTTCTTTTCTTTAAGTCTGCCAAACTCTTTAAACCTTTGAACCTTGAGAATGCGGGGTTCAATGGTTCAACGGTTCATTCCAATTGTTTGAAGCCAACTGTTAAGTCTTTTGATTGAACCTTAGCATTGAACCATCCTAAAAACACTAAAGAAATGCCTTAAGTGTTTTTAGCTTCCCTTTAAGAAAGCTCACCTGTTGATCTTGCAACTTCCTTAGCTGAAAAGGCTTGAATATTTGAAAAACTTAACTGCTTAAAATATTTTTGAGAAAGCAAAGAGATATTTTTGGTTTGTAGGACCAAAATGGTCAGTATGTTTTCCAAAAAAGCAAGTGATATATTTTGGGAACAATAGCTAGCTCCAGTTAGGGAACTTCCATCAATTGAAATCTGAAGCAATCAAAGGGAGTAAAAACTAGAATCTCAGTGCCTTCATCTATGCCATTGGGCTACAGAATCATGCTTACCCAAAAATAAAGGTGCCAAGAATGAATGATGCTAAAAACAAATGAAAAACACAAAACAAATAAATACTATACATATATACAAATGGACTTATCTGATACTTCAAGGATTGAAGTGCTTCAGATGCTGCCCACTGTGAGGCAGAGTAAATGGTGTTCCATCTTGATATCTCAGCAAGAAACTATTTTTACCATTTAAATGATGAATGGTAAATGGGCCTCTCCATAAGGAATATAATTTTCCATACATTCATTTTGGTTCTCTCTTCTTGTCAGACAACAAGACTTGATCTCCAACTTGAAAATCATGGATCCTTGCTTTCTAGTCAAAGAGTCTCTTCATTAGAATTTGATGCACAACATTTCAGTCCACCACCATAGTTATTTGCTCATTTAGTTCAGTCAAGCACATGATCCTTTTATCGATGGAACTTTTAAAATTTAAATCTTCCACTACCTTTGCTAACTTTAACACTGATAATTATAAGGTGATTGGTATCTTTGCATTGAGACCATACAGAATTTGGAATGGGGGCATAACTATCTCCCTCTTGGGTGTATTTCTATCTACCCATAAAGCATCAAGTAATGCTTTATGCTAGGTTCTCTACATGTCATCTACCAGCTTCCTGATAATGGTCACCAGGTTCTTGTTGCTTGATTCTACTTGACCATTTCCTTGTGGATAATAGTCAAAAAAATGGGAGAGAATAATTCCATAATAGTAGTAGAATTGGGTATTCTAATGAGAAGAGAAATAGGCTACATTGTCTGTTATAATCTTGGTTGGGACCCCAAACTTGGAAATGATGTTTTCCTTGAAGAAATTACACACTACTTCTAAAGTAGCATGCTTGACTAGAATGGCTTCCACCCACTTGGTAAAGTAGTCTATGGCTATAAGGACATAATCATGTCTAGCACTTGAGGATAGATTTATAATGCCAATGAAATCAATTCCCCATTGCTAAAATGGCTCTTCTATCACCACAGTCTTGAGAGGTAACGCAGCCAACTTGGGTTTGCTAATGAAATATTGACATAGCTCACATCTACATATCCAAGTGTATGAATCTTGAAATAGAGTAGGCCAATAAGACCTAGCTCGTAGAATCTTATAGATAGTCATAGGCATAGAAAAATGTCCTCCACAAGCCAAATTGTGGAAGGAATCCAAAAGTTTGTTCAGTTATACTTTATCCATGTAGTAAAGGAATACCCCATCAAGGTTCCTCTTGTATAGACTATTGTCCCATAGGATAAAGTTGGTAGCTTTCAACTTAACAGTCCTATTTTCTTTACAAGACAAGTGAGTAGGACACTCACAATAGGTAAGGAAATGAGTAATATTTGAATACCACTCATTTGTAATGGTGAAAAAAAGAACTGTTGGCATGTCTTCAACTTCTATTTCTTCATGCTCTACTTCTGGTATGTTATCATAAATTAATTGGTAGAGAACCCTTCCCTGCACAAGCTTTGTTAGTTTGATGATAAGCTCAAACTCTTAGATTTTGGGAATCTAATTGCCCCTTTTAGTTCTAAACTCTTGATGAGTCAGGATAGACTTGACTATTGTATCAAGAACCAAAGCAATAGTGTGTGAGTTAAGGATGTAAAAATGGAAGTGTTTTACCACATTTTCCACATCATATGCATGTTCCTCCATGTTTGAGTACTTCAGCTCATGAGCTTTAACAGGAAAACTCATAAAGGAGATGAGAGATTCCACACCTTTGTTCTGCTAAACCAAAATTGCTGAAAGCGTATGTTTAGAAGCATAGCTATACATCACAAAGTATGTGGCATAATCAGGACAAACTAAGATGGAGGTATAGGTGATAACTTCCTTGATGTATTAAAATTTTGATTTGCCTTCTTCAATCCAGTTGAAAGTGGTTTTACCTTTCATCATATTGATAATGTGGTGAGTCTTCTCTATGAATTCAGGAATGAACCTTCATAGAATGTTCACCTTTACAAAAAAAGAGTGAATTTCAATCTTAATAGCAGGAAGAGCAAGCTCTTGAATTGATTTGACCCTTTCTAGGTCAATCTTTATGCCTTCTTGGGACATAGTGTGACTGAGAAGTTTACCTTCAATAACCCCAAAAATTGACTTCTTGGGATTAAGAGAAATACCATTTTTTGACATCTTTCTAGCACTTATTATAGATGATGCACATAATTAGGATGATGCTTAGAAAATATTGTCAAATCATGAAGGTATACCACAATGAACTTACCCATTTCATTTTTGAAAACAAGATCCATTACTCTTTGGAAGGTGGCACCATCATTAATCAAGCTAAAAGGCATTCTGTGATATGCAAAATTTCCCTAAGGTGTTGTGAAAGTTGTCTTATGTTGGTCTGATTCACCAACTTCCACTTGATTATATCCTAAAAAACCATCTAGCATTGATAACATCTCAGTGCCAGTCACTATCTGTAGCATTTGATCCATGATGGGCAGGGGATAGTTATCTTTTTAAGATGACTGATTCAGATTTCTAAAATCAACACACAGTCAAATTTCTCCATTTTTATTTCTTATAGGAACTATATTCACAACCCAGGTGGAATGATGGATTGGGAAAATAATTCTTACATTCAGTATTTTTTGTATCTTAGAAAGAATCATGCATGATATCCTAGGGTTGTACTGCCTTTGCTTCTACTTGTGAGGTAATGACCCAATCTTGAGAGGAATTTTGTGATAGATTTCTTCAGGTCTGAGATATTTTAGATCATCATATGAATATGACAAAACATCAATGTAATGGTGAAGTAGAGTGATAAATTTGATTTTTTCATCAGGGGTACAAGAATTCCCAATGTTGACCATTTTTGGATTGCCTTCTGTACTCAAATTTATTTGATCAAAATCCTTGGAGGATTTTGAATCCATTTGTTGTTCCTTGATAGACCTATCATTCTTGTCAAAAAGTTTCTCAAGATAAACTAATCCTTTGGGAATTTTATTCCCTTTGAGCTGAAGGAAATCTTCATCAGCTTTTGAATTTGTTTCGGGCGCTGATTCTTATGATGGAGATTCACTGCCTTCAAATTGAAGATTTCCAAAGCTATCTATCTATTCTAGAAAATCAATGATTTGGTTGCCACCATTTAAAACCTACCAATGGTCAACATTATCAATTACACTTGGTCAAAATACCAACTTGATAGTGTTCTTGTCTTCTTTGAAATCCTGGTGAGGGACCAAGAGAGTTGTAGAGACAACCAATGAATCAACATGACTATTTAATTCTCTAGGCACAACCAAAATACTAAAAGCATCAAATCTTTCAATGTAGTCCCACACTAGATTGTGATAATGTTGTAATCTCTCATTCTTGGTTTGATATAGGTTCCTCACCTGACAAATCACCAGTTTAACATCTCCTTTGGCATGAAGGAATTTAACACCTTTATCTCGAGCAGCCTATAATCCAAGAAGTAGTGATTCATACTCAATAGTGTTGGTGTTGTTATACTGCAACTTATATGCATATGGAAAAATATCTCCTTGAGGAGATATCAAACAATTCCAGCTCTAGAACTAGTTGAAGAATTACTGCCATCAAATTCTAGAATCCAGGCATTATCAGAATTTGATCTTCTTTCAATTTTTTCTTCATCAGAAAGAGAAGATCCTTTTCATGTGTACTGCACCCTACCAATTATTTTAATGTCTTATCTAAATTTTTTGGATCATCACTTAGTAAGCTTTCATCTACTGAAATAGGAATATCTTTAGTAGATAAAAAGTAATTATCCATGCCTGAAGACTCAAATAGAATTTGAACTTCAGGGGCTACTATTTAGGTGATAATGTACTTTACCTCCTTCACAAGAAGTAACCTTTGCATGATGCCCTTGATAGGGATCCTCACCTCAAATAGGTTTATGCTCAATTCTCCACCAATGTCCTTACAAAAAAATTTCCAAAGAAGAATACCATAAGAGGTTGAGACGTTAGCGACCAGGACTTTCATTTTGATTATCTTATCTAGGAAGGCCACAAATGCAAATTTAGCATCTTTGATTTGTCCCAGCATAGGTACTTATTTTTTTCCATGGAGAAACATCTCCTAAAGGTCTTAGTCAGTGTGAGACCAAGAGATTTTGTCACCTTGGTAGGCATGGCATTGTCATATGTGTTATAATCTATAATGCAATTATTCAACTGATGACTATTTATCAGCAGGGAGACATAAAATAGTTCTATCTTTCTAGGGGCAGCTAGAGGAATAATCACAAGATTATTTTAGGCAAGTGTGTTCTTTAGGGGATCACAAGTTGCTTTCAAAAAAAATTGTCCTACAAGGATAGTTTTATTCTTGACACATTGAACTAACCTATCCAATTGCTTAGGGTTGGATTACAAGAATTCAAACTTAGACATTTGAATTTTGGTCTTCTTAACATGGTTAGTTATATCAAATGACTAAAATGAATTAGAAATAGAGAAAGGAAGTCCATCAATCTAGTTTTTAATAGGTGTAGGACTGGTCTACAAATTTGAAGCAGAAGGTGAAGGAATATTTGAGGCACTTACTTTTTTAGTAATCATCGGGTCCTTTGATTGGAAAGGCAACAAAGTTCCTTTTTTAGTAATTGAAATTGCTAGTTGAGATTCTTCCCCTATTTTCCTTTATCTGCTTGTTGAGTTGACTATTTTTGGGACCTAGTAAATACAGTGTATGATCCATTTAACACTTCATCTTTACTTCTGGGTTCATCTTAGTAAGTCAGGAAACTAATGTTGCAGTCACTAGCTGATTCTTCTTAGCCTTTTATAAAGAGATCAATGTCATCTTCTTGGTTCATCTCAGGTTGGAAAGAAAAATTAGATTCAGTTTCAAGATAACCAACTGCTAAGTTAGCTGGTGCTACTTTAATGGCAAGCTTCCTTATTGGGGGATGAAGGTGATTTGGTTGCCCTCAATTTTTGGCAACATTGCCCTAATATGACTAATTTGGAAACATCCTCCTTGGTATATACTAATAAGAAAGAGGAGCAGACATCTCTTGTGCCATTTGCTTTTTCAGAGCTAGAAATTCATTTGCTAGCTTTTGCACTATAAGATCAGTGGTGCCTATAGAATAATATTCAAAAGATGAAGAATATTTACCTCTGTTAGGATCTCTTCTTATCTTTCCTACCAAGATAAGATAATCTTCAACCTCAGTCACCAAAATTTGAGATACAACAAGGTCTATGTGGCCAACTCACCTCAATAGGAAACTTACTTTAGGAAGCTGAGAACTGATGAAGAAGCACTTGATATTCTCAGGCATCGACTGAGTAATGGTAGGAATCCTATTCCTCAACTTGTTGAATTAGGCAATGAAGTCTCTTATGGGTTCATGAGGCTCTTTCTTCATTTGTGTAAGCTAAGATAACACGGCATGTGCATCTTCTATAGGTTTGAATGTAGCCTCAAATTTGGCCTTGAGAGTGTTCTAATTAGTCACTATTTATGCTTACAAGTGATAAAACTAGTCTGCAACAGTGCCTTACAATTTTTTAACAAATATTTTAACTGCAATGTCTTCATATTCAACGCCTATTACACCATAAGCTATGCAAAAGGTTGCAATATGTCCATCAAGATGAACCTTCCCATCACCATAGAACTTAGGGATTTTTTTCCTTGAGCTATGGGGTAACTCATGTAGAGGTGGGGTCAGATTCAAGGGACCAAAAGTATTACCCCAAGGGCCTCAAGCTACCATGATATGGATATTGAAAGGAGGGATAATAAATCTCTATGAGATATGTATAAACAAAGCTCTGTTAGTATAGGAAAGAGCAGTTTTACCTGGTATTGGGGACCTGATGTTTGTAGGAGGAATTCTCCTAGTTTGTTAAAGGTGAGATGGTGGAGGAAGAAGATCAAAATTCTTAGCTACACCAACTCAAATACAAGGTCAACAATACCTTGAGCTCTCTAGCTTTGCATGTATGGTGGATCTACTAGAGTGTAAAATGAACATGGAAAAGAACTGGAACTACTTCAATTTGAAGCTTGAGGCTTCAAGCTGCTTATTCTTCCCCAGTGGAGTCACCAAAAATTGTTGGCATGGAGCTACTCATTCTATCCCTATGAGATATGAAATGCTCCAATTTGAATAAAATAGAAAGGAAATAGAAACGCTCATTGATCCTTAGTAGAGTTGCCAAAAACTATTAGCGTGGAGCTGCTCGTTTTATCCCTACAAGATATGAAATTCTCCAATTTGAATAAAATAAAAAGGGACTAGAAATGCTCGTCGATCCCCAACAAACTCACCAAAAATTGGTGGGTGAATATTTTGTCACCAGTTGACTGATGACAAAATAGGTGCATCAACCATAACATAAGGAGATTTATACAACAAAATAGATGTGATGACCACAGTCAGATTGAGAAAAATATCTCCTCTTAGCAAGGGGAGGTTTCCAATGATATATATATATATATATATATATAAGCTGAATATACACACAGGGGTAAAATCATACCATCCATCTCTCTTTTTTTTAGAGATCATGTTCACAAAATAGAGGATAATTATGGTGTAATTACTAAAGGCACTTCTCTTCTTTCAAAAGTGATATTCAATCAATAGCAGGATTCTTCCTTGGTAGTAACAGAAACCACAAGAAACCCATGAAAGCACAAAGTCTTTCATTATTCCTCCCACTAATTAAGACAAAGGAACATAGTATTTTGAAGCATATCCTAAAGTCTCCACTTCAACTATAATAGAGTAAAAGGTTATAAAGGATAAGGGGAGCTCAAAGTCTCTCCAGTATCCTTTACACAAAACATAGACTGAAGGCAATTATGATAATAGAAAGTCTCCCATAATTAGCTTTAGGACATCTTCCATCTTACTTCCACTTATTCTGCTTGTTTGATTAAATGGACAAGATTGTATTTAGGAAATAGACATAAGAATAATTTCCTAGATGACACAAGCTTATTCTAACACAAAGTTTGAAAGGTCACTTGCTTTCTCATTCATTTAAAAAAATATGATTAACAATTTGAGCTCAAAGTCTTAGGATTCCCTTTCAATTAGGCAGAGCTTCACTTCTAATAAAAAAGAGATCTCCCTTATAAAAAATGAGATATTAAAATATATAGCATCATAAGAAAGACTTGGGCACTTTTTTTCATGAAAATAGCCCATGCTGAATTGAATGCATTGAATATCTATGAAAGGGCCATGCTAGAGTAGGTCATCAGCCTTGACTTTGGCATTCTGAATCATCTCAAATGTCTCCTCTTAAGCATGGGTTGTCTGGTCTTCTTTATGATGCTTACATAGATTTCCATTCACCTTTACTTAATGCAGAAAAATAGGCTACACCTTTGAATGCTTATGTTCTCTAATGTCCACCTAGTGGACTGTTCCACCTACTAGAAATAACTCTCCTACAGATATTTCTAGATTTCCTCTAGTTGTTCTCTTTTTCCTTGCCATGTTTTGTCTTTCCTTGGTGATTTGAGATCTTGAGGCTATCTTCTCACTTTCTATTACTCTTTCAGCTCCTTTTTGGGCTGGTCATTGAGCTTGTTCTTAGGTCTTTTGAAAACCAACGGTTATTCCATTACCCTAAAATTGACATCTGTAAGGATGTCATTTGTCACCTTGAACCTCTTTAAACCTTGAACCTTGAACTCTTTTAGTTCAAAGGTTCAATGTTTTGTGAAGGGCCACATTCACTTTCTTTTTCTTCTTCGGTTGAACCATTTCTTTGAGCCATTTGTTGAACTTCTTTCTGGAATCTTCTGCTTCCTTCATTCACTCAAAGCTTCCTTTCAAAATTTGAACCCTTTGAACCATTTCCGTTCAAGGTTTAATGGTTCATTCCATTTCTATGAATCCTTTGAAGCTTCAAACTCTCTAGATATTTTCATTTTCTAAGTCTCTCGAACTTATTGAACTCATTGAACCTAAAAGTGCCTTTAGTATTTACACTAGGATTCTTCCTAGGTAGTAACAAAAACCATAAGAAACTCATGAAAGCACAAAGTCTTTCATTGTTCCTCCCACTGATTAGGACAAAGGAACATAGAAGTTTAAAGTGTAGCCCAAATTCTCCACTTCAACTACAATAGAGTAAAAAGTTACAAAGTATAAGGGAAGCTCAAAGTCTCTACAGTATCCTTTACACAAAACATAGACTGAAGGTAGTTATGGTAGCACAAAATCTCCCAGAGTCAGCTTCAGGAAATATTCTAGTTTATTTCCACTTGTTCTGCTTATTTTATTAAATGGACAAGACTGTATTTAGGAAACAGTCATAACAATAATTTTTTAGATGACACAAGCTTATTCCAGCACAAAATTTGAAAGGTCACTTGATTTTTCATTCATTTAACAAAATATTATTAACAGTCTGAGCTCAAAGTCTTAGGATTGCCTTTCAATTTGGGTAGAGCTTCACTTTTGATAACAAAGAGATCTCCCTTATACAAAATGAGATATTAAAATATATAGCATCATAAGAAAGACTTGGGTGCTTGTTTTCATGAAAACGGCCCATCCTAAATTGAATGCATTGAATATCTATGAAAGGGCCATGCTAGAACAGGTCATCAGCCTTGAATTTGGCATTCTGAATCATCTCAAATGTCTCATCCTAAGCATGGGTTGTCTAGTCTTCTTTATGATGCTTACACAGCTGTCTATTCACCTTTACTTAATGCAAAAAAATAGGCCACACCTTTGAATGCTTATATTCTCTGATGTCCACTTGGTGGACTGTTCCACCTACTAGAAATAACTCTCTTACAAATATTTCTAGATTTCCTATAATTATTCTCTCTTTCCTTGCCACATTTTGTCTTTCCTTGGTGATCTAAGCTCTTAGGGCTATCTTCTCACTTTCTTCTACTCTTTTGGCTCCTTTCTAGGCTAGTCATTGAGCTTGTTATCAAGTCATTTTAAAACCAATGGTTATTCCATTACCCTAAAATTGACAGCCATGGGGATGTCATTGGTCACCTTGAACTCTTTTGGTTCAAAGGTTCAATTATTCAAAGGTTCAATGTTTTGTGAAGGGCCACGTTCACTTTCTTTTTCTTATTTAGTTGAACCATTTGGTTGAACATCTTTCTGGATTCTTCTGCTTTCTTCATTCACTCAAAGCTTCCTTTCAAACTTTGAACCCTTTAAACCTTTGAACCATTTTGGTTTAAGGGTCAATGGTTCATTCCATTTCTTTGAATCCTTTGAAGCTTCAAACTCTAGATATTTTCATTTTCTAAGTCTGTAAAACTTATTAAACTCATTGAACCTTTGAAACTTTGAACTCTTTGTGGTTCAAAGTTCAATGGTTCAACGGTTCAATCTTCACTCTTTGAATCCTTTTATTCTCTAAGTTTTTTGAACTTGTTGAACCCATTGAACCTTTGAACTTTTGAACCTTTCAAATTTTAAGGTTCAATGGTCTAATGATTCAATGTTTTCTCTTTGAAGCCTTCTTTTCTTTAATTCTGTCGAACTCTTTAAACCTTTGAACTCGTTGAACCTTTGAACCTTGTGAAGGCAAGGTTCAATGGTTCAATGGTTCATTCCAATTGTTTGAAGCCTACTGTTAAGTCTTTTGATTGAACCTCAATGTTGAACCATCCTCAAAACACTAAGGAAATGCATTAAGTGTTTTGAACTTCCATTTGAGAAAGCTCACCTGTTGAACCTGTGACTTCCTTAGCTGAAAAGGCTTGAATATTTGAAAAACTTAACTGCTCAAAATATTTTTGAGAAGGAAAAGAGAGAGTTTTGATTTGTAGGACCAAAATGGTTAGTATTTTTTCCATAAAGGCAAGTGATTTATTTTTGGAACAACACATATAGCCTCAAAAACACCTCTGTAACTCACTTAGAACAATCTATTTTCCTCAAAGACTAGTTATGGTGACTCAGACCTCCAACACCTATATGGACCTCTTTAATGACTTTTGATGAATGTAGATGATCTTATGAGATAATTATATCATTATAAGATATAAATATAATATATTTAAATGTAAAATATTAGTCTTACTGACCAATCTCATGATTTTATATTTCACTATCTCATCTGAACTAGATAGGTCAACTTGTGATCAAATTTTTCACTATATCCACTGACCTCCAAAACTTGTATAAAAAATTAACAATTATTAAAAATATTTTAAAATTTTTTTATGTATTTGGTTTCATAATTATATCATTATAACATGTTCCTATTCATCTTCTCACTACCACATGGGTTTTTCACTGTTAGCAACATTAGTCTTCTTAGTGAGTGGCCAACTTGGATGACTAGTTTAGAAACCTTGAGGGATAGAACCTATATATAAAACTTTATGGATAATAATCATTAGTCTCAAGATTCATCCTCCATTCATTTTCATAATTTGACTTGGTCAACTCTGATTGCTATAATAAATCTCTAATAAATTAACACTTTCTTATAGGATCTACTAACACACCTAACAACTCAAACACACCTAGAGGTTCCTGGGAGAGTTTAATATAACATATAATATATTACCTAAGCATACAAATCCATTCTGATAACTTTTGATCTACATCTTCAACATTGGGTCCTTATTAGGGTTTTTAGAGGGTTTAAATTTATTTTCATTATTAACAATCATTTATAAAGCATAGCCCCTCAATCCAAAAAAATGCCTATAATTTTGAGCTAGGACCCCTTACCATATAACATTAATAGCTTAGGTTCCCATTAAAAGGTTTTATAAGCTAAGGATCACAATAAATTCCTTTTAGGGTTGAGAACCCTTAATTTTATGAAATTATTGGTTTGGTGATCTTAGGCATGTTCTTCATAGAAGTTTTGGTGCTTATCTTGACTATATTATAAAATTTTAAGTGACCTAATAATATATTCCATAGCCAAAATTTATCCATGTGAATCATAAAACATCTTTCCTTCTTGATCTGATTCAAGACATATAGATTGTTCTCAATTTTCTTGGTATTGGCAATTAGTCTTCCTGATTTGGTTCTCATTATATCACATCCTCTATCATTAAAGGTTAGTGTGTGTCCTCAGTTTCACATTTGAATCACACTAAATAGGTTATGTGTCAAACCTTATACGATACAACACATTTTATATCTTGGTCTTTCCATTGTCCAAACTCAAGATACCCTTGCCAACTATATTGGCAGTTGTGTTATCTCCAAATCTCACTATTCTTGAAGCATTCTTCTTCAATGAGATGAACCTAATTTTATCTTCTATTATGTGGCATGATCAACCAATATTTATATAACATTTCCTACCTTCATTTTTAATGTGAAAGGTAGTCTAAGCTACCATAGATTCTTATTTATTCTTCTACTCCTCCTTAGCAAATAATCCATCTTGACTCTTGGACTCAATATGATCATTCCTAAATTTATTTGGCTACCAAACCTATGTTTGACCCTTATTTTGAACTCTAAAATATACATATATCTTGTTAAGTCTTCTTGGTTGATCACTCCTTCTCTCATGGTCCCATGATAACTCATCCCTTAAGATTGTTCTGCAATAACTTGATTTATGACTAAAGATATGACAAGAAAAATAATAACCATTGAAATATTTGGAATACCTCATTGTATTGGGCTACTTGATTGGTCTCTTCATTTTGGTTCTCTTGATTTATTCTGACATCTGATACTTTTTATCATACTTGCTCATATTGTGTATGAGCTACTCCTATTCAACCTTCAAGGAATTTATCTCTATTTTCAACTGATCATACTCAAAATATTTTGATCTAAAATTTGTATTGACAACTTCTAATTGATTCTTTATATCCTTGATGGTCTTCTCATCTTTTTTCGCTTCTTTGATCATGTCATTATTCAAGATAAAAATATATTCCTTAAGATCCTTGACCATAGATCTCAACTAATGTTTCCTCTTCTTTAGATGATTTAAATCATTTACAACACTTATGAGTTTAGATTCAATGTCTACTTTAACTTATCCTTCTTAAATTTCATATTATACTTTTTCATTATACATGTTGTCTTCTTCTTCTTGATCACTAGACATATTGTGCTTCTTAGGATCATATTCAAGATATTAGGCCTAATTCAAAGGAATATTCTCTGATACCAATTATTTTAAGAATAAATACTAAGGGGCGTGGGTGAGTCAAAATTTAAAAAATCTTTCAATTAATTACATCCACTCATATATGAAATATGAAAGAAACATAGTGATCTAATAATGCATTAAAAACCAATCACATGAGAATGAAACAAGATAACACATCAAATATTTAGGAAATGCTCATGAGGGATAAAAACTAATGATACAAATATTAGACAAAATATCCTATAATACAATGTATCAAATTTAGTTGATCATGAACTCAACATGGAACACCAACCCTAAATTTATCAAGCACTTACTTGACTTTAGCAACCACCCATTACTAGGAGGCTAAAACCCCCTATGATTAATCACTAAATTAGTCAAAGGAAACTTATAAAATTACCAACCTAAAAATAATATCCAACTTCCTCTTGACCATGTACCAACTCATATAAGACCAATTCTTCAAACACTAACCTACAAGGAAGCTTCAACTCCCTCTTTGACCAAGCACCAACTTAGCTAGTCAACCTTATTTATTCCAATGAAATATCAATCTTATCTATCCAATTCCATATGTAAGTAACACATATATGATTAAAATATGATAAAATATCAATATATAATTATCACCCCTTAAATTCTACTCTACTTGATCTCTAACAAAACCACCTCTAGGCTTCTTCACTCAACTAGCCCTCTTCAAGACTGAATAAGTT
Source organism: Torreya grandis (assembly GCA_037957365.1). Lineage (NCBI taxonomy): Eukaryota > Viridiplantae > Streptophyta > Pinopsida > Cupressales > Taxaceae > Torreya > Torreya grandis. The sequence continues at coordinate 481,411 of JARHVA010004599.1, forward strand.
ATGTGACCTTAACCTTAAACTATAGATAACCTATATGATCTTCATGAAATTATTATATTCTCTCTCCTCAATTTTTAAAACATGTTACCTAACACACTCTAGCTCATTTATTTATCAATCTATTCGCTTCCTCCTAGCTTACTCAAATAGGCCTAAAATTGCCTTGTAAATATACCATTCCTTGTTCATATATCACTTAGTCAGAAACACACCCTTAACATCTTAGTTTGGACATATAATAAGTCTTATTAAATTTAATAAACAATATTAAAATTAAATTTGAGTCCCTTTTGGTATGTCATCACTCAATTAGGCCTCATTTCATTTTAGGTCTTATGGAGACCTAATTGCATTAGGTCTCTCTTGTAATGCATTACCATTTGATTCCTTGGAAAAAATTATACATTAATACATGGAATAAATTTTTTAAAAGCATCCAAATATACCTTATACAACATCTTATGATATTCATAACACCTTTTAGGTTCAACCACTTTAGGAAACTCCTCAAAAGTACTCAGTCCTATTAGGTCTATGTATAGCAAAAAGTTTATCTTTCAATATTGAAGCTCAAACAAACTTAATACATTAATAGATGATAAAAAATACATATATATAATATAAATTACATAAATTTAATTAAAAATGCATTATAAACTTTCACTCAGAGATTAAGGCTTCAAAATCATCTTTGTAACTTACTTAGAACTGCTAGTTTATCTTAAAACACAATCATGATGAATTAGACCACCAACACCTATGTAGACACTTTCAGAGACTCCTAATGCATTAAAAATATTATATGACATATTTATAACATCCTTAAACATAAAATTCATATGGTCTAATAGTAAAATATTAGTCTTTCAGACCAATCTCATGACGTTATATCACACTGTCATATCTAAACCAGATAAGTCATTTTCTGAGTAACTTTTTCACCATAACCATTGATGTCCAAAACTTATTCAAATCATTAAAACGTATTAAAATTCATAAATAAAATATCCATGCACTTGGTTTCATCATTCTATCATGAAAACACATTCCAATTCATCTTCTCACTATAGCCTAGGATTTACACAATTTACACCATTAGGCTTGTTAGTGATTAGCTAACTTGGATGATCAATATAGAACACTTGAAGGGTGGAACCATTTAGAAACCTCAATGGACATGTATTATGATTCTTCATCTTCGTCCATCCATTTTATTTTATTTACAAATACAAATTTTGAGTGCTATAATAAATTACTCACAAACAAGCATGTATCTACACATTTTCTCTCTCATCTGTCTAACCACCACAACCTAGAGGTACTTGGTAGAGTTGACTACATGATCCAATAGTTTTTATAGTCATTTGAGACCATTATGGTCTATTTTAAATAATATATTCCACATCACGTCCTTTTTAAGGTTTTAATGAGGTTTAAGTTTTGGTGTTAATGATTGTTCATAAAGGACTACCCCTTAAATCCAAAACCAATGCCTGGATATCTTATTTGTGACCCTTCCCCATCTATTATTAATATCTTAGGTTCCCATGTAAAGGTTAAACATGCCAATGAACACCTAAAATTTCTTCTTGGTTTGCATATCTTCATTATGTATACTCAAGAGACCTCAAAACCACTTTACATGCATTTTATTACAAACCATGACCTCATACTTCATGATAAATATTAAAACAATTTTAATTAACTCTATCCATGCTCTCCTTCATACATTTACCTTTAAATCTGATCCTCATGTCTCATTAGTTTAGGTAGGGTCTAGGAGTGATCTAGGTGTAGATTTGGTCTTAAGGTCCTACCCTTGTAGGCTCACCTTTAGATTATGATGCATGATTCTACACCTTATTCTCATTCTCACACATCCTTAAAAAACTCTCACATGCCTAAGATCACTCACTTTATCATGCCAAGAGCTCATATATTCACCATACCATGATTATGCTTAAGCATTAAATGTACTTGACACCTTCACCTATTCCTTCTATGTCATAACCTTAAAAAAACATCAAAAAATTAGACATAAGACATCTAAACACACTCATATCATTGAACTATTATATTTCTAATGAAAACAAACTTACACAACCTCATACAAACCTTAAACCACGTGAATAAGGATAATATGACTTGGCATCTCTCTTTTATGCACCTAAACACCTTTGACACCAATATTAACATTAATTATTAATACTTTCATGAACCATAATACATTATTTTCCTTCAAATTCTCTCAATACAACACTCTCCTATGCATCACACATTTCTATACTAGGCTTAGTCACATTTGATATTATCCTTCACAAGATGTACCTTTGACATTAATGATAATTCTCAATATCCAAAGTAGTAATATAAGGTTCTCAAGTCCTAAACATGTCATGAAGCTATGTTGAAAGGGACACTAGGCATTATAAAGCATGAAGAATCAAGACTCTAATGATATTTTATAGATTTGTCGAACTTAGAGATGCAATATTAAGACCTCAATGAGAAATACTAGGATTCTATCCTTCTTGGAGGTCATTAGAGAAGGCTATAAGGTGATTTTTAATTTTAAGTTTGCTAGTTTAGTTGGCCCAACATGATCATGGTTTATATTTAAGATCGTTCCAAACCACAATGGAGAATCAATGCATTGAGAAGGTGATTCATTAGCATGTGATTGATCACTAAATGTTATTTAATTCATTAAAATCATGATAAAGACCCAAATATGGCATTAGAAACTACCATATAAGAAGTAACTCCCATAAAATCAAGTAGTGGTCATTCCAAGTCAACCATCTAAATAATTTTTGCATGCATAGGAAGGTAGAATTGGGTGAGTTAGAGTTGGAGGAAAGAATTTCAAAAGTTAGTTCACACCTATCTTCCATCAATCCACCAAAGGATAATTTTTTTTTCAAATTTAAATCCATTGAATCCACTCCTACACCATACTATTTAATATATATTCATCATGGTAGGTATGATGGAATTGGAGAGGGCATTATGGTTTGATTTTTTGGTTATCTTTCTTTCATGAATAGGCTAAATATGATGTAACAATTGCATTAATGTAGCTTATTAATTCTCTCTTGCATTATTTTCTTATAAATGGGTATAATAATCCTCTCATTATATCCCTCCACTAGATATGACAAGACTCTACCCATTAGTAATACTAGATTTCAAGCCTTTTGAATCAATATAAGACTAGTGTTTACCTTCTTCATGCTAATATTTTTGTGTTATTATGATACTTAGTTGATTTACATATATTATATAATCCATTATTCCTCTTTTATTTCTTATGTCCTTCACCTTGATATCAGTAGGTTGAGTTATACATGTCATATGTTGTGTTTAGGTTGTGTATATAGTTAATTACTATGGAAACTAGTTGATTGTGTTTGATATAGGGCCTCTTATATATCCCTTCAAGTATTATGCATGAACGATGAACTTTATATGAAACATTGATGTATTAAGAGCCTATTTTTAATAATGTTTAAGGGAGTTTCAATCCAATTTGAGTTTTATTATGTTGTTAAGAAGCTAGTATATGGAGTATAAAATTATGGTTGCATCACCTCTCTTAGGCCTTGGGTTCAGTTATGTTTTATTTTTCCCTTTTCCCTATAGTTCTAATAGTGTTAGTTTTAGTTTAGGTGATTCATAAAGGTATTAAAACCCTCTCTAAATGTTTACTCTAAACATAGGTAACCCACAAACTTAGATTCATCCCATTATATTAATTAGAAGGAGAAGTCCTGAAACTACTTATCCAAAGAGTGCATTCCAACATGATAATAGTTTTTGGCATGCTCGATAGAACTAATTTTCCATAAACTTAGATTTAAATGAATATTTGGTGAAAATATTGAACTTAATAGTGTAAAAAACCCTTCATAATTAACTTGGTTACTTTGAGTACATCTTAATTGGTTTTAGTAGCCAAAACACTTAAAATTTATGAAATGTACTATCCCTCAAGAATCAAACCTAATTATTCATTATTTTGAAGGACATTTCATGATTTTTAAACTTAGTTGACTACCCTAACATGTCAAATTACTATTGAAAATATGCCTCTTTATATCCTATTCATCCAAATTCATTTTATATTCCCTCATACAATCCATATCAAACTAATAATATTGTTAACTTTATCCTAAAAATCCCCATCATAATGGGGTATCACCATCCTCATCATGTTTACCTCCTTGCCCCCTATTCAATATTATTATTATCATTTTCATGCTTATAATCAAACCCAATGGTACTTTCTTGCTCCAAATCATCATGGTTACCATTCTATCAAATCCCAAGGCATGGATAATGTGAAAATATCAACCTTAAGGATATATTACTGAACATACAATAATAGTTATATGTTGTTATAAGCGAGAAAGAATGTTATAGGTAATAACAATAGCTTGATTATAAATCTTATATTCACCATCAAGATAGGGAGATGCAAGAAAGGTATGGTTAGGAATGTTTAGATAGGAAAATTTTAGTTATAAAGGAACAAGTATTTCAATTGGTTAAACAAACATATGAGGTTGAATCCCAAGAAATCCCCTCCATCATCAGTTTCATCTAGGGTTATCCTATGAATATAGATCAACCTATAAAAATTAATCTTCTACATTAAAAATTTCATGCTTCAAGCAAGGTAAACCTATTGAACTTCCAAGTAAGCCTCCTTATTTTAATATCCCAAGTTTTATAGGTCCCCATTCTTTGAGAGAGCCTATGCATTGTTAAAAATTAGCCCATTATCCCTCAGGAACATCCTTATCAAGAGACTATTATTACTTAGGAGATGAAAAATTGTCAACCTTGGTAGCCTTTCTAGACCAAGCACTAATTTGAAGATTCCCAACCTCGTTAAGGCCACTCTTACCTCATTAGTTAAACCCTATTAACCTCCAACCATCTACATGTTGAAAAGAGGACTTTTTATATGCAAATAAAATAAAGACCATTTAGGTGGAGAGGAGGATTTCTCAAGTGAATATGATGAGTAAATAACTATTGCTAGCCCTCTTTTTCCCACTAAATAAAAAAAAAATAGACTTGGAATAGTAGGAAGAAGATAGTATTGGTGAAGATGTGTCAATTATCTCTAGTCAAAAATGAATTAATGGGCATGAACAAGTACTCCCTTGGACAAATGATCTTCCCTTATAATTAGATCAATAAATAATCCCTAAATATTAATAGTTAAAGTTTATTCATGATGTAGACTTTTAGAATTGTAGCATGCCCATGTAAGTCTCTCTATCCATTGAAGAAGAAACAAGTGCATTTCCTCATACTCCAAGTAAAAAATTAAGGAAGGAGAGAGAGGTTGGATGGTCAACCTATTTTATGATTTTAAAATTTACATGATGGATGATATTTTTTAAGATGAAAACCCTAATCAACTCAATATCAGTTTGTAGACACCAATAAGTGATAGGGAGTTTCAAGACTTATATGATATCCTAAGAGAAGGATTTATTCCTCTTTAAGGAGACTATAATCTGACTAAGGCTGAGGAGTACAACTTTGGCAAGCATAAAAATAAATAAGAGAGGGGAAATCCTTTAAGACTAACATTCCAAGAGCCAGTTTTGGTTAGTAATGATTTTTTTAACATTTTCAAGGTTGTATATAAACTCCTTGATATAATTATAGACACTTATACACTCCTAAAAAAATATTCAATCATGTTTTGCTCTCATCCCCTCAAAAATAAATATTCATAAACCTTCAAGGAAAATACTTTAGGCATACATAATATCTTGTCAAGATGTTTTATTAGATATATATCTTTTTTGGAGGCCAACAAATATAAGACACCACATGCAATGACTTATCCAAAATGTGAGATTTACCATCAAGAGGGATAGAATTAACTTACCCATCCACTCCAATGTAGTTGTATTATTAGTCAACTCAAGTGGGTAATTAAGTTTGTTTTTTTCCTTGGAGAAGCGTTTCACCAATTTGTTCAATACCCACTCATTCTCTACCTTTGGTTGGCTTCCCTTAAGCATGAAAGGCATTCTAGGTTGATAAGAAAGGGAAGCTATTTTTCAAAACCATTCAATGTCTTTTTCTAGGTAGTATTTTACTTGGTTACTTTAGGTTAGGTTTAGTATGGATATTTTTCAGTTTCCTCCAAGTCTCATGCACAAGCCATTTTTGAGTAATATATTTGTCCTTTTATCTATCCAAGTGTTACTAATCATAGTTATTATTATTTTTACTTCCTTGTTGTATGTGTCTGAAGTTAAATTATAGTCCCTTCCATGTTGATGCAATTGTTACAATAAATTAATAATTCTAAATATTAATTTTTGCTGATGTATTTTAAGACTTTATGCCTAATGGATATCACAAGGCAATTGGTCTCCTTGATTAGCAAATAATCAACCCCTATAAGTTACCAAGAATGTCAACATTTTTTACCTCCTAGGCCAAAATCAACCTCTATCCTTAAAATCTTAGCCATTGCATCATTTTAATTCTAAAAAAAGGTCAAAAGGGGGGGATATTGAGGTCCTTGGTGGTAATTATTTCAAATTGTGAAAGATGTCTGATGAATATTGTCATGTCATAAACACATTAAAACTAATTTCCAAAGTGCATGTGAAGGTGTAAAGGGTCATAATGTCATATCATTTGAGTCACTTGTGTCATATTGGAGAAATATACCCATATTAATGTATTATAAGGTCACATATCACCCCTAAAACCTCCACTAATTTGTACAATAAGGATTCAACTAGCACTTAATTACTTATTTCCCATTCTCTCCTTGTATTTAACATCTTTCATTCCGCTTTCAACGTGGGAGGTGCTTATATCAACCCAAAATCATTTAATTTCAAGATTTAGCATGTAGGGGTCATGGTATTTTAATATTTTTTCAAGGTATTATAGGGATATGGAGGTTCATTCATTGATAAATACCACTAATCTCAAGAAAAAAGGTAGGAAAAAATCCTTCAAAATGAAGGTTTCTATGAGAAAAACAAGGTTTTGAGGAGTTTTATTCAAGGTTAAGGAGATGTATGGACACATAAATGTCAAATTATATCCATATGATGTATACACATCACATACAACCTATCACATGTCTCATATAAAATATCCATGCTCAAGAGAGCTCAAACTAGGCCAAAACCAACCTAGGAGATCCTTCACAAGCCTAAAGAGGATATTTTATAAGATGTGGAAAAAAGTTGATAAGATGTATGGTATATTAAATCCATTGGATAAGTATAATTATGTACTTAAGAACATTAAATAGGTGTTAGGAGAGATAAATAATTAGTTAGATCTATGAACAATCATTAAGAAGCATAAATACCTTTTAGAAGTCATCGATTTGAGCATAATTTTGTTGAAGATATTATTTATTATTTTTCATTGAAAAAATTGGTTATTTGGGATTTTAAATATGTATTTTTTTCATAATTTTTATTCATCATATTTTATGGATAGTTCTTAAATTAGGTACAACCAACCAAAACTCCATCGATGACTCTAAGACCCTTAAAACCCTAACAACCTATACATCTATCTTTCAAATTTAAAGGATTATTAAGATTAATTTTATAATAAATATGGATTAAAACATTGTATTTATGATATAATAAAACATAAAAATAAGTTGTAAACCTTTATGGTCATCCTTTTTTGCATACTCAGGTGCATTCAAGCAAAAGAGGCAAATTTACATGTTTGAGGAAAGTGTCATGTCTTCATTGCATTGCATGGAATATTAACTTGAGTAAATGAATTTAATATATATGAAATATAACATATAAAATTCAAATTGCATATAAAAACTATTTTAATATCATTAAATCTCAATATTTTAGGGTTCTAATGAGCTTCTGCATTGAAACCAAACATAGAGGCATGCACACCTAGAAACAAGGTTTTCAATACATTTGGAGGTGTTATTCATCTATAAAATATACTTTAATAATTAATTTTATCCATATATATCCTAAAACCTTTCAAAAAATATGTAATATGAATTAGATCCATATGATATCCCAAATTTTCATGGTTTTTGTAAGTCATAGTCTTCATTACTAATATATAGGCATGCAAACAACGATGGAATTTTGAATGATGCCAAGATGTTTTCTTGAGAATATAACATTGAATCAAGGTCAATGGATTTTAATTATTACTTATCATTACAATTTAACAAGGATATGGACTCAATAGAGTTAGTTTCAGGGAATATTACTAGAGAATATAATGGTTACATGTTATAATCAACCTTTGGAAGTACCTATAGGTGATTATATCTCTATCAAAGTAGAGTCAGAAATAGTACATGACTAATATTAGATATATATATAATGTTGTAAGCCTAATATTATAGTGGATATCATTTTTATGTGGGATTTAAATCTAGTAGAGACACGTGCTTACACATTCAAAGGATGAGATTTAAGCATGTTAGAGCTATCCTACTAAATCAAGGTGAAGTTTTCTATGTAATTCAAAGGGTTCTCCCTGAAACTAATATCACCAAAGCACATTTATAGGCTCATGAGAGAAAAAATTATTATACCATGTCATTTTGGACCCAGTATTTCATTTTTATAATTCCTTGTTGACAACACATGAAAGAGGTGTGTAGGATAGCCAGCCAAGCCTAGTTAAGGGGTGGGGGAAAACCATGTAGAAAGGTTTTCAAAGATCTTATTTTCTCAACATAAGTGAAAAATGCCATGTTTTTATACCTTATAAGGTTCTAAATGAAGTTTTCATATTTAATATGGTCAATGAGGACATGAGAGGCATTGTAGAATGAGTTTTAGGTGAGACAAAATGTTTAGACTTGAGATATTAACTTCAAAGAAGCATCAAGCCTAGTTGAAAGTAAAGGGTGGTAGACTTACAACACATTAAAACTCATCTCTTCATGTTCATGGATAAAAATGGTCATTAAATAAGGTGTATATGGTCTCAAATGACATTTTACAAAATGTTTGAGGTGTAAATAAGCCCTCAACTCCATGAATGATCCTTAAGAAGGTGAAAGAGAGATAATTGGTGTGGAGAAGTGGGGGGGTTGATGACTAAAGCTTAGTATATCATTAATAGATCAAAATATGGTTATTATAAGAGGTGAAATGGGTACCTAAGAGTATTATACATGTTTTTTGATGAATATTGATAACATAAGATCTATGAACCATCATTAAGAGAGTAGACTACCCCTAAACCCTCACTAAACCTCAAGGTCTATATTTTGAGCTCTTTACCATATTTAAAAAGGAATTAAGGTTAAAAACACTTAATTATGGTCCCTCACACTATTAAAATACCCAAATAGTCTCCAAATAAAGTATTTAATATTTTTATAAGTATTAAATTAAGGTACATGTATATAAGTCAATTCGTAAGCTTGTCTAGATTATCCTGAATGGTCCTGAATGGCACATACTAGTCAATATCATTATGGAGAGAGGTTATATATGGGTTTCATGCAATGATAAAATTTATAAAAATGTATCAATTATTGTATATGCCTCCATCAAGGTCTATGATGAAGATACAAGTCTATAAGTAAGGTAGCTTGGTTTAGTTAGAGATCAAGAAAGAAATAAGTTGGCTTTCCAATGCAAGGGACATCAAAATTGCATGTTTGTTGAATAATAATAGGAGATAAAGTTGTATAATATGTGGATCAAGCTCATTCAAACTAAGAGTGTCATGGTGATTAAGACTCCATCAAGTCTTGATGATATGATGAGAGGAGGAGGCTTTAGGATTTTAAAATATAACAAGTGAACCCTATGACAATGGAAGGAAGATAGAGAGACTCTAAATCAAGGTTGAAATTCTAACCAAGGGGATATACGAGTCACACCACACTCTTAAAGAATCATCTTCCTCCCAAGAATCCCTATATAATATTTTACTTCATGATAGTGATGTATACTAAGATTTTTATTATGATTTCAAGTCTATTAGTAGACTATAAATTTATTGACACATTGAAACCTTTCATAGTCAAAAGAGGATTATGAGTGCTGCAAAAAATAACTTAATATTCCCTTGACTATGTATAAGGTATCCTTGATTATCCCAAAGTGAAATAAATAATCCAATGATAGGTTAGTCAATGATATCATGAGGTTCATGAGATATAAAAAATGGTTTATAGAAGAGGACAAGAACCCAAGATCACATATAGGTACAACCAATTTTAAGGATTATAATACCAAGGTTACAAGCCTCTAAGTTTTTAACAAGACTTCATCATGATGAAGACTACAAATTCAAATAAGAAGGAAGACATTCATGAGTTGTAAATAGTTCTTATGTGCATGATGACCAAGGTAATAACATAGGGTTCTCAAAAATTGAAAAAGTCATGAAGCTATGTTAAAAGTGACACTAGGAATTAGAAAGCATGAATAATAAAGAATCCAATGATTTATTACAAAATTTTCAAATTGAAGATGCAAGATCAAGACCTCAAGGAGAATCACTATCTTTCTATCATTTTTAGAGGTCATTCGAGAAGGATATAGGGTGATTTTTAATTTTAATTTTGATAATAGAGTTGGCCAAGCATGATCATGGTACAAATTTAATATCATTATATACCACAATGGAGAATAAATTCATTGAGAAGGTGATCCATAAACATGTGGTTGTTCACTAAATTCTTTTTAATGCACAAAAATCATGATCAAGACCCAAAGATGGGATTGGAAATTTCCCTAAAATAAGTAACTCCCATAAATTCAAGTAGTGGTCCTTCCAACTCAACCATACAGCTAACTTTTGCATGCATAATGAGGTGGAATTGGGTGAGTTAGAGATGGAAGAAGGAATTTAAAAATTTAATGCACACTTATATTCCATCAAACCACCAAAGATTGACAAATTTGGCAAATTCAAATATCTCTACTCTACTCTTACACCACACTCTTCAGGAGATCATCATGGCAAGTATGAGGGAATTAGAAAAGGCATTATGGTTTGATTTTTAAGTTAAATTTATTTCATGAATAAGTTGAGTATGTTATAATAGATGCATTGATGTAGCTTAGCATTTCTCTCTTACATCATTTTCCTATAAATGGGGTTGAGAATGCCTCTCATTATATCCCTCCACTAGGTATGATAAGACTCTACCCATCTATAAAACTATATTAAAATTATTTTGAAACAATATAAGACTAGTTTTTACCTTCTTCATGTTGATATTCTTATGTGATTTTGATACATAGTTTATTTACATATAAGTCCTTTATCCTTCACCATGTTATTAGTAGGCTATATTATCTAGGTCATATGGTATGTTGAGGTTGCTTATATTAGTGATTTGTCATGGAAACTAGTTGATTGTTTCTGATATAGGGACTCTTGGTTATCCATTCAAGTCTTATGCATGAACCATGACCTCCATATGAAACATTGATGTATGAGGATCCTACTTTGAATAATGTGTAATGGATTTTCTATCCATGTTGAGTTTTGTGTACTATTAAGAAGTTAGTATAGGGAGTATAACATTATTGGTGAATCACCTCTCTTAGGCCTTAGGTTTAATTATGTTTTATTTCTCCTTTTTCCTTGAAGTTTTAATAGTGTTAGTGTGATTTTAGGTGATTCATCAAGGGATCCATCCCTATATTTAGGTTCACTCTAGCCATAGGTAACCCATAGACTTGAAGTGATCCAATTATATTATTTAGAAGGAAAAGTCCTTAAAATACTTCTAAAAAGGGTGCATTCCAACATGATAACACTTACCATGTAGAATTGTTGAGATTAAGATGCATACTAATTTCATGTGCCAAGCCAAACCACAAGTGAATAAGGGGAGATGTTTCCCATAAAGCAATAGAATTTCCAAATATCAATTGTTCACAAACCAAGTACAAACATGCTTATATGTTGATTAGCAATAAACACTCATAAATAAGGTGGAAATGGTTCTTTCATCTTCTTATGTGTTCTTTATTTGTTAGTAATTTTCTCACTTGAATGTTGATATTGAATTCATTTGTATATTTCTCTACTAATGTTTAACTAGTCATCATTTTTAGATTTTGATGTTACATAATGGCATGTTTAGTGGGACTATGCACTCCAAATTATCCTAGGAGTACTTTGGGACTCTTCTAAATCAATAAAAACTCATTTATGATCTTATTTTTAACTTTTTTGCCTAAAATTTTCATGTTTATTTTTTACCTAAAAAATGGTGACTTCACCCTGTTTATCAATGATAATACTAGTTTTTTCATGAAAATGGTGATTTTACTACTAAAATATAGTGAATTTGATAGTTCATGTGCATTTCTATTTTTTTGTATTTTTTCTAGAAATCAGTGACTTTGACCTTGAAAATTCATGACTTTAACCCTAACTTGGAAAATGGTGACTTCAATATTTCATATCGGTGACTTTTTAAGGTAAAATTATTTTATGAAATCAATGACTTCACCACTTTTTTATATAAAATAATGATATTGACTCTTATAATCAGTGACTTTTCCACTGTTAAACAAAAACTTTGCCAAATTCTATGTTTTTTTAATTTTCAAGAAAATGGTGACTTCATGGAGTTCTAAATGATGAATTTTCTCTAAAACACAAAAATAAGACTTTAAAAATCCAAAATTTTGCCTCACTTATGCAACTTAATCAACACAAATAAATCCTGTAATTATTTTTTGTAGGTGTAATCACCTAAAAGTGGTATTTGAGTACAAAGAGTGCTACTTGAGACTACCTATCCCTAGATTATCTTGAGACCTATATTATATCTATTACCATAATTATCCAGCCTTTGTGTGGGCCACAATCATTCCTAGTCATCCCTAAACTAGTCTTAGACCCTCATTTCTTGATCTTAGTCCTTTATGCCTAGTCTTAATCCACCTAGACACTAGCACCATAATAAGGACACCAACAATGCATGGTGATAGTGTCCCAAAAATGGTGCTAATGTCCTTTCCTTCTCTTTTCCCCAAATAGATATATTTTCAAAATTATAACCTCCTAGGGTCAGCCTAGACCTCTTTTATCACTCGTAGAAGCATCAAAATAGTATAAATATATGGATTTTAGACCTCTAACCACTATATAGAAATGAGATACAAAATACATATTTAAAATAAAAATAAGTTGTGCATAATTAAGCTTATCAATCCCTATTATTCCCTACTTTTTCATACTAACATCTACAATAGTCCTAAGATTATTACCTAGATTTCTAGTCCCAAGCACATTCAAGGCACTCAAGGCCACTATCATAATAACTTCACTTATAATTTCACTAGTACTTAGGGAGGAAAACACATAAATATTGATCCCTCCTTATATTATTGGTATGTAGGCAAATCTCATCATAGTGGGGTGTTGAGGATGTCCAGCTTACTCTACTAACAAATACAGTTTTTAGATTTTATCAACTAGATGCCCTAGCTATATGAAGGATTAGGGTTTACTCATAAAATTAGTCATTATAGATAATTTATAGGGTTTTATACCTCATTCATATAGGAACAAATATTATAGATCTAAATAAAGGTACATCCAAAAGCTTAGCATAGTACTACACAAAGGACACTATCGCTAATATCAGGACACTACTACCAAATTTCTAATAATGTCACTATTATTTAATTAGGGTGATACTATGTAAGAGAGGTTATGACATTAGGATCCTATTTGAGACATTTAGACTAGATCTTACCTCACTTCTAGCTTCTAAATCATTTATCTCATTTGTTTTCTAGTTAAGTTCTTATTTGCATTATTTATTACTATTTTTAGAAAATTCAATGTTAGTCAATTCCATAATAAATTAATGGTTTTATTTATTTAATATTATTACCTTGATTTTTTCTACTTGACTCTTTACCAAATATAGGATTCACATTTGTTAAGTCCTAAAAGGTTAAAACATTTTGTGAACCTTACTTACTTCAAACATTATTTAAACCCTAACCCTAGATGCTCTTAGGGTTTGTATCCTTTTTGGGTCTATTCTCAGATATTAGTTGTAAAAACTCAAATTTGTTTCAATATTTAAATTTTGAAATCTTCCCTAGATTAAATTTATTTAAAGTTTCAAAATATACAACCATTTATTTTTCTACTTCTTAAATTATAATGGCACAATTCAATAATTGATTTGATGAAAACAATTAAAGGAAATTACAATATTTTGTTTCCAAACATTCAGATATTCAATATTAACTTATTAATATTATTCTTGAAGAACTTTAGAAATCAAATAATGGTCAATCTTTAACTTCCTTAGCTAATAACATTTTTACCCCTACATTGGGTCCAACACAGCTAGCATACCAATGAATTGTAACTCAAAATCCTTCAGTGATAACTACACCTCCTATGGATAGTTCCTTCACTCAATATGTAAAATAATTTATGCACGAGTTTTATACTCTATAAACTAAGGTGTTTCATCTTGATAAGGGAGCCACTAGGCCATCACATGCCTTGGATTAAAGATGTTCTTTTACATACACCTTTACCACATCACACTACAATAAACCCTTTTCCATCTAAATTTGTGGAACTTAATCTAACATTATATGATGGTAAGGGTGACCTAGAGTACCATCTCCAAGATTTTCACACAACATGTATGTACTATGTGTCTAATTATTATTTCCTTACTAAGTTGTTTGCATGTAGTTTAAAGTATTATGATTTACAGTAGTTTTATAATCTATCAAATCAATATATCACTACATTCAACCCATTAGTATACATGTTTTTAACACACTTATCCATAAACATCAGTGATAAGATCTCATTTGCTCAAGTTGCAAAATTGAAACAAAAATTAAATGAGCCTATTATAAAATATGTCATACAATATAAGATTATGTTGGCCAAGTTGACTAGCCCAATTAAATATAAAGAGATTTAAGACATATTTAAATATAGTCTCTTACCAACATTAAATGAAGCTATCTTGTTTTAGAAGTTTCCAACTTCACAAATTTGTGCTAGATAGTGAAAGAAAGAAAATTCAAGCTTCTATAAATGTGCAAACTAAAATATACCAGTGGATCAAAATAAATTGATAAGAGTTATAATAATCTTCACACAAGGTAAGGGACACTATAAATAAGAGTGATCCAAATACCACAGTTAATGTAGCTTCAGTTCCATATCCACACCTAGTTTTATCGACTCATCCATGTAAAGTTTTCACCAACCTTATATAATCACCAGCACATGTTTTATATAAGTTTTTGGGATATAACATTTTATCTCTCCATATAATAAAGAGGTTGATACAAAATGACCTCTTCCAAAGAACTATAATTCTAATGTATTTTTCAAGAGTTACAGGGAACAAGTCCATATAAAAAATAAATATATCAACTTGAAACATAAGATACAATATTTTATTAATGCTAACATATTGATGTATACACACCCTCAAATTCACCCAAAGTATAGAAAATGTAAGATAAATCATTGAAAATATTCTCTGGTCCATTTCCAAAGCACATAGTAAATGAAGTAGGAAGCACTTCAAGTGTTCACTACACATATTAGGAACATCCACTAAAAACTTCATATCACACTACTATATAGGAGGCACACCTTATGCAAAATATCATTAGTGTGTAACAAACTATAGTTCCATAAAGACCACTCATCACTTTCTTAGAGTAGGTGATTGTTAAATATGATACAGATTTATATGCACTCTTTGTATGAGACTACATAAATCATCATCTTATCTAGAGTGTTATGGTTGATAATGGGTTGAGCATTAGAATGTGCACTATCAAACATAGACATAATTTAGGGTATTTAGATTAGGATATATCCCCTACAGACATAGTTATTAGTATTTTTAGTGGCCATGTTCATAACTCCATCAATGATATTTTAATTCCACTATAATTTGGATCAACACATGTGGACACTAGTTTTTAGTATTTAGTATAGGTATTTTGACATGTTATTATTAGATTGATCAAAGAGATTCAAAGAGAATAAGATTGTAATACAAATCACACATATAATTATAAACCATACTTGAAGGCATATTAAATAGGAAAAGAAAAAGACCGCCAAGAATCATGGAGAGGGTGGGTGAAATAACCTACATTGGTTAGCATGAAATAGCTAACCCTGATAAAATAAACTAACCTCTTAACCCAAGTGACTAAGGAAAATAACCATAGATATATTACCTTAGTCAATAACCCAATGTAAATACATAATTATGCTAACACCCCACCCTTAATGACTAAACCAAAAATAAGACCAAGTTTATCTCTAAATGTTATGAACTTGTCTACATGAAGTAGTTTGGTCAATATATGAGTTGGTAACTCTATAGTGGGGTAGTATAAGAGAATGATATCTTCATTCATAACCAACTATAAGATGTAATGATGGTTAAACTTAATGTATTTTGTCTTGGTATGGAATACAAAATTATTCACCATCTTTGGAACACTTTGGTTGTCAAAGAAAACTAGAGTAGGCTTTGATGACTCAAACTAAGGATCTTCCAAGATTTTTTTATATACATAATTTCATAACCTATAATGACCATAGATTTATAATTTGTTTATATTTAAGATAATTCCACTATAGTTTTTAGTTTTATCTACCATGATAAAAATTCTTAACCAAGATTGAATGCTTAACTTGTAGATTTCATTGAATCTACTTATCCTACCCAATCAAAGTCAGAATATCCTAAAAGTTTAAAATATATAGACTTCTTGTATAGTATACCATAGTCAAGAGTACTTTTGAAATATCTTAATACTAATCTTAATTATAAAAAAATTACTTCATATGGTTTAGACATGAAGTGAGATAGAGAATTCACTACAAAAATAATATCTGGTATAGTGGTACTGAGGTAAATGAGACTACCCACTAGCTACTGATACACTATTTCATTAACCATAGGTGAAGTAGTTTTAGTTGAAATTTTATCTCTAACTTCCATATGTGTGTGAGTTGGATTACAAACCATTATTATAAACCTTTACAATAATGATTTGGCATACTTATTCTGTGACATGAATATAACATAATCACCTTGCCAAAACTTAACACCTATATAGTATTTTAGTAGTCCTAAGTCTATCAAGTCAAAAGTATAACAAATATGAGCCTTCATATACTAAGTGATACTATAAATACTACAATTTATGTTTATATAATCAAAATATATAATGAAAATCAAGATATCATCACCATATGCCTTTACACAGAGAGTTAGTTCAGAGTTACACCTTTAGAAACATGACTCCCTAAGATATGAATCTATTTTCATATACCAAGCTTGAGGAGCCTTATTAAATACATATAATGACTTGATCAACATAAAAACATTATTTTCCTTACCAATAACCTAAAAACCCTATGGCTAAACCATATAGACTTCCTCCTCTAGATCTCCATCTAAAAAAGCAATCTTGACATCCATTTGGTACACCTACCATCCAAACTGAGCAGTAATAGGAATAATCAAATGAAAAGTTACCATATTTTTAGTAAGATAAAAAATCTCATCATAATCAACCCCTTCCTTTTTTACATAACCTTTTTCAATAAGTTTGGCATTGTTTTTGTCCAAAGGACCATTTGCTTTGCATTTTACCTTGTAAATCCATTTACAACCAATGGATTTCTCTCTTGCTAGTAGATCTATGAGCTCCCAAGTCATATTTTCATCAAGGATTAATATTATAATTTCATGGTTTATTCCCACTCAAGATTAACTTTAGCCTCTCAAAAATTATTAGGCTCAAATGTCTATAAAATAATAGTTATTAGAGAAAAATTATCATGCTCACCTCTATTACCAAACTACTTTCCTAATCTCAATCTTCTTCCTTCCACACCTTGTGGCAAGTCCCCCTCGTTTAGTGATTTCATTGTGGAAAAATACCGCTTTGTCTTCTTTGGATATTCTATTAGAACCTCACAGTAACTTGCATCAATTCCCTCCCTAGAATGGGGTTCCATTGATGAACTATAATCCTACTTAACTTTCACATCACAACTTATAATAAAATCATTAGAAGAAAATAATGACTCAATATGTAAATCTATACCAGTTGTTGTGAACTTGGATGATCCCTCTCTCTATCTCTAGTTCTCTTTTCTAGAACTTTGCAACTTTCTATAGAATAGTCACTTTGATTCTTGATCTTAAGATACTAGAATGATATTGATTAGATTTATAGTGAATCTTATGAATGATAACCTATGTCCTAATTTATTCATGAATCACCCTTTTATATTGGTCTTTAAAATACATGACCTTAATCAATTTTTAGATAAAAGATTTTACTCATTCAACTTTCCTCTTTATATTTCTTAGAGGGAATTTTACCACACTTAGTTTCTGAAACATAAAAATATGTATAAGGACTAGGATTACCACTTTAATATACTATATTTAAATAATTCAACAATATGTACACATATCCTTTGAAACCTTGATTCATACTATCAGAGGTATTGATGAAGACTCACTAGTATAAAACTTCTAAGCTATCCTAAATCAAATACTCTTACACACATACTTGTCATACGTAGTCCTCATATGTATAAGCATCATCTCCCATACTTTTAAATAAGTTTTCAAATATTTTTGAGTATGATTAGGGGTAAAACAAGTCATAAGGAGGTGTGTTGTGTTTTACTTCCTAAATTGTAAACTCAAAAGTCTTTTACTAGTCCTAAGACCATGTAATGGTCATTAGGTGTTTGATTAAGTCATGTAGGAGATATAAATGGTCTCTATCCAATTTTTAGGCTATGAAAACTACTAAAATACCTTTATTCTTATGGATAAGTCATGATTAGATAAGTTATGTTGAAGGAAGAAAAGAATAGTCAATAATAGATAAAGACTTGTTGAGAAGTCATAGGAGTTTGTTATAGAGTCTTAAAGAAAATAATCATAGCAAGCTGTTGGGGATAACTCATCCTCACATATAATAAGGAAATGATTACTACATGTGAAAAATTATAGGAAACTATTTAATTTGATCCATATTTAGTATGAGGTGTGTAAGAAAGAAGATGAAGGTGTTAAGGAAAGAAAGCCTACAATAAGGCCTTAAAAGGCCAATATACATTTGTAAGTATATATATTATGATTTGATGAATTAAAGAATTTTTTTGGATTGATTATCCATCCCATATCATGTGAATAAGTGTTCTTATGAATTTTGAGAGTTCAATAATTTCTTGATAGCCTTATAAAAGGAAAAATAGGTTTTAATGTTAATATAAGTCCATTACTTAGTTTACTAGTAATCGATGTGGGAATGCTATTCGAATATTATAATTCATATAATTTTCTACAAGCACTGAGACATATATCACTATACCAATGAAGTGAAAATGTACAAAAATCTCAAATTAAAATCTACAACATGTAATTGTGGGCTCAATCTCCATAGGCTATGTCACTCATACAAGAACAGATTTGGTATCAAGTTTGAAAGAAATAGAAGACTAAGATATTTATATTATCATAATTATATATATATATATATATATATATATATATATATATATGTATGTATTTATAATATAGGTTTTTAATCCAAAATTATTATTCATATTTTTAAGTGATTATATGTTGAAGCTTATGTTCATGACTGTCGAGGCTTTGGAAACTAGTGAGACATCAATCCATAATAAAAAAAGCAAGATGCATTTTTATAATACATGGAGGTTTGAAAAATAATTAAGAAGGATTTTAAATCAAAACATAAATTTTTAGACTCTCTCATGTATCAATGTTATCTTTTATATGGCTATGAGCACATTTGTGAAAATACGTTAAGCCCTCAGGTCTACTTATATGAGTCTATGCATAACTAGAAATAAAGAATAAGATGTGGTATGTATCGATTCATTTTTAGTTGTTTGATATTTTAAAAAGAAAAAAAAATTATTTTTCTAATTTGATATTTTAAAAAGAAAAAAAAATTACCATAGTCAACTTTTGAATTGATCTCCATAATAGAATATTTGTATTAACTATTTTACCTATTCTACAATCATCAAAAACTTGGAGAGTCGTAGATTAAATTTATGTAATACATATTTTGGGGTGTCATAATATGTCTCCAAAATTAATGACGGCTAAGTAGACATCTAATTCTACTCATTTCTTTTGATCTCTAAGTTTTGAAGGTGTTCTAAAGGTTATATTTAGTGATGACTTAAGTAGGATTTGAGATAATGTTATATGAGATGTATCTAGAGTGGAACATGAAATTAGCATGAAAGGAAAAAAAGGATAACATGAAAAATTGAAAGAAGATTTAGTGAAAATTATTATATGTGTGTAGATGTGGATTGATCCATGCATGATTAGGCATTGAATATAATTTTGTTTAAAATTGTTGAGTGTTGAAAACATTACATTTTCACCTAAATTTGGGTTTGGTAGATCAAATGATATGGTTCCATTTTGTAAATATTATAATGGAAATTTTATATTGGGTAATTAGTTCCTAGTGAAAATTTTAAATAAGAGTAATCAGATTTGTATTTGACTACCAATAGTGGGTGGAAGTTCTAACAATAATTTTTAATAGATTTGAGCTCAAAAGTGGAAATTTGAGTATTAAAATTGCATTAAATATTTGAAACATAAGATTATTGGGTAATATAATGGTAGATTAGATAATTAGAGAATGTTATGCAAAGTAAAGGATTGTGAATTAAATCAAACACTTACCACAAGAAAATGATAAATTGGCTTGAATCATAGATCTGTAAAGAAGTAGACAGGCTCAATAGAATACAAAGTATTATTATCAAGGATATTCTTGCATTATTTTGGTATCAGAGCAAATAACTTGTGCACAAGTGGAGGATCTAGGGAAAATAAAAAGAGTGTGAATATTTAGAACATATTCCTTGTTATTGATATGTAGTGAAGTGATACTGAGAGTGATAAGTGATATAGGTGTTTGGGTAAATGCTCTTGAGGGGAATTGTTACTTGAAGATCCTATTATGCCACTTGTTGAATCCATCATTTTGGTATGGGATCTCTTAGGAAAATATATTATTATTTTTTGAAAGTTTTGTAGGGATTAGAAAGTGGTTCAAGCAATCCAAAGCCATTGTGTCTTGTGAAAGGATAAAAGCCAAATAAGGCTTAAAGAAGAAGGTAAGGAGTTAGAAAATCTCTAGGGATAGATATAAGATTGGGTTTGATTGATAGGTTATGGTTTCTATAGTAAAAGAACTCATTACTTTGAGCACAACATGAGATTTTTTTTAAAATTTATTATTTGAATTATTTTAATTCATAAAGAATCAAGTTACAGTGTTTATTTAAAATAAGCTATAGTGGATGTAGATGTTGAAGCAATCGGGAGCATAGTGTTGAATTCTATATAGGAGCATATGTCTTTATCACTCCTTTGATTCAAGTGGGGAATTTTGATGTACTAGAAAGTGGCATATGTGGTAGAGGTGGCCTATTAACATTCTAGCATTGAGTTAAAATTTCTTGTTTAGTATCTTTTAACATCACTTGATTATTTTTATGGTTTATTAAGGTGTTACAAATTGGTAAGCATAAGGAAAGATTGGAAATTAAAGAAGTTAGTAAAAATTTAGCTCAATTGTTAGATCAAAAGAGGTTACCCAAAAGAAAAGGTGAATACAAATTAAGAAGGTAAGATAAATGTCAAAATACTAAGGTGAAATAGACTTAGGTGAGACTAAGAAGAAGAGGGTATATTATCAAAAGGCCAAGGTGAAAAATACTTGGATGAGATAATGGAGCAAGGTGAGATATACTTGTTAGAGAAAATATAAATTGTAAAGAAAGTGATGGAGATACTACCTAAAACAAATAACCAAAAGATGAGAGAGAAGCAAATGAAAGTAAGAAACATGAGGAAGATAAAATAGAGAGAATAAGAGTATGAGAGAGAAGTAATAGAGATTAATCAAAAGTTAATATAAATGGAGCTCATGATGGAGCTCATGTAAGATGAAAACCCATGGCATGGATGGGTAATGAGGAAGAAAAAGATGAAGTAGCCAGTCAAAGTGATTGTAAAAAGGAGAAAGAGGATGAAAAAATTGCTAAGCAAGCAATTAATGGAGGATCTAAGGAAGCTCAATGCCCAAGTTTTTATTTTTGACATTAATTTTGATGTTTTGAATGTATGTAAACAATTTGTAGATGAAGATGAAGATATTTAGTCAATTAATAGACTAATACATAAAGAATAAGATATAGAGGAGGCTCATTGAAAAGCCTTAAATGTTGAAGGACATGAAGAGAAGGAGATCCTCAATCAAGAGGATGAACAAGATGAAGAATCCAAGGAGCAACAAAAAAAAATAGAACTAGGAATTTTTCAAGGAGATAGCTATTTTGGAGGAGGAATAATTGAAAGGAAAGCCCAAGAATGAAAATTTGTTTTGTAATAATGTCTTTATTTATGTAAATTTTGAAAAGTTAGAAGAAGAAATGGAAATGTTGGAACACGCCATAAATGATGATGTATTATTTGAAGAACAAAGTGAGAAGCAAAGATCATTAGATGAGAAAGCAAGAAGACAAGAAGGATGTAATGAGACCCAAGTGTCCCAATTTTTTATATTTAACATTTTGTTGAGTTATGTTTGTACAGGTTTTTGTGAAGAGTTGAAAATTTTGAGCAAGGAGTTTTTGAAAAGTTTCAATGAAGAATCCTCTTCTTGGATGATCAAGTTGAAAAGAAAAGGAAAAATCATGAAGAATAATTGCATGCTCATCTATACAAGTAATTATTTTAAGAATACTTGGAATCAAGAAAAATAAGGAAAGAGCAAATGAAGGAGCTAATGAATTGGAAAAAGAGAAAGAAGTCATTTGAATAAGATTTTAAACTTTTTGTACCTAGGGAGAATGATGTAGGATAATCATTTCCCATACTTGTAAAAAAGTTTTCAAATACGTTTGAGTATGATTAGGGGTCAAACAAGTCATAAGGAGGTGTGTTGTGTTTTCCTTCCTAAATTTTAAATTCAAAAGTCTTTTACTAGTCCTAAGACCATGTAATGGTCACTAGGTGTTTGATTAAGTCATGTAGGATATCTAAATGGTCTCTATCCCATTTGGAGGCTATGAACAATATTAAAATAACTTTATTATTATGTAAAATTCATGATTAGATAAGATACATTGAAGGAGGAAAAGAATAGTTAATAATAGATAAAGACTTATTGAGAAGTCTTAGGAGTTTATTGTAGAGTCTTACAGAAAATAATCATAGCAATTTGTAAGGGATAACTCATCCTCACATAGAATAAGGAAATGATTCCTACATGGGAAGAATGATAGGAAATTATTTAATTTGATTCATAGTTAGTGTGAGGTGTGTAATAAATAATATGAAGGTGTTAAGGCAAAGAAGCATTCAGTAAGGCCTTCAAAGGCTAAGATACATTTGTAAGTATGTATATTTTTATTTGATGAATTCAAGTAATTTTGGGGATTAATTATCCAACACATATCATGTGAATAAGTGTTATTATTCATTTTGATAGTTAAATTATTTCTTAATAGCCTTATAAAGGTAAAAATAGGTTTTAATGGTAATATAAGTCCATTGCTTAGTTTGTTGGTAATCAATGTGGGAATGTTATTCAAATATTATAACTCATATATTGGTATACAAGCACTAATGCATATATCAACATCCTAGTGAATATAATGTGTACGGAAATCTCAAGATCAAATCTATAGAATGTGATTGTGGGCTTGATCTCCACATGCGGTGTCACTTATACAAGAACGGATTTGGTATCAGGTTTAAAATAAATAGAAGATTGAGATATTGAAATTATCATGATTTTATATATGTTTTTATAATACAAGTTTTTAATCCAAAATCAGGCTTCATAAATTGAAGTGATTGAATTTTGAAGCTTAAGTTCAAGACTATCGAGGCTTTAGAAACTGGTGAGACACCAATCCATGATAAAATAAGATAGATTCTTTTTATGATACATGGAGGTTTGGAAAATACTTGAGAAGGATTTTAAATCCAAACATAGAGTTTCAAACTCTCCCATGTCTTCAATGTTCTCTTTTATATGAATATGAGCACATTTGTGAAAATACTTTAAGCCCTCAAGTCTACTTATATGAGTTTATGCATAACTAGAAATAAAGAATAAGATGTGGTATGTATCGATGTCTTTTTTCTTGTTTGAAATTGTATTAAGAAAAAAAACATATTATTTTAAAATTGTCAACTTCCTTAAACAAATTACCATAGTTGACTTTTGAATTGATCTCTACATTAGAATATTTGTATTAACTATTCTACCTACTCTGCAATCATTAGAAACTTGGAGAGTTGTAGATTAGATTTATATAATACATATTTTTGGGTGCCATAATATGTATTCAAAATTAATGATGGTTGAGTAGATGTCCAGGTCTACTCATTTATTTTTATATCCAAGTTTTGAAGGAGTTCTAAAGGTTATATTTAGTGATGACTCAAGTAGTAGTTGACATAATGTTACATGAGATGTATCTGGAGTAGAACATGAAAATAACATGAATGGAAAAAAAAGGATAACATGAAAAACTAATAGAATTTCAAGTGAAAATTATTGTGTGTATATGTGGATAGATCCATGCATGATTAGGTGTTGAATATAATTTTGTTTAAATGTATTGAGTATTGAAAATGTTACATTTTTAACTAAATTTGGGTCTAGCAAATCAAATGATACGGTGCCATTTTATAAATCTTATAAAGGAAATGTTATACTGGGGCATTGGCTATGGTGAAAATTTTAAATAAGAGTAATCAAATTTTTATTTGACTACCAATAGTGGGTGGAAGTTCTGACAATAATTTTTAATACATTTGTGTCAGGGAAACCACAAAACAATAAACATGCTCTGATCCCTACTGAGTCAGGATCTTACTCTACCAATTAGAACACATGTGATTACTTCTTGTATTAGCAACTAAACACAGAATTATACCAGAATCAATAAGTAACTAGAAATATGAAACAACACAGGAATATGAGAGATAATACACGATTGTATTAATAATCACTCAGAAGAATATACAATAAGGAAGATGCCACTTCTTCCTCCACCTCAAAGGTTTGCCACGCCTCAAGACCTTCTTCCCTCTCTCTCTTGGTCCCAAAAATCAACTCCAATATAGAATTGATATTCACCTATCCAACCAGTCAGTAACACACTGCCAGTTCACCAAGTACACAACCGTACTCCAAGTAGATCC
Organism: Torreya grandis; assembly: GCA_037957365.1. Classification (NCBI taxonomy): domain Eukaryota; kingdom Viridiplantae; phylum Streptophyta; class Pinopsida; order Cupressales; family Taxaceae; genus Torreya; species Torreya grandis. The sequence goes on from JARHVA010004599.1 coordinate 506,729, forward strand.
CCTGCTCTTTGTTGCTACCTGCAAATCACTAGACCTTACTCACCATGTAGATGTCTCTACACCCCTGAAGAACCCTTGTGCTTGCCTCACCAAGTCCTTATGATTCTTCAACTAGTACCCCGGTGGATCAGCTCCTTGACCTTGCAGACCTTGCAACTCTCCCTGATCATACACACTCAGCACCCCTTGGAACTAGGAGGAGCTACACTAGCTCTCTCTAAAAGCTCTATGGCTTTCTAGCACACTTTTACAATACAATCATGAGTCCATATATAGATCTCATCCAAACAATAATTAGACAATAGTACAATAATTAAATCCATAGCTCTCAGTCTAAAAATAGCTCTAAACATGCAAACATTTGGTTCTTCAACCAACTACCTGTAATATACTCGCAGCTCGAACCACAGGTGACCGACGCCAGTCCCTGACTGCCTAGGGGTGTCGACACCGACTGATCTATGACCGATGTCGATTGCCTTCTTGTCTCCCGCTTGCCGTCATCGATTGTGCTGACTGACACCGGTGTCTGTGACACTCTGTAACTCTTCTGCAACCTCCATAACTTCTCATGTTTGCATCCTGGTGAAGCTTTTAGCTCCACAACCCAACAATCTCCCACTTGGAGATAAATAGCTGCACCTGTACCTGTATCTGTAGCCCATCTAATATGTTTCTTGGATTGTATCCCTCTTCAAGATCAATCCTGAAGACCAACCACCACACAACTGTGATGCTATACCTGTCATTCAAGAAACCTACCGCATCCAAACCTACACATCCATGTAGTGAAGAACTTGACCCTGCATAACAAGAATCCCTACTGCTAGTCCTAATGAACTGCCCTCCAGTACTCCTTCCCTGAATTGGCTCAATACTTTCTGACAACCCCCACTGATTGGGAAAACTCAGATCTACAATAGACCTCATGTGATTTCAAACCCTGTTTCAAGCTAAGCTTGAACTGTCTAGCCATTGGTGTGCTTTTTGATTTTGCATGCTGCGTAATGAACCTCGCCAACACCATCTTCACATCAGCTTCCATTGGAAATAAAATTTCCATGTCTCTTATGCCAAAGAATTTCACTACTCTAAATTCCTCATGACACACCTCTGAACTAACCTTACCTTTTAGCTCAGCAAATCCCTGTATGTACAAAACCTGCTAGCAAACCATCCATATATAGTAACTAGATAATGTCGCGACTCATCATCCACCTGGTAAGAATAAAACCACAATAGTTACACTGACATTGACTGAAGCCATGCTTAGTCATCCACCTGTCAAACCCTGTACCACTGTCCTGTAGCTTCTTCAAGACCTTATACCTTGGCCTTTTTGTCTCTTTTATCCATCCACTCTCTTCTTTAAAATGGGAATCCATCTCTCTCAGTGCTTTCTTCCAGCTGACAACTCTACCAACAAATACCTATTTGGTTCTTCTCTAAGGACTCACACTCCTCATTCATGCCAAGCTCCCACTGTATCTGGACTCTACCTGCATTACCTCTTCACATCTTCCTAGTTCTCGACCATCAGTAAGCAACATAAAGAAGGTGAACAATGAATATGAGGTTCACTTACCCTTTCTGACCTCCACATGAGCATTTGAGACTTGTTGATAGCTCAATATCCGTTTCAGTGACCGATCTCAGCCATCTCCCAGTCTGCTCCAGACCAATGTTAGTTCCCTACACTGACCTTGACTGCTGACATCATCTCTCTGGCTGACACCGATATCCCTTCTGCCGACGTCGGTTCCTTCATGACCAACGTCAGTCTTCAAGTTGCCAACGTCGGTTACTGTCTGATCGATGCCGGTGCCTGTGTTCATCTATTAGTGATAAATTTTTACCCGCGAGCTCTCCATGGATCAAAATCCTAATTAAATCAACCTTGCTCTACTCAGAATAATTCAGTTCCCTCACCTGATCTCTATCTATCATCTCCTCCATGAACACCAAGGCTTTCCAGTTCTTTAGCTTTTCAAAAACATCTATCTTCTGCTTCAGAACCTGCATTCTCCTTCTACATATGTAACCAAGCCTACAAAGCCACATCTCTATAATAGAAGGTGAATCAACAATATAAGTAGATAGATAAAGGATACCTACTTTCTTACCACCATCTAATTCAAGTGTATCCATTGTGAGAGTTACAGTACATCTCCCATCACCAAAATTTCCTGAAGAAATTAGACTCATCTCCAAGACTGGTACCTACATGACTTCCTTCAACCACTGTGTGTCGTCCATCTGCAATTTCAGCTTCACTTCCCCTTTGCCAATTTTTTGGCAAGGCTCCCCAGCTCCTAAATAAATCTCTCCAAAGTCTCCAAAGACATACCCATGAAAAGATGCTCTATTTCAAACTGCATGAAAAGAGGCAAAAGAATCTGTGAACCAAGATTCCACTTTATCCAAAACATCCTATGTAACACCACCTGCAACATCTGCTCCTCCCTGTTGATCTGCAACCAACCAACAATATTTATTTACCTACTCTTTCTTTCCATCAATCAGACCATTCATGCTATTCAGTTTCTCCATTCGTAGCTTACTTCCTTCTGCCATTGCTGTACTCCCACTCAATCAGAAACCCCTGTGAGTAACCTGTAATCAATAAACACTACCAGATCTAAAACCACCTGTTAGTAACCCAACCAAAAGCTCTGATACCACGTGTCAGGGAAACCATGAAACAATAAACATGCTCTGATCCCTATTGAGTCAGGATCTTGCTCTACCAATTAGAACACATGTGACTACTTCTTGTATTAGCAACTAAACACGGAATTATACCAGAATCAATAAGTAACTAGAAATATGAAACAACACAGGAATATGAGAGACAATACACAATTGTATTAATAATCACTCAGAAGAATATAAATAAGGAAGATGCCACTTCTTCCTCCACCTCAAAGGTTCGCCACGCCTCAAGACCTTATTCCCTCTCTCTCTTGGTCCCAACAATCAACTCCAATATAGAATTGATGTTCACCTATCCAACCAGTCAGTAACATGCTGCCAGTTCACCAAGTACACAACCATAATCCAAGTAGATCCCCTACTCTCTGCTACTACCTGTAAATCACTAGACCTTACTCACCATGTAGATGTCTCTACACCCCTGAAGAACCCTTGTCCTTGCCTCACCAAGTCCTTATGATTCTTCAACCAGTACCCCAGTGGATCAGCTCCTTGACCTTGCAGACCTTGCAACTCTCCCTGATCATACACACTCAGCACCCCTTAGAACTAGGAGGAGCTACACTAGCTCTCTCTAAAAGCTCTATGGCTTTCTAGCACACTTTTACAATACAATCATGAGTCCATATATAGATCTCATCCAAACAATAATTAGACAATAGTACAATAATTAAATCCATAGCTCTCATCTAAAAATAGATCTAAACATGCAAACACTTGGTTCATCAACCAACTACCCATAGTATACTCGCAGCTCGAACCACAGGTGACCGATGCCAGTCCCTGACTGCCTGGGGGTGCCGACGCCGGCCGATCTATGACCGACGCCGGTTGCCTTCCTGTCTCCCGCCTGCCATCGTCGGTTGTCTTGACCAATGCCGGTGTCTGTGACACTCCGCAACTCTTCTGCAACCTCCATAACTTCTCCTATTTGCATCCTGGTGAAGCTTTTAGCTCCACAACCCAACAATTTGAGCTCAATAGTGGAAATGTGAGTATTAGAATTACATTAAATCCTTGAAAAGTGAGATGATTGGGTAACATAATGGTAGATTGTATAATTAGAGAATGTTATGAAAAGTAAAGGGTTATGAATTAAATCAAGCACTTACCACAAAAAAATGATAAATTGGCTCGAATCATAGATCAACAAGGAAGTGGACAGGCTTAATAGAATACAAAATATTCTTGTCAAGGATATGCTTTCATTATAAACCTTAATGTGTTTGGTCCTAGAATGGAATACTAAATTTTTCACTATATTTATAACACTTTGGTTGTTAGAGAAAATTTGAGTAGGATTTGATGACTCAAACTAAAGATCCTCCTAGATTTTATTTATCTATATAGTTTCACAACCTACACTGACCATAACTTTATACTTTGATTCTATTTAAGATAATGCCACTATAGTTTGTAGTTTCATCTACCATGAGAAAACTTCTGAACGAAGATTGAAAACATAACTTGTATATTTTCTTGAATCTACTGATCCTACCCAATCAAAGTTAGAATATCTTGAAAGTTCAAAATCTACAGACTTCTTAAACAATATGCCAAAGTTAAGATTACCTTTGAAATATCTTAATACTCATTTTACATCTAAAAAAATTACTTCCTATGGTTTATACATGAAGTGAGATATAAATTTCACTTCAAAACAAATATATGGTATAGTGGTACTGAGATAAATGAGACTACCCATTAGCTATTGATACATTATTTCATTAACCATAGGTGAAGTAGTGTCAATTGAAATTTTATCTCTAACTTCAATATGTGTGTGAGATAGATTATAATCCATCATTCTAAACCTTTCCAGTAATGATTTTGCATACTTATTCTATGACATGAATACAACACAATCACCTTTCCAAAACTCAACACCTAAATAGTATTTTAGTAGTCCTAAGTTTGTCATGTCAAAAGTATAAAAAATATGAGTATTTATCTACTAAATTAGAATAACACTACTCCCAATGATGTCTATATAATCACTAGATGCCTTTACATAGAGATTTGGTTTAGAGTTACGCATTTTAAACCCTGAATCCTTAAGATATGAATCTATTTTAATATACCAAGCTCAAAGAGCCTTATTAAGTCCATAGAAGGACTTGATCAACCTACAAATAATATGTTCCTTAATAATAACCTAAAAAACCTATGGCTGAACCATGTATACTTCTTCCTCTAGATCTCCATTCAAGAAAGCACTCTTGACATCCATTTAGTACACCTACCATCCAAACTGAGCAACAATAGAAACAATCAAATGAAAAGTTACCATATTTTTAATAAGAGCAAAAGTCTCCTCATAATCAACCCCTTCCTCTTGTACATAACCTTTTTCAATAATTTTGGCTTTGTGTTTGTCCAAGGAACCATCTACTTTGCATTTTACCTTGTAAATCCATTTACAACCAATGGATTTCTTTCTTGGTGGTATCTCTATGAGATCCCAAGTCTTATTTTCATCAAGGATTCATATTTTAATTCATGTCTAATTCCCACTTAGGATTCCATTTAGACTCTAAAAAATTATTAGGCTCAAATGTATATAAAATAGTAGTTGTTAGAGAAAAATTGTCATGCTTACCTTTATTACCAAACTGCTTTCTTGATATCAATTGTCTTCCTTCCACACCTTGTATAAAGTCTCCCTAATTTACTAATTTCATTATGGTGGAATACCACTTTGGATTATTTGGTTATTCTATTGGAACCTCATAATAACCTTCATCAATTCCCTCCCTAGAATGTGATTCCATTGATGAACTATAATCCTACTCAACTTTCACATCTCAACTTATAATAGAATCAGTAGAAGAAAATAATGACTCAATATATAAAATTATACCAGTTACTTTAAAGTATGTCATCTATTCATTTAATATGACATCTCTATTTACCAAAACTTTATTAGTAGAAACATCAAGTAATGTATATACCTTTGATTGGTTATTATACCCAAGAAACATGTATGCTTTTCTTTTCACATCCATGTTACTTCTATTTTAACTAGGAGTAACTACAAAAGCTACACAACTAAAGATTATAAAAGAACTTACATTTGGAGTTTGAATTGAACAAGCCTCCTCTAGAGTCATATTTTCCAATGATTTTATGGGACTTATATTGAGGATTTACACTATTATATTCTCTTCTTCTATCCAATATCTATGTGGGACATTTATACTTTAGACCATACAATGAGCCATGTCCATCACCATCCTATTTCACCTTTTCACAACTCTATTTTGTTGTAGATTGTAAGGGGTAATGTACTATATATGTATGCTTTCAGTGGCACAAAACACCTTGAACTATTTTGAGATAAATTCACCCCCATTATCCATTATAAGATATTTTACTGACTGTCTCACCTATTTTTCATCCATAGATTTCCATGTAAGGAATTTAGAAAAATAATAAGATTTATTCACTAGAAAGTATACCCACTTTTTCCTAGAGAAATTATCAACAAACAACAAAAGATAATGGGCTCCAAAAGGGGTAGGTGTTTGCATTAGACCATGTAAATCCACATGTAATAGATCCAATACTCCCTTAGATCTCGAAGCTTTACCAACATCAAATGAATTTATAACTTGCTTCCCTAACTAACATCCAATATATACATGATGATTATCCTAAATACTAGAAATAATAAAAATTAAAATGAATGTCTAACTTGATTCCCTAACCATATAGGTCTTACTAAATTTAGTCAACTACTAGAAATTAAAATGCCCATACCTTTCATACAATAGTGAACTTGTGATATCAACTATAGCAAGTGAACTTTCCTTTTCCCTATGTGGATCTACAATCTTATACAATCCTTTCTCATGAATCCCAATAAAAATACTCTTGTTATCTTTGGTAGTGACTACACATTGTGGTCTTTGAAACTTTACAACAAAATCATATTTTTAAGTGATCTCACTAATTGAAATATCAGGCACATACAAAACATTATAAAATGTATACTATATTATACCATTAAAACTAATTTAAACATTATATTATCCATTCATAAAATGAGTTCTACCATCTCCCAAAGATACAGATTCATAAATACTTTTATTTTCAACAAAATCCACATACTAGTCTTTATGGCATGTATAACGGTGAGATGACCCTAAATCAAAGTACCAAGATCGATCCACTACATAATTACCTATGGAACCCATGAAAGCAAAACCAGAAGATGTTTCATATCCTTCACCTTTAGCTACATTCACATGATGAGCTTTATTTTTAGGGTTATCCATATCCTATTATCTTTGATTACAATCTTTCTTAAGATGACCAGGTTTGTTACAGTAAAAACATTTACACTTAGATATCTTATTAGAACCACTTACTTGTGAAGTTTTGTCAATAACTAGTAGTTGTACTAAACTACGTACCCTTTCCCTTAATGAAGAATGCACTCTCTATAGAAGTAAATGTAGACAAAATTGCCTACTCCTGTTGTCTCTCCTTTTTCAATAGTAATGTGGACAAATTTTCAATGTCCAAAGTCTATCTCAAAAATCATGTGTAAAGACTCCAAAATAACTCAAATGAAGGTGGAAGATTATTCATAACTAGACCAATCAGATATTGCTAATTAATAGGATTCTGTATAGCCTTCAACTAATCATTGATGTCCTTTATTTGCAATAAAAACTTAGAAATGGAGCCACCTTCCTACATCTTAGTAGAAAATAACAATTTCTTAGAATACAATACCCTACCAACTTTAGAACCCTAATATTTAGAAGTAAGATTAGTCCACAAATCTGATGCAGTGGTCACATTTTTGACCTCTTAGATTAGATTATCTAATACTAATAATTTTAACAACATAAGAGCCTCATGATGATGTTTATCATAGTCATTATTATCAGTGGCAGGACTTTTCTCTTTATCGAGCACTACTTGATCAATATTTTAATATTCACATATTGTCAAAACCTTGTGACTCCACAAACTAAAGTTTTTGCCTATCAACTTCTGAGAATCTAGTAGTAACAGGTATTGAATACTAGCCATTTGACCTCGTTTTTCATGAAAAAAAAAAAAAAAAAAAAACTATAATGAATTTTATAAAAATTCCTTCTACACACAGATTATGTATTAACATTGAACAACTCTGCTAGTTTTCAACAATTAACTCACTACCATTTTCAATATCTCAAATTTTATTTCACTCAAATAATTAAATAAATAAACCTATAAATATAATTTAAAAAATTATTTCTCCATCCACATCCAAATAAAAATCCCAAAATATGATGAAATTTTTAACTTCCCATATGCTTCCATGATTATTAATCAGTGTTAGGTCCCCAATAACCCCTATTGGGTAAATTTTTGATTTATTTCAATTAAAAATTAAAAATAATTGAAATAATAAAACTTTAGGTTAAAATTTTCATGAAAATAATTAGCCAATAAAAAAATTAGCCTACTTGTGAAAATTTAGGTGTAGATTCTAAGCTTATTTCTCAACCAAATCAAAAACCGTCTGCACCACTAATCCAATTTGGATATAATTCATAGTTTAAAGCTTTGTTTCACTAAAAATGATCAACATTTGAATTTTTTTGATCTTCCCTAAATTGTATAGTTTCATACACCATATGATCAACCTAGAAAAAACAAATAGAGGCCTCAAAGCCTCATACTTATCCCTCTAACCTCCTTTCAATCTTATTAGGTCTTTTGATCTTCCTAGGTAATTTTATGATCTTCTATTTGAACTCATAGAGTTTTGTGATGATTTATATCTCCTCCAACTCTCCATTTAAAGTATAAATCTCCTCTCTAGCAAGAAACCAACCTCTCTAGCTTCCACAGACCTCTACTTAGGTTCTATGAACCATGGGCTCTGATTAACATGTTATATTGAACATAGAGATTGAAATAAAAGAAGATTGTATTAAATATCACACATATTATTACAAACCATACTTGAAGGCCTATTAAATAGGAAAAGAAAAAACCACCTGAGATTCATAAAGATGGTGGTTGAAACAACCTACATCAATTAACATGAAATAACTAAGCTCGATAAAATAAACTAACCTCCTAACCCAAGTGATTAAGGTAACTAACCATAGATATATTACATAAGTCAATAGTTGAAGGTAAATACATAATTATGCTAATAGTTATTAGGTAGGTCATGGATTAAGCAACTGTAACACATCCCATCCATAATACACAAATGCCTAAAATGTATGCATGCAAATTAGGTGGTCACAATTGAGGGTCTTCCATATGAGTATCCTCTACCTATCTCATAGACATTTATAGCACAGTTACTAGTTATAGCATAATTATTAGTTATAGATTTGAGCATAGTTTCTATCAGTACACCACATATTTTAGTAGATCCACTAGAGTAGGGGAGATCTATTCCTATAGTATTTCCATTTACACACACTCTCTTATGAAGACCATTATTAGGCAAACCCATACATTAGATATATGTTTTAGATTCTAGAGGACCTCCCTCTACTCATTTTATATTGATATCAATCTTATTAAGTTATCAAGGTTATTAGCATAGGGAACCAATGCCACATTTAAATTCTATTACCATATGGGTCCCTAAGATCCTTATAGTTCATAAGACAGCACAGTCAGTGTCACATATTAATAGCACCACTCCATAGGTTGGACCGAATTTAGATCACTTAGTATAGTAGATTTTTGGACCACATTTACCTTTTTACATAACACACATGATCATAGTTCCTTTATTAATAGGGGACACATTGATAGTGAGTCTCCCATGAGACTCATTGGTTAGTATTGTTCCTCCCTTCTTGTACATAATTTCTTTCTTACATGATCCTTATATATAGTTTCATTTTTATGTTACTTGTACATATATTATATCAAAAAAATACAAAAATAGTATAATATGTCAAAAAATACAAAAACATTGAAATAATTACCATAAAAATATAAAATTATAGATTGTATGTATTATTATGTTTACATTTATTATATTTTATAGACACTACAAATGATATATATCTTATTATAGTTAGTTTTATCATACATACATGCTTCACTGGTACTTTTGAGTAATTGAAGATTGTTATAGGATTCAAGTACACTATACTAATTTAGAATTTCTATTATCTATGAACAAGGAATACATAGAGGGAAGGTTAGTCTTGTGTTAGTCCAATAAAACAAATAAAGATAACACACTAAAATCCTAACAAATCTAGTCTAGACACTAGTGAGAGCATAGGTAACAAACATACAAATGAAATCACAACTAAAACATAAAATAAAACACTCTTTTACCTTCCTTAGATCTCTAAATGGCTTGTTAAAGTGGCTTGCTCATTTTGTGCATCAATGGAGCTTTGTTGGCTTCACCTTTCCTTTTCACCTTGAATTGATTTATTGGATTATGATTTGGGCATGATAACATTACTTGCATGAAACTTCTCTCTCCAAATTGGCATTCTAACACTGTACTATCAAAAGATTTGAAGAGATTTAGGCATAATAAATTTACACTGAGAGATCTTGTTGAAGATATTTGTGAATAATACTTTTCACCAAAAAATAGATTATAAATGGATATGTATGGCCTTGTATTTTTAGCCTCAGGAACTAACTCTCACCCAAGGTGAGTTAAGGTTGAGTTTAAACATAGAATGGGTTAAAAATAACCCAAAGTTGGTTGAGGCTAAATCTAGTTGAATGAAAAATTTTCATGTAATTGTTATTTTCAATTACTAGGCATGGTCCTCAAATTAGATATTTTGGGATATAAGAGCTTGATAACTCAAAGGTAATGATGAAAATATTTGATATTTTGATTATTGGAATTTTTATTTTTAAGATTTCATTAATTAAAAATGGATAATTCAATTAAGAATATAATATTATTTAATTAGTTAATTCATTTTGATTAAGATTTTATCTCTTTCAAGATTTGATCAAGTACCCCACTTAATGGGTACTTAGGCCAAACTAATAGATGTTATATCATAGGGCAATTGAGAGAGAATCTATGAGAGGTTATTGTTGAGTATGGGATAGTATCCCAAATAGGGATGCCTCAACATGATTATGAGCATATATGAATGATACATTGATGAAATTAGGACATTCATTGATTTTTAAGCTTAATTTGTAATAGTTGGTAAGAATTAGTCTAAAGTCTAGTTGAAAGCTAATTGTGGCTAGATTTAGGTGTCTATAGTTTTCCCTTATTTGGGAAGGAATTGCAAGATATAAGCATAGTAACATATTATAAAATAATTAATAACAATTTGTTAATAATGAAAGAAGATAATGATTGAATAAGAAGCTCGAAACAATGTTTGGGAATCTTATAATGATTCCCCCTCAATGGAGTGGCCAACACATACAATTGATGGATAGTCCCAAACAAATAATCAAGAAGAAGAATGAAAATAACCCATAGGTGAGATTAACGTAATATAGATAATTCTTACATTCAGTGATTTAAAATAAGTAATAATTTTCTCAAAGGTGGTTATAACCAATAACAAAGGTTGAGACACTAATTTTTCTGAAGGCAATTATAATCAATGGCATAGGTACATGCCCTAATAGGGAAGATGAGTCAAAATAAGTATTTGACCATAGGTGTTTATAATCATTAATATGACTTGGATTGAATAATGTTTTTTGTTCATGCCTTAGCAGGGAAAATTGACAAGCATAACTCAAGGATATAACCTATCATACATATTCAAGATAAGTACATTAAAATGTATATGTGATGGTCTAATGACTAAATAAGTTAAAATAACTAGGCATACAAGGATGCACAAAGTTATGAAAGAGATTATTGGAAGAATAAAGGTGGTTGAGTCAATCTGAGATACATCATGTATCAAAGTGTTACCTACATAGTCTAAATAGACCTCAAGCTAATGCAGTTCACCTAAATGTAAGAGAAAATGGAATTAGGAATACAATAATAAAAATTTATCAATGTGAATTATTTTATTTTATCTATCAAAGTAGAGATGATTTTTCTTATTATCATTACTATAACTAGAATGGTTAATGGGTCAATTTGGTCAAGAAGGGTGGGAGGATTTACCAAGGTTACTAAGGATAGTTTTCTATGGCACCATTAATTATAATATTTACTGAGATTGTATTTGTTATAAAACTTGATGGTGTGCATCATTATATAAAAAAACATAATGACTTGGACATAATGTGCATAAAGACTTACTCCTAATCCAATAAAAAATTAAAAACAATGCACCAATGATAAAAACCATGATAATAATGTTGACATATGAGTATGGATAGACTCAAGAATAATATACAAGGAATCACCTAATGAGCACATATATACTAAGTCAAGGAATAATAACGAAGGTAAATAAATAGATAATCAAATGAAAATTAAGTAAATAAACACACATAAAGCTTTAAAGTAAAAGCAATAGAAAACATCCTGTCATCAACCAAGTCAATATATACACATGAAGGCTCAATAAAATGATAAAAATGTGGTGCCATAAATCAAGTATATATTAAAATGGAAGGTCACACCCATAATTATAGTGGAATGGATTGAACTAATAATGGATTTTCCCCATTAGGGTGGATTGAGGATGACTGGTGAGGTTTAACTAGAACAAATGTTTTTGAATTTTTGAGGTTGTATATCTCTTGAGGAGATGGGAAGATAGTTTTATAATGTTTAGGATTTTTAAATGTTTATTAATGTTTTTTGAAATTTCTAAGTATCTCAACTTGAGTGAGAATTACAAGACATAGAACAATCTAACTCAAAAAAATGGTAAGAGTTTTCAAACTTGAAATTGATCTCAAAATTCTAAGAGCATGGAAAAAAGGGTGACATGAATGACCTCAATAATAACCAAATGTTGACTACATAGTCCCATTAGGACCTCAAGTCATGATATTTTCACCTACACAAAAGGTGGTGAGATCTAACTAGGTAGCATCAAGTTCATAAATTTAGGAAAATGGCAAGGAAAATTATAATAGTAAGGGTGAGGTAAAGTGATAATTCATGGTAAATGTGTTGTTTCTAATTTACCCATAGATGGTTATAAGTAGTAAATAATGGCATAGGTCAGTGATACTAATTTTCCCATAAGTAGTTATAAATAGTAACATAAGGTGGAATACTAATTTGCCTAAAGGTGGTTATAATTAGTAACACCAATCAAGAATAAATAAATTACGTAATTTTTAGATCCACTATCATACTATTAGAATATATTGTCATTTGAACACATAAATTTAAAACTTTTAAAACTAGATCAAAATCCCTTCATGGAAGGTGTTTGAAGAACCAATGGAACCAAGGTCAAAATGGGTTGGGTAGGGTAGGTAAAAATAATTATGATCAATAGGGAAGGTATGGTGGGATGGTATATGGTAAAAAATAAAAAAGATAATAAGAGGAAAATTTTCTATAATTATAATAGGGTTAACCCCAAGTGATAAGGTAAGGTAAATGGTAGGGTATGAGACACCGATAAGGTGAATGGTAAATGGAAAAGGAAAGGTAAATGGAAAGGTAAGGTAAATGTAAAGGTAAGTTAATTTTTTTTGTTATTCTTGTTCATGTGGAGATGCATGTCTTGATCAACATATGATACAGTTAGAATAGTCAAATGTTTAAATTTCTAGACCACACCTTTTTTGAATAGTTGATATATCAAGAACCTAATGCAAATTTAGACTCCAATAATGTTATTATGTTACTCATTTTTCATTGATTCTATTTCCTTCAAACTTAGAGACAAGATGTCTTTGTCACTTTGATAAAGGAAAGTCCATCTAGGGATGGTATATAGGGATAAATATTGGTTGATAGGTCTAATTTGGCAATGTAATATAGGTTTGGAATGAAATAAATGGATCATAATGGAATGTATAATGGTTAGGTAACAAATTAAGATCAAGATTTTTAGTCACACAAAATGTTGTTGATTCTTAACTCAATGTAATTTTTGTTATGATAGGACTGAAGAATTTTGAATATGCTCATGATAAGACCAAAAAAAATTATTGTAATTTGGGTCTAAGAGTAGTTACCATTTGATTATGTTGTATATTGGAATTTGTATTGATATTATCTTTAATAATGTCTTCATCAAATAGTGAATAACTATTGCGCTCAGCTATTGGCACCTCGATGAGGTTTTCACCAATGAAGCTATCTTGATTATCCCATAATGCCTCTGAAAAGGTTTCACTAAGGATCATTGAATTTTGAATTTAATTTTCTTTTATCACCTCAAATAAGGTTTCAAGAGAGGATGTTGAGTTTAAAATTTGATTTCCATTAGAGCATTTAAAAAAATTTCACTAGGAGATTATAATTCTTCTATGTGAATACGTTATTAGTCCCCTTGATATTATACAATTGATATGTCATCATGGATGAAATAAAATAAGGTATGATTATACTAGTCCTAATTGACACTTGTGGGGGGGTAGAAGGACAATATAATGGCTAGGCTAGTTAGTGTTAATGGCATGTGAATTGGTAATGGAATGGAAAGAGGTATCACAATCTTAATAGAAGATACTAGGATAACCTATGTCAAAACTAAAATAATCATCCTCAAAAATCATGTAATGATCACAAATTTATTCAAATTTATCTACAATTCATGTGTAACCAATGTTGTAACAACCATGAATGTATTCAGATTTTAAAACTGAGTCTAGATGAAGGGAATCTAAATTCAATGTTGAGACAAATGTTAATTCTAATTTTGATGCTAAATCTGATGTCAATTCAAGAATATAACCTAACTTCAAAGTTAATTCTTCATCTGGTGAGGATTTTACTATAATTATGTCTTAGTTAATGTTTGGTATTAAATAAGCAATGGCCTGTGATGGTATAATGGGTTATTCATAAATAGGCTTCACTAAGAAGGACTCCATAGAGACTAGCTTGTCAATGTAAGACTCCTCAAAGAGGTGGAAAAATGTCAAGATACAACTCCATAGAGACTAGATTATAAAATGGATGATCTTTAAAAATAAGATAGTGGTCAAGATAATGATTTTTCTAAAGGTGATTATAATCATTAAGAAGTGACTTAGAAAAGACTGGCTTGTCAGAGTAACACTCCTCAATTAAAATTAAAGGATCAAGAGGAGGTTCATCCCAAGTTGACTTATCAAAAATAGGTGGTTAAATAAAAATATCATGAGTTAGTTAGTTCTCTTGGACTTGGTTTATACTTGGTTTTAAAATATCACTTTTTAACACATCTTGGTCTTTGAATGATGGATCTTGAAGAGGTAATGATTGTCTATGTTGTGGCTCAAGGATTGGCATGGGTTTTCTAAAATAGGGGAAGGAAGGTAGTGAAGGAGGAATGATTGGTGTTTGGATAATGATCTCTTTTTAAATAGGCTCATCTAATATGTGCTTAATAAATATTGGTTACCAATCTAGGATGGTAACTGTGACTTGTCTAGTCCCAGTAGTGTAACATTATTAGGATAATGAGCTACCATACTTATAAGGGCCTAGAATGGTAATGGTAGGGAATTATAAAGTATGGTTTCTCACATAATCAAAATGATGAGGACCTAGTATAATAATGGTGTCACATTATAAATATTAATTGATGTCATGAGCCAAAGGATGAGGGCCTAATATAGTAATGGTAGGGCATCGTGAAGCTTGGTTTCTATCACAAGCCAAAGAATGAGGTCTTATAATGGTAATGGTAGGGAATCATGAATATTTTATACTATTATGAGCCAAATGATGAGCTCCTATAATATTAATGGTAGGCAATTATGATTCTTGGTTGATATCATGAGCCAAAGGAAGGTTAATGGTATAGGTAGGATATTAGGTATCATTATAATTAATAGGGAAAACTTGATACATTAATTGGCCCAAAGAAGGTATCACCAAATACTATGTTTGAGCATCTTAGCCTTTTTCTCTAGATTAAGTATTATAAGGGGGATAAGGATCCATATCATAGAATACATCATCACTATAGGGGTGTTGAAAAAAGTAATCTTATGTGACCACTTTATCATAACCTATATTGTACATGGTTTAACTACGAGTGTAATGAGACATATACAAATCCATGATGAATATTTTATTATAAAGGAATATATTTATACAAAATATAAAAAACAAGGTCTAAAAGGATAAATGGTCCAATAATAGTCAAACTTGGTCTAAGGATGGAGTTGTATCTCCAAAAATTTTAATGATAAACTTGGTCTAAAATAGTCTAATGTCAAAGGTCTAGCAACAAATGTCTTAAACAAATAGTCAAGTAGATAAATAAATACCAAAATGCCAAACATAGGTATAAAGTGTTTCAAACAAGTCTAATATAGTTATAAAGAAACAAAGGTTGCTAGGTCTTTTGGAAAATAAGGAAAAAAATGTAGGCTCAGAATAGGTATTTCTAGGTCTTTTTAGAACAAGGCACAAAATCTAGACTTTTAAACAAAATAAGGTCTAAAAGGTAAGAGATTTAATCTAAGTGATTTGAAAAACTTTGACATAAGCTAGGCATTTGGTTTTAAACACACACTTGTTAATTTTGGTGAAGACATGAAACTTTAGGCATATGGAAGATACACCACTTCCCCAAATTTAAGCACAAAAATAGTCTTTAAATTGGGCAAGGATTTAACCTAAGTTGCACAACACAAAAGTGAAAAATTGATGTTTAGGACAAAATTTTGTGAGACATAAGCATAAACCAATCAATGGTTGTATCTTAAATTGTCAAGGCTAAATTCAAACATAATTTAGAAGACTAGGATTTTGAAAATAGACAAGAATGAACAACATAATGGTACTAGTCATAGATCCAAAAGCACATGTGGTTTTCAAAATTGTAATTTTGGATACAATATGACAAGTATTTAAAATAATTTAAGAAGTGTATTGATGTTATATTTCTCTAAATATATGAGAAATGGTATGTTTCAAAACTCTAAGACATCATACATGGAATGAATTGGGCAATGTAACGATACTCTTTTTCTAAAAAGTGACACACATAAACAAGTTTGATAAAAATATTAAGGCAAATGTGTGATTTCAAATGAATGACATGATTCCTCTACAAAGGAATGATGTGTATACAAAACTCAATTTTAGATATGGTATGACAAAAGAATTGTTTAGACTTAAGACCATGTAAGTAAAAAGGACAAATGATAAAAACACCTAAGTTTAATGTCGTAAATCCTAAAATTTACAAGGTTACATCATATTGTCAAATTTTGTCTATATAATTCCTATTGAGAGGATTTTATGTTAATCAAATAAGTAAAATTACATGAAAAGTAGGGTTTTTAATTCCCTTCTTCTCTCAAGAGTTTGTTTTATGATATGGAACTTTAGGCTACTTGCCCTACATCAACAATATATCCATAGCAAGTAGGGTTATCTAAACTATAAATTTTCATTCATTTCTAAATGGTCTCATATTTTTAAAAAACACTACGTCACAATCAAATCATTTAGATCCATATAAACTAGATTGGTGTGAAAAATTCTAGTCTTTTTCACAACCAATACATCTAAAAATTACTCAATGTAGTGTGATGTTCAATTTTTCCCTATGTTTTGAGGTTGAAAACCACTAATGGAGTTTATTTTAACCTCTCAAAACAAGCATTATATTGGGTCACCCTCAATATTTATACCCCACCATGAATTGGGGTTAAAATTATGTTGGGAGATGAATTATTAAGTCAATGCTTCTCTAGAGAACTTGTGAAGAGGAGATGAACTCCCATCCACAAGCCAAAAATAAAGACATGAAAATAAAGACAAGTGAAATAACTTTAGGGTCATTTTAGGCTCACCCAAATCATATATATTTTGTGGAGGGCCTTAGCAAATTTTCTTCCATGATTTTGGACTAAAGTGACAAATGGAAAGAGTGATCATTTTTTATCACCCAAGTTCCCTAAAGGGGATGGGGGGAGAGCATACATGTGACACTCATTTTGCTAAAACAAATACTTCAACAAAAAAATATGAAAATTAAAACTCTTATGAGTATTTAACTAATGTGAAAGTTTATTTTAATCACTAAAATGGATTATGTAATAAAGTTTGAGCACCTTGGCATTTGTTGTTTGAAAAACTTACAAAAAAATTCAAAAACAACTAAGAGATGAAAATAACTAAGTACATTTTAATCACCTAATACAATGTGTAGGATTTAACCATGCTCAAACTTTTATGTTTCCACCTCAAGACCTATAAATTGTTATAGGGTTTGCCTACTTAGAATCCAAAAATCAAGTTAGGAAATAAAATTTTAAATTTAGCTCTTAGGTTTTTTGATTTCTTATCTTAGAGATCGATTGTCAATGATCTATAGAGATCAATGTCAATCCATAGAGATCAATGTAGATCCATCAAAATTGATGTTGATTAAGAAAATCATCGATGTTTCATACAAAAACACATAAAAAAATTAATTTGATGAAAAAAAAGGTTAATAAATGAGTCTAAAAATAAAACACCTCATAATTCTATAAGAAATGGGTTAGAAAAACAACCTATAAATTATCAAAAAAAAAATGAAGGCAAGAAAAATTTATTAAACCCATTATCATCCATGTTCCCTTCCATGTTTTGTTTTTCTCACAAAAATTGTGGTTGATTCATGTAATTGACATTGATCTAGAAAATTAGAATCGATCTATGTAACCTAAAACTTGCTAAAAAATAAAAAGACATAAAAAAAAAAGTTAAAAATTGAAACTTGAAGAATTTTATGAATCTATTAGAAAAAATAAAAATAGCATATCAACCTTATTATCTATATAGGATCATCAATCCTACCAGGTGTGTCATGATATGAATAAGAAATACATAGAGTGAAGGTTAGTCTTGTGTTAGTCTAATAAAACAAATCAAGATAACACATTAAAATCTTAACACCTCTATCCTAGACACTAGGGAAAGCATAGGTAAAAAACATACAAATGAAAGAACAACTAAAACATAAAATAAAACACTCTTTTACCTTCCTTGGATCCCCAAATGGAATTTTAAAGTGGATTTCTTATATTGTGCATCAATAAATATTCATCAATGGATATTTGTTGGTGTCACATTTCTTTTGAACCTTGACTTGATTGATTGGATTATGATTTGGGCATGGTAACATTACTTGTATGAAAATTATCTCTCCAAATTAGCATTATAACACTAAACTATCAATATATTTAAAGACATTTAGGTATAATAAATTTACACCAAGAGAGTTTATTGAGGATATTTGTGCATAATAACTTTTCACCAAAAAATAGCTTAGAAATGAATAGGTATGGCCTTGTATTTATAGCCTCAAGAATTAATTATCATCCAATGTGATTTAAGGTTAAGTTTAAACATGGAATGGGAAAAAACTAACACAAAGTGAGTTGAGGCTAACTCAAATTGAGTTAAAATTTGTCACATAATTATGATTTTCAATTACTATGCATGGCTCTCAAATTATGTATTTTGGGATATTTTGGAAGAGCTTGACAACTCATAAAGGCAATGATGAAAAGGATTGATATTTTGATTTTTAGATTTCCATTTTTATATGTTCATTAATTTCAAGTGGATAATTCAAATAAACATAAAATATTTTTTAATTACTTAATTAATTTTGATTATAATTTTAGCTCTTTCAATATTTGATCAAGTGCCCCACATAATGGGACCCTAGGCTAAACTAAAAATTGTTATGTCACAAGGTGATTGAGAGTGAATCTATGAGAGATTATTATTTCATATGGGCTAGTATCCCAAATAGGGATACATCAACATAATTATGAGCATTAATGAATGACACACAAATGAAATTGGTGCATTCAATGATTTATAGGCTTATTTTTCAATGTTTGGTAGGAACCACTTTGAATCCTGGTCTTAATCTAGTTGTGGCCAAATTAAGATGAAAACAATATCTGTCTATTGGAAATTTGGCCTCCCAAGGTCAAATACCAACCCCTATAACCAAAAACTTTTTTATGAAACATACCTATGCCTCAACATGGGGCTATATTTTATCATGATGTCTCTTGAATAGTTCTTGAATTCACTAGAGGTGTCATTGAGTCTATATATGATCACCATATCTCCTCGATGTCTTAGGTCCGTAGGTGATTTTCTTGATCACCATTATTTCATTTATTTTCATATGAATGGAGTATGTCTTAGTGTCTTGTTATTATCATACCTCTTTTAAATTGGTGTTTGTAGACACCTAAATTTGGCCACCAATGGATTCTTATCTAACATTAGACCAATTATTATCAACCATTGACCATTTACCCTAATAATTTATAAATATCTCAAATTTGGGTTTATAACCATGCAATAAATCAATTTGGTCTATTAATAATTTAAATTTAACAAATGAACCATCAATTAATTCAAAATCATTCAAAAATATCAAAAATATTAAAAGGATTTAATTAACACCAAATCCTAAGTAAATCCTAATCAAATCCTAATTTAATTCATCCATTATCAATTAAATAAATTACCAAAAAAAATTCAAATATCAAGAGCACCTTAAAAGCTAATCATTACCTTTTGTGAGTTGTCACTTTTGGAAAATATCAAAATAATATCCTAGGAATATGCCAAACACACCTATGAAAACCTAATCATGGAAATTTAGACACATTTGAAACTCAACCAAGGTTAATACACTAAAAAAAAGTTATAATTTAACCGATTTCAAGTGATTTTGAAGACTATAAAGCAAGCCTATAACTCTTTATTTAGAGATCTTGAAACATAGTAGAGTTATAATGTTGGAGTTGATCCATAAAGAAAATGCATAGTGTTATAATGCCAAAATAAATCCAATCCAATCATGGTGCCAAGAGGAGAAGGATATAGTCAAACCCCATTGATGAAGACATTTTGAGCACAATCTGAATAAGCCAATGAAGAAATCATTTGGAGCTCTCAAGGAAGGTAAAGATTATTATTTTTTGCATTTTAGTTGGGTTTTAAATTTTTGTTTATTCATTAAGCTTGCCCTAAAATATAGGAATAAATATTTTATTGTGTTAGTTTTTTTATTTCATTTTTTTATGGACTAAAACCTTATCTAACCTCCTTTCTTTATTAAATTCTTATGCTTACAAATGACATGCCTAGTAGGACATAATTATGCATCCACATATTTGAATAAAAATAGATCTTATTTTTAATATATTTATTATTTCTTATGATTTTTTGTTATTTTTTCTTAATAGTTTCATTCTAATTCTCTCAAAATTTCAATAAAATCTAATTTATATTTTAGAAGTTTTGACTCTTTTAGTGATTGTCACTTTTTATTTTCTATTTTTTTTGGTAAAAATGGCTAGTACAGAGATAATAAATTTTTTTATTTACTATTTTTACTTGAATTTTTATATATATGTACACCTTTCACCTATAAAAAACCTATAAAAAATTCGTGACAAACTGATATATATTTTAAAATTTATGATGAAAATACTAACTACATGTTTTTATGTTTTATGTGTTCAGTTTTTTTAAGCCTTCTAACTTATTGTTTGCATGTTTTCATAATTTTAATATTAATTTTTATATTTTATTGAGATAAAAACTATTTTTGATCATAATATTTTTTCCTTCAAGTCAACAATTCATCCAAGCCTAAAATCATACTTTTCAAGTTTGCTTGTTTCATTTGAAAAAGTGCTTCAAAGCTAAACTACACTTTGACAATTTTCTTGTAGGACTTATTTAAAAAGTGATAAAATAAAGCTTAATTACATATTTTTAACCTATTTTTTTATGATTAAAAATAATTAATAACTTTCATTTGGTGCTTAAGGAAAAGCTTATATACTTGTTTGAATTATTTTATGATTGTTTTTTTTTAAGTTTTGCAACTTAAGGCCAAGGGGATAAAGAACACCATCCAATATTTCATTTTAGTGATCTAAAATTGAACTCACTTTCAATGTTTTATTTTAATAAAGTTAATCATTATTTTATTAGTTATATTTATTTGATTAAAAATGAAGTTGTGCGTGTATGATCTCCCCTTGTCCCTTATAGGGAACTTGCGGGATAAAAAGCACCATCTTTATTATAAATTGACTTAGTCCAAAGGCATAAAAGAGATGTTGTGAAGGCTCTCCCCAATACCCACATGGCTTGGGTGATATATAAATAACCATAAAGATATTTTACTTAATTTTTTTTATGCATCTTGGCTTATGAGGGGGACTTCATTACCTCCCATAAGTTCTATAGGGAAGTTTTGACCAGGGGCTTCATCTCTTGGCGTCATCTTTAACCCCTCTACATGGGGGGCGGGGGGGGGGGGGGGGGGGACGCGGGCGGCGGGGTGTGGTATATAAACTAGGATCCCCTCATTAGGATGATGGTTTGAGTAGTTAAACCATATTTTTTAATAGATGTAAAATCTATAATGTTTTAGCATATTGGACATCACACTATACTGAGAAAGTGATGGATGTAGTGATTGTAAAAATGGCAAGATACTTTTATAACATCCCATATGATGCAAACCCAAATGACGTGTAATTATATTGTGTCTTAACATGAAATTTAGTATCCATCTAGAATTATTGAAAACCAATTAGTTTTAGTCAACCCCACTTTACCATACCCTTGATATATTTTGAGGACATCATGATTAGTTGCATTTGGTCATTTATATTTTTATTGTTTGGGGTTTTTAGACTAAAACTAATGTGTTTGTTTATAGTAACATCCAAACCAATTTGTTTATACATCACTCTTTTATCTAAATAGGCATTATTCTAGTCATTTTACTCCACACTTATGCCTTGAAATTTTTGCTAAACTTGTTTGTGTGCGTGTGTCACTTGAATGAAATAGGTACCATTATTTGTCCAAATAATATATCAAGTTTGTGCCTTAGAATATTTGAAATAACACATTGATCACATCATTACAACATGATTATTCCATTACATTGCTCATATTATTTTAAAACTTTTTAAAACTTGTACCAAAACTATTGTTTAAAACCATTTCACATATGCCATTTGGACTTTATTAATGCATCATCATGCCATCCAATCTTGTTTATCCTAGTTGATCAATCAAATCCTAGTCTTCAAACATTGAGTTTTCAGTAAACCATGTCAAAAGTTTGAATTAAAACATTGATTAATTTTTGTTTAAGCATTTCTTAGCAGGATTTGATACTCAAATATTTCTCTTTTGGGTTGTGTAACTTTCGGTTAATGGATTACCCAAATATGAAAACTATTTCTTATTTGTTTAAATATCCTTGTTTCCTTTGATTATTTTTTCATAGAGCCTATCATAATCATTTTTTATGCCTTTATTTTAGAAAACACAATATTTTCTCTAGGATCTTTTTTCCTTATGGATTATACCAACTAATCATGTTTATGTTTTATTCTAGGTGTTGGGTCTATGTCAAAGTTGTTTCCAAATTTGTTAGATTAAATCAAATCACATTATGCCTTTATTTCAAGTCTATCTTTTGATGTTGTTGACCAAAAGTCCTAGAATAACCTATTTGAGCCTATATTTTGACTCCATATTTGGACAAAAGACCTACCAACTCTTTTCCCTTTCTTACTTTAAACCTTGTTTGGAACACTTTGGCCTAGATTTTTGACATGCCAATTTTTATTCAGATGCTTGACCTTTTAAGTGTATGAAAATTGGCATTATACTATTTTTTGTAAAATCTTAGAAAAAATCATTTTTGAGATAAAATTTCATGATCAAATCATTGTTTGCAGATATAGCTCCACCCCTTTTGACCAAGTTAGACCAAGTTTGAACCATTTTCCCTTTGGAAATGATATTTTAGATTTTACAAAAATCTAATCCTTTTTATTTTCATATATTATTCATTTATATTGATATGTCTAGCTACACTTATGGTAGAGTCACATACAATAAAAATTATGATAGATTGGCCACACAAAATGGCTTTGATTTTTATGGCTTGATTCAAGACCCCTTTGATGATAACATGGTTTTTGAGATAAAAATTTATCCACCTTACACATATAAAATCAAGGACCAAATTAAAGACCTCAACTAGGATGATATGGTTGGTGAGGCACAATTGGGTATATATATCTACAATGATAATGCTATTTAGGAGATGGATCTATACCCTCACAATAATCAATACTAAAATAAAGGTAAGGACCAACTTAAAATCCAACTCAAGACCCTAACTAGGATGATATGGTTTATGAGGAGGACTTGGATGCTTTGGATTATGTAATAAATTAGGCCCTAAGATGCTTTACCATTTTTATTCCAAGACCATGTACTTTGGATTGTGAAAGGAATCAAGTTCCATGATTCTCTACAATTTCTATTCTAAGACATCATTCTTTAGCTTGTGTGAGCAATCGAGTTCCATAACACCCAACTATTATCCAATGAATGACCATTATTCATCTAATTCTAATCATTCCACACTCTATAAAAACCAAACCAATCCAATCCCAACCTCAATGAGTCTAATTCTAAATTCAACTAGTCTAATTCTAACCCCAACCAATCCAATCAATGCCTATCAAACTGAGCCAATCATTTAAGGACCAAGATATGATCAAAACTAGTATTTTCAAACTCATTGTAAATCAAGGTCAAGAAAACCAACCAATACAAGATGATTTTATTAAACCAATCATTTGTGATAAGTCAACCTGTGATGATTCACTTATTGATCCTATACCAATTATTGAGGACTCTCACTCTGATGAGCCAATCTTTATTGAGTCACTTATTAATTATTATAACCACCTTTGGGTAAATCATTACCTTGACCATATGCCTATTTTTACTTAGCCTCCCCTTGGTAAGCCAATTTATAATGAGTTATCTCTTAACCTTTTCCCTACCATTGAGGAGTCTCACTTTGACAAGTTAGTCTCTATAAAGCCTATTATACCATCATAAGCCATTAATTGTCTAATACTAAGCATTCAAAAAGACATCATTGTAATAGAATCCATATCAAATGAAGAATTAACATTAGATTTGGGTTCTATTTTTTAATTGATATCATATTTAGCATCAAAATAAGAATTAACATCAGTCTCAACATTGGATTTAGAGTCCATTGAGTTAGAAACAAAATATGTTAGCGGATGTTACAACATTGGTTATGCATGCTTATATGATCGATTTGAATAAATTTGTGATCCTTCTATAGTTTTTGAGGATGATTAATTAAGAATTGACACAAGTTATCATAGTATCTTCTATGATGATTATGTTGTCTACCCCCATTACATTACCATCAACCAACATAGCCATATTATTTACATTCCATCTCCCATAAGTGTTGATTGGGACTGACAGAATCACACCTTATTGAACTAAATATATGGTGACATATTAATTGAAAAGAGAAAGGAGGCCAAGACCAATATCATATAGAAGAAGAACACTCTCCTAGTGAAACTTTTTTGGAGGTGCTAAGAGATAATCAAATTTCAAACTTAGCATATTTTAGTGAAACCCTTTGAAAGGTGTTAGAAGATAATCAAAGTCAAAATTCAACATTCATAAAACCTTCTTAGAATCACTATGGTACCAATAACTAAGCATAAAATTTCTTCACTGCTTGATGAAGACATTATCAAAATCTAAATAAAAATAGCTTCCAATCTAGTTCCTAATCAAATGGTAGCTACTCCCAGGCCCAAATAATAGAAGAATATGGTAGTCTTATTGAGAGAATATTCAAAAGTATTTGACCCTGCCACATCCAAAGATATGTCTAATCCAAAATTAGTAACATTGTGTGTGCCTTAAAATCTCAATATTTTTTTATTT
The DNA here is from genome assembly GCA_037957365.1 of Torreya grandis. Classification (NCBI taxonomy): domain Eukaryota; kingdom Viridiplantae; phylum Streptophyta; class Pinopsida; order Cupressales; family Taxaceae; genus Torreya; species Torreya grandis. The sequence goes on from JARHVA010004599.1 coordinate 532,314, forward strand.
CTCAACTATTATACATTCCATTATCATCCACCATTCCATCCCCAAATCCAACCTATCATCTAGAATTTATCTCTATTTACTATTCTTGACTGTACTTTCATTTTCATAGGCTAAAAAGATACCTTGTCTTGATGCTTAAAGGAAACAAAATCAACAACCAACAAAGATCAAAACATCATTTGCATATAAATGTATAGCTAGTTCTTGATAGAGCAAATATTCAAATGAGGTGTGGGCTATCAATTAAAATGATTGAGTTTTCTAGTCGTATCATTTATTGATTAGGATGTTCATTTCCACTTCAACAAGAAAAATAGAATCATTTACCATACCTAGGCCAAACACATAAAAAACAAGCAACCATCATCAGCCAAAAACATGTACCATTTCATTTTCATTTGCCATTCCTTTTACCATTGTTTCATACCCATTCAGTCACCTTATCACTTTGGGGAAACCTTATTACTATTATATAAAATCTACCAAACAATAATTATCCTAGAGTAAGACCATTTCATTTTACCTTATCATTCCTATATAGACCAAAGCCTATTTTTAGTCATCATATCCAATCTTATTTTTATCTTGGTTACTTTGGTTATTTTTGCACTTTTTGTGAGTGGATTATAATCAAGTTTCATTAACCAATTGAATCCATGTTTATAATGATAGTCTATGAAGTTAGTGTGACAGTTGATCTGGCAAGATATCTTTCATTTTCCATTATATATTATGTTTTTTTATGCGAGCCTGATTATATTCCCTGTTGGGGAAAATTAGTGTTCACCAATCTTGATAATAATTATAACCACCTATGGGAAAATTAGTATCATTGATATAATTCATTGTATCCTAGTTATAACTTTCTATGGGAAAACTAGGGGCAACATTTGTTTATCATGTATTACTACTACATCACATTACCATTGTTATTTCCATTTGACTAGCCATTTGCCAGATTTGAGAACTTGTTGGGACCTATTCAAGTTTCTCCCCACCTTTTATATGGATGAAATTAATGTGACTTGAGGTCATCTTGAGGCTATGTAGGTTGTGTTCAATTCATTTTGAGGTCACCTTAGTCCCCCTTTCCATGCACTCTCACCATTTTGTGAGCAACTTAAGCCACCACTCTCATCATTTTGTGATTATGTATCTTATCATTATCTAATGAGTTGAGATACCTAAAAATTCTAAAAACATTTGAAATATTTCAAAAATCTATAAAAAAATGTCTTATCTAAGCCTAGATAGTTATCCTTGATTCACCCTACTAGGGCATGGTCATTGTTAAGATGTTTTCTTTTGATTTTGTTTTCAATATTTCTATTTGTTTTTTTATTTCAAGTTCTTTAATTGTCTATGTACTTTCTATTTATTTGTTTGTTTCATCACTTGATTGTTTGTAGTTTATATTTGTTCATTGGGTGATTCATTTTGCATTATTCTTGAGTCTATCCATATTCATACATCAACATTATCATTTTAATTTTTATCATTGGTGTATTGTTTTTGATTGAGTATTGGATCCCAAGAGTTATTCCTTATGCATATTTTGGGATAGTCTTCATGGTGTTATATCATGATGCATATCATCATGTGCTACAACAAAAATTAGATTCAATAAGATCTACAAGTAATGGAGTTGAAGAAGTTTCTCCTTGGTACCTTGGAAAATCCTTCCACCCATCTTTATCAAATCAACCCATTGACCATTCTAGTTGTATTACTCCTAATAAGGATGAGTATCTCATCCTTGGTGGGTATAACTTAATCTTTTCTATAGATCAATCTCATTATTCTATCCATATCTTTTATCACCTTGCATCCTCATATGTTTGGTTGTTTATGGCCTCTTTAGCCATTAAACCATCACATCTACATTTTATCACACTCATATTTAATCTATACAATAGGTTTTATCCTTGAAGTATGTTTGCTAATCTTCCCTAACTGGGGCACCACCATATCAAACATCATCTTTAGATAATCTATGTCCTCTTAATGATTATAACTACTTATGGAAAAATCAATATATCAACATTTATTCCTGATTATAACCACGTTTGGGCAAATCAACGTCATTTTTAAATTAATGCATGCAAGTATTTTCTCATTTGTATTAAACTCACCCATGGGTTAGTTCCACCTTTCTTCTTTCTTCTTTTTTAGGGAACATCCATCAACCAATCTAACAGCCACTCCCTCAAGGGGGCATCATCTTAGGCTTCCCAAACATTCTCAGGAGATTTTTTCTTCAACCATAATCTTCTTTTTGGTATATAATCATTTTCTCATTCTTTGAGAATAAATTGATATGCCTACAATTTTGCAACATCTTCCCAAATAGAGGAAAATTGTAGACACTTAAATATGGCCACCAATGGCTTCTTTCCAAATTTAAACCAATTCTTACCAACCATTGAACATTTACCCTAAGAATTTATAAATGTCTCAAATTTATCTTTATAACCATGCAATAAATCAATTTGGCCTATTAATTAATTAAATTGAACAAATGCAATATCAATTAATTCAAAATCATTCAAAAATATCAAAAATCCTAGAAAGGGTTAATTAGTACCAAGTTGTAAGCAAATCCTAATCAAATACTTATTGAATTAATCCATGATAAATTTAATAAATTATCAAAAAGGAAAATTTAAATATCTAGAGCATCTTAAAATATAATCATTACCTTTTGTGAGTTGTCACTTTTGGAAACTATTGAAATAATATCCTAGGAATATGCCCAACACACCTGTACAAACCTAATAATGACCATTTGGACACCTTTAAAACTCAACCAAGGTTAATAAACTCAACCAAAGTTTCAATTCAACCCACTCCAAGTGATATTGAAGCCTATAAAATCAAGCCTTGAGTTCTTCATTTAGAGAGCTTGAAACATAGTAGAGTTATAATGCTAGAGTTTATCCATAAAGCAAATGCATAGTTTTATAATACCAAAATCAAGCCAAGCCAAGCCAAGCCAATCATGGTGCCAAGAGCAGATGGAGATAGTCAAGCCCCATTGATAAAGATGTTTTGAGCATGATCCATGCAAACCAATGAAGAAATCATTTGGAGCTCTAAAGGAAGGTAAGGATTGTTTTTCTTTGTATTTTAGTTGGGTTTTCAATTATTATTTGTTTATTAAAGTCCTCCTAAGATCTAGGCCTAGAGATTTTAGTATGTTAGTGTGTTTATTTCATGCTTTTATGGACTAACACTTGATCTAACCTCCTCTCATTTTCAAATTCTTTGATCACAAATGGCATGAAATTTGTATATGTTGTCAATAACTCCATGTTTTCTCATTCTTTGAGAAGACATTATTATGCCTATAGTTTTAATACATATTCCCAAATAGGGCAAAACTTTAGACACCTAAATTTGGCCACCAGTGGATTCTTATCTAAATTTAAACCAATTATTACTAACCATTGACCATTTAGCCTAAGAATTTCTAAATATCTCAAATTTGGATTTATAACCATGCAATAAATCAATTTGGCATATTAATTAATTAAATTGAACAAATGCACCATCCAATAATTCAAAATCATTCAAAAATGTCAAAAATCCTAAAAAGAGTTAATTAACACCAAATCCTAAGCAAATCCTAATTGAATTCATGATTGAGCAATTGAATAAATTATGAAAAAGGAAAATTCAAATATCAAGAGTACCTTAAAATCTAATCATTACCTTTTGTGAGTTGTCACTTTTAAAAAATATTAGAAGAATATCTTAGGAATATGAAAAACACACCTATGAAAACCTAATCATGACCATTTGGACACATTTCAAACTCAACTAAGGTTCCAATTTAACCCATTCTAGGTGATTTTAAAGCCTATAAAAATAAGACTAGAGCTCTTCATTTATAGATATTGAAACATAGTAGAGATATGATGTTGGATTTAATCCATAAAGTAAATTCATAGTGTTATAATGCCAAAATAAATCCAAGCCAAGGAAATCATGGTACCAATAGGAGGCGGAGATAGCCAAACCCCATTGATGAAGACCTTTTGAGCACAATTAGATGAAGCCAATGAAGAAATCATTTTGAGCTCTCAAGGAAGGTAAAGATTGTTGTTATTTGCATTTTAGTTGAGTTTTTAATTATTGTTTGTTTATTAAGCTACCCCTAAGATCTAGACCTAAACATGTTAGTATGTTAGTGTGTTGATTTCATGGTTTTATGGACTAACACTTGATCTAACCTTCTCTCTTTGTTAAATTCCTATGATCATAGTGTTAAGTATCATCAAGATGTCTGAGTATGTTTAAATGTCTTGATGATGGTTTGAAGTGTTTTTAGTGATTTAAAGTGCCTTAATGGAGATGTATGAGAGATGTCAATTGATGAATCACCATGAAATTATCTAGTATATTTGATATATTAAAGGTATGGTGGACTATAATCTTTCAAAGGTCATGAAGATACATAAAAGCCTCATTGAAACCTTTTAAGAAGTATATATGGTATTCTTCGTGATACTTATTGAGATAATTTATTTTGAATCTTAATGTGTGGTTGTCTAAGAAAAGGTTTTGGCCTTTAAATGATAAAATTTGACCTCAAAAGGCCACTAGAGCATTCATAACATATTTTAATTACACTCATTATCTTGATATTACTTTGGTCAAATGGATTATACTTTTAAATGTCTCCTCTACAAGTATAGAGCATTATTTAGCTATTAAGAGAGCTCACACATGTGAAATATGTTCCCTTTTTGCTCTCAAAAAAATTATTACTTGTTTGAATATGCCTTGTGACTCATACTCTCCTTATGTTTCCCTAAAATGGTAGTTCTAAGCTTGAAATGTTGAGATAACATAGGAAAAATAGAGTTTTCAACCATTTTATACAAGATGTATGAACTTGTACAAACTTTTTTGTATAGTGGAGGTCAAGAGTTTGAAGGTGGATTCATAACAAGTGTTTTAGTTTAGTTTAATGGTCATAAGGTTCCATATAGACTCAAAACTAGTATCCAAACACCACCGAGCTCCTTTGAAACCAAAGAAATATCAAGACCTAGAATTTTGAGCAAAGGAAGGTGTAGATACCTAAAACTAGCTGCCAATGGTTTCATACTAGATTTTAGACTAATTATTATCAAACATTACGAATTAAACCTTAAAATCACTAAATGTCCCAAATTTTATTTTACATCAATCATAAAATCTTAGAATCTCATTAAGATATCCCTAATTTGTGTATCCTATCTTAAGTAACAAAAACCTCTCATGGATTCATCTCTAAGTATCTTGCGATATCATAATATACAATTTGGCCTATATACCTATTAAATGGGGAAAATGCACACATGAAATTAAATAAAATCTTGTAAATTCTAAAAATCCTAAACATAATTCATTAAAATTCTAAACCTAATTAAATTCTGAGTTAAATTATACATGACAATTAATGGAATCCTAAAAGAGGAAATTCAAAAATGAAAATATCCTATCTTTTTCATAATTACCTTTTGTGAGTTATCAAGCCTTTACAAATATCTAAAAATATCTCACCCATGCTTATTAGTTTTAAAATCATGAGGTTTGAAATATTTTAACTTTTCTTAGGTTAATTAACTCACTTAGGTTAGGTTTGAACAGATTTTATGCTTAAACTATACTCTAACTCACCTTGAGTTTGGGTTAGTTCTTAAACCTATAAATATAATCATTTGCCTCTTCATTTGGAGACCTTAGATAGAGTAAAGATATAATGTTTATTTTATAGAAAGATTATAATCTATAATGTTATAATGCCAAAATCACAAGCCAAAGCCAACATCAATTCATAAGCCATGGTGCCAAGGAGAGAAGGAGATAACCAAGCTCCATTGCCAAAGACTCTTTAAGCACAATTCGAGTAAGCCACATAACCAATCCTTTATAACATTCAAGTAAGGTGAGGAATTTTCTATTATTTTCATTTTAGTGTGTTTTCCATTGATTTTGTTCATTATACTCCCCCTATGATTTAGGCAAGTAAGTGTTAGCATGTTCGTGTGTTTTTATTCAAGTTTTTGTTACTTGTTTTAATACTTGATCTAACCTCCCTTCTTAGATTTATTTATCATAAATGGCATGACCAATGGGACTCTAAGCACCCCATGTATCAAATATACCAAGATGAAACTTATAAATCTTCAAATGAATGCTTGAATATCTTTATAATTATAGTTTTAGCTTTGTTTTCTCTATTTTTTTATTTTTTTGTGTTAACTTGGATCTACACAAAGACCAACATCGATCAAGCATAACAGGCATTGATTCTACCAAACTATCATTAGTTATACCTAATTGATCTTGGTTATAGGTGACCATCATTGGTTAGATTATAGGGAAAAACATGGTTTGAAAAACTTTGATTTTGAATCTTTTTATCATTTCCTCTAGTTATTTCTTGGTTTCATTGGCCTTTATATTCTTTGCCTAATCACTATGTTGTAGGTTTCAAAGAGTTCTTATCTAATTTTGAGATAACTAACATTTTTTTAATCTCATGTTGGATTTGGCTTTAGGTTATCAGGTAATCAATCTTGGTCCTTATTTATCAATATTTGTTATCACCAACAAGGATTGATTCCCTAGTAACTGACATCAATCACAGGTGACTAATATTGATAATTGTGTTTTTAAAATAATGAACCCAAGAGTTATATTTCCAAACATTGTTTTCTCATCATTGAAAGTGATTCAAAGCAAGGGGAAACTCTCTAACCCTTGCAGGTCCAAGGTGAGATTAGAACATGTATTTGGAATTTTAGACTCATTAACATTTCATTTTGTCTATTTAAAAAAAATCTAGCTAAATCTTTCACACTTAATTTTTGTATTAAAAAAAAAATCTGTCTAGAACATTTTATTTTGAGTGCTTAAAAGGAACCTAGAATAGTTAAGTCTTGAACACTTCATTTTAGTGCTAAAATGATTTTTTTAAGTCATGAACATTTCATTTTTAGTGATTAAAATGAACTTAGGTGTTTTTAATTAAATTTATTTTGTGATATTTTTTTCAAGATTTTTGAAAATTTAATCCAAGGGGCAAAAGAACTTAATTAAACATTTCATTTCGTTCACTGAAATGACACTCATTTAGATTGTAATTCATTGAAAGTGTTTATTACTTGTGTGTTTATTTTTACAAAATTAAGAGTTCATGTATTATCTCCCTCATCCCGTATAGGGAATTTGGGTGACCAAAAGTGCCTTTTCAATTGTAATGTATACCTAGTCCAAGGCATGGAAAGAATGTTGTCTAGGATATCCTCAAAACTCGTATGGTTTGGGTGATCTAAAATTAACCTCTAAATTATTTACACTCAGTTTCATTTTCATGAAATTTTTATTATGAAGGGGAGTTCATATATTCTTCATGAGTTCTTTATGGAAATATTGACTTAGGGTTTCATCTCCCAAAAGGGTTTCAACCCTGCTCCATGGTGGGGTATACAAATCAGGGTACACATACTATGAGATCTATGGGGTTGAGTGACTAACCTCTCCTGATGTAATGAAATTTTGAGTTAGGTCTAGTTAACCAAGGGATTCTATTAATCAACCCATGGATAGAATCATTATGTAAAGGAATATACCCTTGCATAGTAAGTTAACCAGTATGAACTTAATTGATGTGACACTTCTCTAGTGTTGATCACACTTGGGATCAATATAGACATTCAAATATTATAGTTTTAGTTAACCCTATTTTATTTACCTTGTTAGGTTATAGCATATGATGATTTACATAGTTATATTTGATCTTTTTCCTTTATTGCTTGATCTTTGAGTCTAAAACTTTGTTTATGACACACCTAAATGATTTATTTGTCCACACTAATTTGATATTTATGGAGGCATTATGTTTTTAATTTGACACAATACCTTTTTCTTTAAAAACTATGTAAATTTTTTTGTGTTTGTCACTAGATTAAAATAAGTAGCATTATGTTGCCCAAATTATTTCAAGTTTGTGACTTGGAATCCTAAAACCAACCATTATTTACATCTTTTGAGAGCGATAACACCATTATACTTATCAAATTGTTTCATATAATTTTCTTATATTATTTCAAAGTTTCAAATTTAAACCATGTATTCTTTTATTGTCTTTATTTAGTGTCGTTATGCCATTCAATTTTGCCTAGCTTATTTGTTCCAAAAAACCTAGTTTTTCCTAAATTGAGTTTTTAATTAACTTTGAAAAGTTTGGATCCAAATATTGATTGATTTATATCTAGGCCTTGTCTAATTAGGTCTTAGATACAAATATTTCTATTTTGGGTTTCATAAATTAGGTTAATTCATTACCAAATTTTAAAAACTATTTGTTTGCACCATCATTTGGGAGAAAATAATCTATCTCCAAGTGCCTTTTATTTGTGCTTCATACCAATTTGACCAAATTCATGTCTAGAATCAAGTACCTAGTTTATGATAAATTATTAAAAGTTTTTAAGATTAAATCATCTTTTTTTTTAAATTCTGTCTTTTGATGCCACATTTTACCAAGAGTCCTAGCATATGCCACTTTTTTAAGCCTATATTTTGACACTGTGTTTGTCTAAAAGACCTAGCAACCTTTTTTTCTTAGTTTAGACCTATTTGGAATAATTTTCCATAGATTTTGGAATCTTGATTTTATTTCATCCACTTGACCTTATTTATGTGAGGCATTTAATGTTAGACATTTGATGTTATATTTTTTTATACCAAGTTTTATCACAAACCACTTTTGGAGATACAACACCATCCCTTTGACCGAGTTAGACCTAGTTTGAACCCTTTGTCTTTTTAGATATTATTTTTTAGAGTTTTTAGAACTCTAATCCATTATTTTTGTAAAACATTCACTATATATTTGACCATGTCCTAATATACACGTAATTGTGTCATGTATAATCCAAGGTATGATAATGTTGTCACACAAGAGGACTTTGTTCAAGACTTTATGGAGATGATGTCACTTTAAAGATGGATCCTTATTCACCTTAAAAAACTCAATCAAGGTAATAGATTCAAGACCCTTTATCCCATTATTTAGTCAACATGCCTCTATACATGGAGCAAGACCAAGAATAAATGGCATAATACTTTGTTAACATACCTTCGATTGTAGAATAAGTTCAATAGCAAATTTACTATGTTACAATGACCTCAACTTATAATCCTTATCTATTTAATTTCCACTTACTTATGAATAAGGATGAAGTCTTAATTAAATCCACAAAGTTAAGGGTTAATTTTCTAACAAACTTTCCCCATGAAAACTTGCCAAGTCTAAGAAGAGGGTTTTACAACATGCCTTATAATCAAAACATTGAACATGCCTCTTCTAGTAACCCTCATGTCATTATGTCAATGTCATATCAAGACTCTTGCATGCTTGTCATAGGAAAGGTCCTCATGAATGATCATTTCATTTAGATATAGATAACATAATAAACATACCTAAACTAGAGTGTAACTTTAACAATATGACCATGTCAAGTGCTCCTCTTATTGAACTAACTCCTTCAATAAGAGCTTTAATTGAATTGATAGGTCAAAAAAATTAGTTTATAGACCCATTTTTTCAAAATACTTTGGTAAAAAACATGTTCAATGCCCCAAATATTAGATAAATATCTTTTGCTTCTATGCAACATATTGAGTCAAACATAGTTGACAACACACAAGAAACATCCAATCTAAACCAAAGTGGTGTAAAAAAACAAACACATAGTCCACAACAAAATGTGCATTTATTTAACACCATAATTGGTCCATAAATATATGGGTAAATAAATTATACTTCGCAACCTCAACCAACTACCTCTAATCCTCAACCAGCTATTTCTTCTAGCACACAATAATAAGGATTAAGTAGTCAAATAATAACCATTTCCATGCCTCAAAAAAATATGACAAATTTTAATCCACCCTAATAGGTCATGATTAACCTTATATAATAATAGTTACCATCTAATATACCCACACAATATAATAAAAACCTCTCGACACCCCAATAAGGGGAAACAAATCTTCCACCTTCCTAGGTAAAAGCAATCATACCTCTTTAGTCACAGAACAACATGCTAATACAAAACCAAATAATTTCTAATCAATAATTTGAGTATTTATTAGTGACAAATATTGAATCTCCAACATGCATCTACTTCCCAACAAGGGTTTGCACAACTAAGAGGTTCTAATGTTTTACAAGTAGGCAATAATTGCATTTCATACCAAACATGGCACAAGTTCAACAATAGGGCATTGGTTCACAAGTTACCCTCAATAAACAAGGTTTTAATATCTGATAGTATGTCCCTATTCAGCCTCAATAGGTATAGTATAGCCATATCCCTCTATCTCAACCACAACCTCCCCAAAGTCAGGCCCATATACCCCATCCCAACTAGAATATATCATAACAACACATGTAATTTCAAAAATTGCACCCTAATCTATACATGCACATTCCTTTTCCATTACTTAACCAAACCAACACTCCCTAACAAATTCCTCCACTATACCCCCATCAAAGTAATGCAATTTTGACTTCCTAGCCTCTTCCTCAAGCCAAAGTTCCCACTAGTTTCCTCACACAAAAACTACAACAAATGAAGGATGCAATTTCCCTCATCCAAGTTGGGAAACAAACCAAAATGTTTAAGTTATATGGCATGTGTTCCTACCCCTTCAACATGAATTAATTATAGATATCATTTCCTTTAGGGTATGAACCACCTAAGTTTGACAAATATAAGGGGAAAGGTGACCCCAAGGCCCATTTTATGGAGTTCTTTCTTGCATGCCAACCAATGGCCCATAGTGACATATAAATTTTAGTATTATTTCCAAGAAGCCTAATAAGGTAAACATTATAATGGTTCATAAAATTTACGAATGGTTCATAAAATCTACGAATGTTTCCTAAAATTTCCCAATAATTCAATTTCTAATTTTGATGATCTTTTGGACAATTTTGTGCAACACTTCTCTTATAATATCGAGCATGAGATTTCATTGGTAGATTTAAAATAGACAAAACATAATTTTGGTGAAATTTTTGTAAGTTATCTACAATTATGGAGAGCCCTTGCAAGCTGATTCACCCATAGTATACTAGATAATCAAACTAGCCATTGTGTTTACTAAAAAACTACAAAATGAGATATCTTACCATTTGGAGTTGCAATATGCACATACATCTAAAAAAATCCTTGACAAAGGTTTTTTGATTGAAATATCCCTTATTAACAAAAGTATCATTAAACTTACCTCAACCAATCAAACCCGAAATTATAACCAAAATAATGGACAAAATTAGAACCAAGTCCAAGTGTAAGCATCACAACTAGCCTAGGCCAATAAATATGACAAACCCAAGTAGTTAAATTTATATAAGAATGTTTTGGTGAATGGATTAATATAATTATGACATTCTTAAATGGTGAAAATACCATGTTATCAACCTATGATACATATGAAAATTATACCTAACCACCAACCGCTTTAAACAACATAGCAAGCATACCAACCTAGACTAGTACAATAAACATAACAACTTTTGCCTTTGAAAAAACATCATTTAAGGAAAATTGTGCCTACTTATCATATCTATAATGACCTTGAAGAGCTCATTATATCTATGTTTTAAAATATCTCTATAGATAATCTAATTAACTAGCCTATTCTAAAACACTATCCTGAGGGCATTGACTACGTAGATTGGTACAATTAAAATGAATTATGTGAGTATCATAGGGTTAATAGACATAGTTTGCATCATTTTTTAAAAATTAAACATTTAATCAAAACTATATTAGAAAATAGAGAGATCACATTAGATCATGGATCTTTCAAATTTAATCATAACCTTGGATATATCATAACCCCTTTGCACAACATAACAACCATCAAAAACAACAATAATGGCTAGGACAACAATAATAACATTATCAACAACCAAAGCACAACAAATAGAATGAAAAAATTAAATAGTATAACCAATAACATCAAATGAATGGATGGAACCAAGGCTAGAATGATGCCATTAACTAACAGACCTATCATGCAGTTGTACATGACTACAACAAGGTTGTAGGACATATTTTAGGAGGTCATAGTAACACCATACCCATCAATCCAAGAGAAATTACCAATTAAACAAGATAATTACTAATCATTCCCAATAAACCAAACCATGTATATGATCCTTCCTTGACTTGGGACCACATACAGGTATACCAAAAAGTAGATATTCCAAATTTTGTACCTCATATTGATAACTTATTGTTATCCCATGAACATGCACAAGTGCATTAGTAACCAATACTTATCCTATCTAGTCCCCCTCTACCATCATTTGTTACTAATAATGGTCATGTATCTAATCCCAATTGTGTAATCATAACTTGGTGGTCAAGGATTACCATACCAGGCCCATAGCCATTTTCCACTTCACCCATCCAACCAACTAATCTAGCTAGGAAAAATCCATTTACCTTTGTACAATAAAAGACATTTGACATTTTGGAATAATTGTAGAAGACACCTGCAAAAATATCCATTCTAGATTTGTTGTGTACATATAAAATCCATAAGAACATTTTAACAGAGTTCCTTAGCCAATCCTAAGTTATAAATGACATATATCCAAAAAAATTCCAAGTTTTGGCTGGACATTTAGCTCTAGGACAATAATTAACCTTCAACCAAAGTGATATGTCATCCCTTGGCCCAATCCATAATAACCAATTATGCATAAAAAATGTTATAATGCAACACAAAGTGAAGTGTGTCCTCATAGATAATGTATCAAGCCTAAATATTATTTATCTAAAGCTCATCAAGCTTCTTGAGTACATGATAGTTGATTTTCATCCAAAAATGATAAAAATCATGGCCTATGACAATTAGGAATGGAAATCACAAGGCACCATCAAATTGCCTATTATCATTGATCTCTTGACCCTTGATATTCTATACCATGTGTTAGACCTTTATTTATCATATAATATGCTTTTGCATAAACCTTGGATACACAAGATTCATGTAATCTCTTCAACATTACACTAGTGTATCCAGTTCCCCCATTTAAGCATGAGGTCACCATCCATGGAGATTTATAGACATACAAGCATTTTAAGCATCTAAAAGCTGAGTACCAAAGTTATAACTACCATTTCATATTGAATGCAATTTCCAATAAGGAAAGAGAAAATAAATACTTATTGATTCACCACAAGCTAATTGCATTAACCCTGATACCCTTGATTCACTTTCCCACATGCCTCCTCTTGAAATATCCAATCATTATACCATTTTGACTAATGGCCCAAGAAAAAATTTGACCCATGATACATTCCATATTTCTAAGATTTCACATAACTCCAAGTCCTTTGGAAGACCAAAACCAAACCACTCTTGGAATGGAAAAAAAGGGAAAGGGTGATTTGCATAGTTTATCACCTATCATTTTCATACTAACCTCTAGCCAAAAAAATGACCCACTTGAAGATAATTAATCATGGTTGTATAATGATAGATTTGCTAACTTTTATTTCAATGCCAAATATATCATATCAAAAATAATCATGGAGAGGAATGCCTATGAAGGAAGAGGCATGCCTATGAATGAAGAGGCTTTGGACTCAATCAATAGGGTATTCTTGAGCCAATTTCTAACACTTAATACAAAAGAACATATGGTCTTGGATTTGAACTGCCTGGGGGTGAACCTATATATCTTATTCAAGTTTCATCACCAATTCCTAATGATGATAATGTCGATAATGAAGCAGAGTCTGATCATAGATATTTTGATGACCTATAAAATACCAATTTGTTTGACACTAATTCCATTTGTACCCTTCAGCTTGTTATTCACCATAACCCACTTCCATTATATTACCCCTTATTGATAGACTAGGACCAACAAGAATCAATAGTGTCAGTTGATGAGTTTCATAATGATGTGGCCTTCTATGATTTTATAGGCCTTAGGGACAATGTTCTATTAAGAGACCACAAATAAGGGTTCTCAATCAAATTGGATCATGTAGCCTATTTTGGATAATGAGTGAATACCCTTAGCCAAAAATAATTAAATAAAACATTGAGGTCACAAAGTTAAAAACACTTTGAGTTGATTTTTGATTAAGTAAATATTAAATAGAAAGGATATATTGGTGGTGAAAACCTATTTCATGTGCCACTAGATGGGGGTGTTCAACCTTCCTCAAACATATCTTAGGAGACCACCAATGATGAACTTGCCTATGGGTCTGATTTTAGCCTTGATGAACAACAAGCATTTGATCACATAATCCAAGATTTTCTAACAATATTTGTCACATGTCCATCCCTACCATTGGGTTAATTTTACTCATCATGCCTAGGATAACTTTAGAATCTAGCCCTAACAAATGACTCTAACATTATAGGCTAGTTTTGAACTTTGCCAACTCTTTTGGAATATAATTCAACATTTTTAGTGGACACTATAGAAGTTAACATCAAGACTCCAGATGACCTAAAATGGACTAAATAAGGTGCCATGCTCACTGAGGAATAATGTGAAGTATTTATATCCCTTTTGAGGGAAATTTTTGATATATTTACTTGGGCTTATTCTTGATGCATAGTTTGGATCACACCCTAGTTTTACACCACCTTATGGTACATCCTGATGCCAAACCTATGAAACAAAAATCATGAAAGATACATCCTTAGATTGTTGTATTAGTCAATAAAGAGTTTTAAAATACCTTAGAAATTAGATGTATTAGGATATCTGACTATTCTAAATGGATCTTTAATGTTGTACCAGTCAGCAAGAAGCCATAAGGAATTAAAATCTATATTTATTGCAAAGACATAAAAAAATCCTACCCTAAGGATGAATTTCCTCTACCAAACATTGATATGATTATTGAATTCATAGTAGGATATGAAATAATTTCACTGATGGATGGATTTTTAAGGTATAACCAAATCTAGATTGTGCTAAAATACCAACACAAAACAACATTCACCACTTCATGGGGAATATTATATTATTAGGTTATACCATTTGGTCTCAAAAATGTTGGGGCCATGTACCAAAGATCCATGACCATCATATTTCATGATATGATACATGATATTATTGAATAATATATCGATGACATATTAGGTAAATCAAAGACTAGGGATGATCATCCAGCTACACTAAGAAGGATATTTGAGTGATTTCATGAATACAAGGTCTAGTTTAATCTAAAGAATTTTATTTTTGGAGTTACTTCAAGAAAATTTCTTGGCTTCATTGTGTCTCATCAATACATCAAAGTCTATCCATCCAAAATACTAGAATAAGAAATATACCACTACTAACCAATCTGAAGCAGCTATATAGTATGCATGGAAAAATACAATCCATTAGACACTTCATATCTTAATTGGCTAACAAGTTACACCATTTTACACATCTACTAAAGAAGGGTGTGGCATTTCATTGTGATGATGAATACTATAAAAAAATTTAGTGCTTGAAGGACTATCTAGTAAATCCACCTATTTTGTTTCCTCCAATGTTATGAAAGTCATTCCTCCTATACCTATTAGCTACCAACAAAGCCTTAGGGGCACCTTTATCTTGACATGATGATAATGGAAAAAGGTATGACATTTAATATTAAAATTATATAATGGTAGCATATGAGAACAATTATACACCGATTGAAAAATCCTATTTAGTTATGGTCTTCATAGTTTAGAAACTGTGACATTATATGTTGAAAAATAAGACCATGGTCATTTCCAAAGTAGATCCACTAAAGTATCTACTATCTAAAATATATTTACAAGTACACATGGTCAAATGGATCATGATTCTTAGTGAGTCTGAGATAGAATATGTCAACTATAAAGCCATCAAGGGATAAGTTCTTACAGATCAGCTTGTTGAAGCACCCCTTACAAATATAGAGATGCTAACATTCCAATTCCTATATGAATCCATTATGACCATCATTGAAGAAGATCTTAAGGAGAAACACTATAAACTATATTTTGATGGATCATTCACTACATGGTTAGAGGGTAGGCCTTTTGTTTATTACTCCATAGGGGGATCTAATCCCTAAGTCATTTAAGATCAACGTTATTTATACCAACAACATGGCTAAATATGAAACACTCATTGTAGGGATTTAATAGGTAGTATAATGGAACATACATCATCTCAAGGTTTATGGTGATTCTCAGTTAATAATCAATTAGTTTATAGACTATTTTTAGACCAAGGATGACAAGCTAGTGCCATACAAGTCCATGGTTGATACTCTCAAAAAAAAATTATTGATGTCTAGTTTGAACATATACCAAGGGATAGTAATATAAAAATGTATGCCATGGATACCATTTGATCATTGATTCATCATATAGACATGGCTAAAGAATACCAGTTCCTCATTGAAAATTTGTTGGCGCTAGCTCATGAACCTTCAACTATCATAATGATCTCTGATATTGTTGGTCCCAACTCTACATGGTATTTAGACCTATACACCTATATTCATGACCAAATAATTCCATTAAACTTATCCCACAAATAATATAAAGCCTTCATCCACCATTCCCAACATTATACCTTACTTGAGCCAAACCTATATTATCATAGTTTTGATGGAACTCTAATTCATTGTTTAACTTTGAAATAATCTACATCATCATTATAGTAAGTTCATAAAGGAGTATTTGGATCCCACATAATTGGGGCCATCTTATGAAAAAATATATTATGTACTAAGTACTATTGGCTAATGATGGATGCAGATGTAGTTACATACATGAAAATATGTGATAAATGTCAATGGCATGTAAATTTTATTCATGCCCTAGTCAAGAATTGGAACTAATGATTACACCATGGGCATTTTCTATATGGGGCCTTTATCACATTTGGAAGATAATCCCCACATCATCTGATGATCATAAACATATCCTTACCACCACGTAATACTTCATTAAGTGGGTTGAAGATATACCCCTCACATCATTGGAAAGCAAATTTCCAAATTCATATTTAACCATCTCATTTGTCATTATGGTATACCCTCTAAAATTATACCTGATAATATAGGATTAATCAAAACCAAATATTTCAAATCACTATGTGTTGAGTATAACATTAAAAAACATTTTACCACAATAGATTACCCTCAAGGTAATATCAAGGAAGAAGCTTCAAACAAAACCATTATCAACATCCTTAAAAGGATTGTAGATGATGCTAGGTATGATTGAAACCTTAAAATATTCCACTCCTCTAGGTATACCATACCAATCACCATACTCCAATAAGAGCCACTCCATACTCACTTGTTTATGGCACTAAAGTTGTTCTTCCCATTGAGGTTGAGTTAACTTATTTTTGCATATCTTTGAATCATGTCATAGATGGTGAAGACTATCAAGTAGCTCACTTTAAAGAGATGGATTTATTTGATGAGAAAAGTTACTTTACAGTAAATAATCTACTAGCATACCAAAACCAACTCAATGGCCACTACAATTGGTGCATAAAAAATAGAGAATTTAATCTTGGTGATATTCTCCTTAAAGAATAGCATGGCCAATAAGAAGCACAAATTCAAGTTCAAACCCAACTAGGTAGGTCCTTTCATTATTATTACAACCTATGGCACTAAAGCATATAGGCCCACTACACTAGATGGGGATAAACTTGATGAACTGATGAATAATATATACCTTAATCATTATGATGCTTGAGTGACTTGGTGCATTTTTTGTGAGGGCCATTTCAAATTATACCATAATATCAACTTTATTCTTTGTACCATTTTATCATTCTATCAGTTTACCAATCCACCATTTCATTCTACCATACCCTTCCCATTGACTGAGTTATTTTTTTTCCACCTCCCTACATAGCTTGTTTGACCTTAGTTCCATCTCATTAGTTCCATAACCACTTTCATCACAAAGATTCAAATCAAGTTTCAGTAATTATTTTAAGTATTCTAGATAGAGACCATATTTTAGAGAAATATGATAGTGGTTTGGCATTTACATCCTTCATTTCTTATTCTGTTATATACCAAGTGTGCCTAATTATAACTACCATTATGAAAATTGGTGTCCCACCATCTTTTTACTAGTTATAATATCCTATGGGTAAATTATTATCATTGACTTATGCCATTGTTAACTAGTTATAACCACCTATGGGAAAACTAGGGGAAATACATGTTTATCATGCCTTTAAGTACCACCTTACCATTCCTATGTCATATTATGTTATTTTACATCTTTTCCTATTTTATTTGAATTGGATACTACATAAGTCATATTTTTCCACTATAAGGTGGAACTATATTGACTTGAGGTCCCATCCTGGGACTATGTAGGTAACACTCAATTTACATTAAGGTCATCTAATTCAACCTTTGCCCATGCTCTCATCATTTTAAAAGCAACCTAATCCATACTCTCACCAATTTATGAGAAACCTAAGCCATGCTCTCACCAGTTTTCAAAAAGTTTAAGTTTGAATACTCTTTTCATTTTGTTATCTTGGACCATTAGTGTCTCATCATTCTTGATTCGAATTGAGATGCATAGAAAATTTCCAAAAACATTTTAAAGCCATTTAAAAAAAATTGAAACAATGCCCATTGACCACTTTTTTACCTTAAGGATTATAGGAACCCATACTAATTCACAAGAAACCACTTGTTATTTAGTTTCCCTATCTTTTTAAAAATTACATTCCATGATCTCCTGATGTTTTGATCTCATTCCCTTATTATTATATAACACAATCATGTTTTTTCTCCTCATTTTCTTTAATCCCATTTCTTAGGAGAAATACATTTGGCCTTAAGTTTTTATTGGATCTTGCATCCATGGACCTATGTAGGTATAATCCACTTTCCTAGTGCATATTTAGATAGCCTGACTACCCCGTTCCTTTTCTTCTCTTCCCCCATATTTTTTGTTTGTTAAGTTGTCTCCTATTTTCTAGGGGCAATGTTTGTCATTTAGTTTTTATCATGTTTTTTATACTAACATTATGATTAACCATTATTTTTTTTAGTGTTCCTCTTTGTTTTATTTGGTGTATTTTCCTTTCTTGGAGTTTTGTTTATTTGTTTGCTTTCTTGTTGTGCCTTTATTTATTCTGTGCACAACCATTGGGTGATTCTTTGCACATTATTATTGAATCCATCCATATTCATTTATCAAAACTATCGTCATGGTTTTTATAATTGGTGCATTGTTTTTAATTGTTTATTAGATCACATGCAAGTCGTTATGCATATTTTGGCCAAGCCTTCATGGTGTTCTATCATGATGCCTACTATCATGTGTTACAACTAAAATCATCTCCAAGAGTCTACATGGAAATGAAGCAATGATACTCCTTGGCACCAACAACATTCTTGATCTAATCCAAATCATATATTAAAAAAGTAATTAAATAATGAAATAATTTTCTTCCTTTCCAATTTAGATGAGCATCTCCCTACTAGCAGGTTATCAAATTCATCTTTTCACGTATGTTCCAATTTACCATCATGTTTGCCACTATCAGGGTATGATGATTATAACTGCCTCTAGAAAAATCATTATTAATCATCCCATTTACATTACTAATTATTCTAACCACCTTTAGGAAAATCATTATGTTTCTATCCATTTTAAGGTTGATGATTATAACTCCCTTTAGGCAAATCATTCTCTTTATTCTTCCCAACTAGGGCAAATTTTTATTGTGATAATGATAATAACCACATTTAATCAAACCATTATCTCTATCCACCCAAATTGGAATGTTTTTATCCTACCAATGATTATAAATGCCTATGGATAGATAATTTTTCCCCATTATAGATTATAACCAACTTTGGGAAAATTAGTCTCTTGCTAACCTAATCCTTTTTTGATGATTATAACCACATATGGACAAATCATTATCTTTTTTATCCCACCTATGCCAATGATTATAAATTATTATGGGAAAATCATCTTATTTATCTTCCCTAATTGGGGAAGCTTCATATGCCACTGATTATAACCACCTATGGGTAAATTAGTCTTTTTTATCCCATCATTTCATCTTTTTATTCTGATCATTTCTTCCTTTTGAGGGACCAATTATCGACCCCTTTTCCAACTACTCCCTTGAGGTGGCACATACAATTCATCCATTGTTGTTTAATTCATAAACATACATGACCTTCTCATTCTTTGAGAAGATGTTACTATGATTATAGCTTACAATGCCTTCCCAAATAGTGACAAACTGTAGACACATAAAATTTGCCACCAATGGATTCATACCGGACTTCAAATTGATTCTTACCAACCATTAGAAATTAAACCTAAGATTGACAAAACACCCCAAATTTTATTATGAATCAATAGTAAAATATCATAATTTTATTGAGATATCCTTAATTGGGGTTTTCTATCATAATCAATAAAATCCTCAAATAGATTCATCTCTAAGCATCATGCAACATCATAACATGCAATTTGGCCTATACACCTATTAAATGATGCAGATGCATACATGAAATTAAATAATATATTTAAAATTATAAAATCCTAAACATAATTAATTAAAATTATAAACCTAATTAAATTCCTAGTTGAATTATCCATGAGCAATTAATGAAATTCTAAAAAAGGAAATTCAGAAATGAAAATATCTTAACTTTTTCATAATTACCTTTTGTGAGTTGTCAAGCATTTGAAAATATATAAAAATATCTCACCCATGCCTATTCATTTAAAATCACGAGGTTTTAACACATTTTAACTCTATTGGTGTTAATTGACTCACTTAGGTTAGGTTTGAACCCATTCCATGCTTAAACTACACTCTAGCTCACCTTAAGTTGGGGTTAGTTTCTAAACCTATAAATACAAGCATTTTACTCTTCATTTAGAGATCTTGGATAGAGTAAAGTTATAATTCTAGTTTTATGGAAATATTAAAATATGTAGTTTTATAATTCAAAAATCAAAATCAAAATCCAACATCAATTCATAAGACATGGTTCTAAGGACAGAAGGAGATAGCCAAGCTCCATTATCAAAGACTCTTTGAGCACAAGCCATGCAAGCCACACAACAAATATCTTAGAACATTCAAGGAAGGTAATTGATTTGGTATTATTTGCATTTTAGTTGTATTTAACATTATTTTTGTTCATTATTCTCCCCCTATGATTTATTCAAGTAAGTGTTAGCATGTTAGTGTGATTTTATGCAAGTTTTTATTACTTGTTCTAAAAATTTATCTAACCTCTATTGTTGGATTAAATGATCACAAAAGGGACATTATAGAGCTTCCATATCTGGTCATTTTTTTCTTATTTTGGCACTTTATTCTTTATGAACAATCATTAATAAGGTAGGCTACTCATAATGGCTTCTTCATTTAGGTAAGGAACTAGTTTTATTTGTTTTCTCCTCTCCTAAGCATGATGATAGAAAAATGGAAGTTTATGGAGCTTGTTAGGAGTCTGAAACACATTTCCATAATATTATTTATCTTTATCCAACATGTGTGAGATTATATATAGCTAAATAACACATAAACTACTAGTTTATAGGCTGCAAGTAATTTGAAGGATAGTGTATGGTTCATGAAAAATCCAAGCATATCAAGACTCATTATGACATTGTTTGTAGTTTGTCATTCATGGTAAATTATTCTTATTTCAAGTTTCTTAAGCTTCATAAAATATTATGATATCCTTAAAACTAGCAACCTATCTTCAAACACTATCATAGTCTTAATTTAGCATATGTTAAGGTCTTTTAGCATAAGTTAAGGTAGTTTGACAGATCCAAGGTTTCCTTATTTCATTGTGTATGCTTCATAAATAGTCTCCAAACTATTGTATCTTGTATGGCATATGTTTATACTTTCCCAAGACCCTTAAAGATTGTATTGATATTGTATTCATGAATCCTTACACTTACCCTATGTTTCCTTCCATTTTCATAAATATCATATTGTCATTCACCATTTTTATGAGCTTAGTATTCCATTCTAAATTTCATATACCCCATCACATACACATACTACTACCTATTCATATTCACATCATGTATCAATTGTATTAGAGTAATAAAGGGTTTTAAGAGTCATCATGGTCTTATATATGTGTTATTCAATCTTAAACCCTACCAAAAATGAATATTCACCTACAACCAAGGTGAAAACATAGTCAAGAATACTTGAGGGAAAGTGGTGTATGGTAGAGAACAGAAGATGTCATGATGAAGGGAGCTTGTTTGAGACATCTCTTAGATTATTTTAAATAAATTAAATAGGTAAATAATTCAATTTAATGAAATTTTCAAGGTATTTTATCATATAACATCCATCTCTATCCATACAAAGGATCCATTAATAGTCATATATAATTGTCATGAAGGTACACAATTAGCACAACATAAGAACATGGAAAAGGTGAATAGATGATAGTTAATAGATATTTAAAATATATTGATTCATAATTATAACTTCATATAATCTCAATAGTAAAAGGATATAATATTCAAAACCTATAGTCGAATACTTAATGATACATATAGGCTACCTTCTCATACACACATAGGCCCATTTGTAGTTTGGTCTATTTTAAAGATAAGTTGGGAAGGCAATTAATTTTTTAAAGAAATTAAGATCTAAATGAAACTTAAAAAATATATTGGACCTATAAAGGATCAGAATTTTAATGTGAATTAATAGGCCAAAGACACAATCCTAGTAAATCTTCACCTATAGCCATGTAATGTAAGGTGTGCATTAATGATGCAAGACTATGAAGAAGGAAGGTGTTTGAAATAATTTATAACTTTATTTAAGAATAAAAAAGGTTAAAAAACATTTTAAAGATATTATAATATGGTATATAAAACCTCAAATATTAAAACATAGTCAGGTGACTCCTTAGGAACATACACAAGTTGTAACTCAATCTAGGCAGTTAAGCCTAAAGGGAGGACTAAATATGAGGTAATAAATACTAAGTTTTATTATATTAAAAAAAAATGGTTTATTTAATCATGTTAGAGACAAATAATATTGTTTTTATGATGGTAAAAAGGATATTCACACACAGTCATACCTACACATAGTCATATAGGCATAATCAAATGCATATAACTAGTCTTGGAGGAGTTAGTGGTTTTGGAGCCTCTATAATGGTATTTAGGTATTAAAACATGGTATATATGATAATGGTAACTAATTTAATTTTATAATTTTATCATAAATGTGATATTAACAATGGTTACATTCATTGTTTTGTCTCAGACAAACCTCAGTCTATTGACAATCATTTATGAGGCCAAATGATCTATTTAGAGGTTTGATGATAAAACATGAGGTTTGAACTTCATGAAAATATTTTTGAGGAATTAAAAGGTTATTTTAAGTCCTCATATACTATTTTAATAGGTGACATTTAGATTTCAAAATAAAATGCCCTTGAGGGCTAACTAATAAGACATACCTATAACCATTTTATTCATACCATCTAAGAGTTTGATACATATTTGGAAGTTGTTTAAGGTTGATAATATATAATATATAAGTGAGAGGGATGTAATAATTTTTTAAAGATATAAAAACCTTAGTTTGAGATTTAAAAATTCCAAACTCAGTCTTAGTGCTACTTAGGCCTAATGAAACCCAAACCCTAAGTTGACTGTATAAAGTATGTTAGAATGAAACTAATGTAAAAGATTGGTCATATGGATATTTTACACCATGAGAGAATGATTTAAAACTACATAAAAATTTTATTTTAAGGATAAAATACTTTTTTACCTCTATCTTCCCCAAACACCCAAACTAGTAGAGTAACCTATATGCACAATTATAAGATAATAGAGATAGAGTGGAGTATGGGAAGTTGAGGTAGTTTCATAAGATTTAATATTGGTGTAAACAATGTTTTATGATTATTTTTAACCCCTCAAGTGAACCCAAGTTGCTTGGACCTCAAAAATCAATAAAGGTTAATTGGGCCTAAAAGCCTATTTTAGGCTTAAAAGGCCTATACCACCATGGGAGCACTCTCAGACTCTCTTGAGAAGAAATGACATCATGAGGATGTGGATAGATATTATACATGTATAAATAAAGTTATTTCAAGTAGAGATAAATAGAGTAAAGGTCAATTTTGTCCTTGAAGGCTAATTTGAACTACATATCCACCTCAAACTATCTATTCACGAGCTTGGATCTTTCATCACAAGAAGACTCAAGTAAAATTATCTTAGAGGTAATTTAGGACCCATATGTAATTTAAATACATGGAGCATTTAATTTAATTTAATTTCAAACCTTTATTAACAAAGGTTAAGACTAATAGCCTACACAAACTGTCTGATAAAGACTATGAGCACATTTCCCTATGTACATATTTTGACACACCTTTATCATGGTAACTCAAGATTATCAAGAAATTTTAATGGGTATATGGAATAAATATCCATGGAAATAAGTTTTGGTTTGGAGGTCCTTACGTTATGAACCATCGTTAAGATGGTGGACCTCCAAAACCTTGATTAAACCCCAAGGCAGACCTAATTTTAGAAAACTTGATATTTTTTCACTCAAACACCCATGAATCACATGATAAACACTTGAAACATAAATTACACTTAGAGATAGTCTTGACCAAGGTACTGTGTTATATGTAAATGTACAGACCTATCAAAAATAGTTTTTTTTGGGGAAAAAGAGCACAAAGATAGGTATAAGGTAGATTAAGAAGATTTCAATCATTAGATTTTTTTTATAAATTGTTTCACCTTATCAATACATTATATTTATAATAATATACATGGAAATGCCTCTATGAGCCTCTTCTAATCAGCCAGTCTGTAGAAATGAAAGGAAAGGTGACCTAGTCACCTAGTTTGGTAAGGTTGTAGGTGTTTATTTCTAAAAAGGACATCTATCATGGTATGTAACATTTATTTAGGCCTATATATCACTATTTTATAGGTTTTGAAAGTCTTTTACAAGATTTCATGGCTGTCAAGCACTAGTAACTAGGCTACTAGGCCTAATTAGCCTATTTGGCATACTTGGTCAACTAAGGGAGTTGATAATGGCATAGGGAGGGTGTTGAGAGAGTTTATTATTTTGAAATTATATAATTAGTGGTGGGGTTAAATAATTTCATTAAAAATAACTATGCAATTCCATTCATCATTCCATGAATTATTCATTCACGTAAAATATCAATGCATAAATAAATAACTATACAAGCATATCACAAGAGAACACAAGAAATATGTTGGAAAACCTCTTGGGGGATTAAAAATAAATAAGCCATGAAAATTTAATATATTTTTATAATTTCAATATCTAAATTTTAGTGAAGCATCAACTTCACAAGGAGCTTCAACCCCTATAATGTTAAGCACCCACTCAACTAGTCTTTTACAAGCTCTATCTTGTAAGGAGGCTCCAATCCCCTAGGTTAGTTATCACAAAATAAGTCACATATGATATAAAATCACCTTATAACACCTATTTATAAATAAAATATATATGACAACCTTATTTTTCACTCTTTACCCTTTAATCTCACTCAAACAACTTCTTAGGCCTTCTCACTCAATTAGCCCTCTCCTTGGTAGAATTAGTTTAAATAAACTTGCTCAAAACCTATATAAAAGTATTTAAATAATAATTAAATGTTAATTTAATCTCTATTATTATCTTAAATCCCTTAACCTATTCTCCAAATCACTATATCCTTCGCTCAATAGCTTAATCTTCTAACTAGTCAAAATAGGTTTATTAGGCCTTGACTTTATACTTGATTCTTTCTCATACATATCTTGGTCATAAAAGGACATAAACATACTTATATTATGATTTAAATAGATCACTAAGTACCTTTCATAAGTGAAACAAAAAATACATAAGTTTTTCATATTCTATAAGGACCAAATCCACCATTAGGCCTAATGGAGACCTAATGCAATTAGGTTTTTCTTATCCACACATTACCATTTTGACTCTTAGGAACTATTGACACAGTGGATTACACCCAGGGCAGGAGGTCGAGCTCCTACTTTTCCACACACAACAATGGAAACTCCCCTCTCACCTATGGGACCGATGAAGATGGAGGGGAGAGTCTCTAGATGAGGGCTAGCTCCCTCTGATGTATCTTTTAGGCCCTAGTTTCTCCTACTGCTAACAAATAAAATGAAAAAAAGGGGGTGGATGAAAAGGGAGAGAGAGATGCTGAAAATAGAACCTAAGCCTAAAAATTAAAAGGTGATACACTAGAAAATGTGACCCACCCAGCCTGAATATACACTTTTCACCAAAAAGAAGTGCCTATACACTTCATCTAAAGTGGGAAGTTCTTCTACAATAGTCAGCCAGGGGTCCATGGAAGTATAGGGAGGAAAGAACTAGCAGAGGTGTTCTAGGACACACTTTGACAACCTATTCATAGGCACCTATATTCCTTCTCTAGACACTTCTAGTAGACCTAAAAAAAGAAGACTTCATAATGAATTAGACACATTGTGATCAATCTATGAAAGCATGAAAGACAATGACTTAACACAAAGGAGAAAATAGACATATACTTTAAAGTGCATGTCTAGATGGAGGTAAAAATTCTAAGTCCCGATTCAAGGTAAAAATCTGGCAGCTCTGCCTTACAAGCTCGAGAGATTTTTGGGCAGAGTTTTGCCTTAAGGTTGAGAGTGGATGCCTTCTTAAAATGAGAAGTTTACAATTTATATAGGAAGAAAAAGGCCATTTTGGCACCCTTTTACAAGTGACCCATGTGCCTTTCTAGCATTGGGAAGAGGAAGCCACTCGAAGATAATGCTATGTCGGCTCCCGTCAAGATTCAAAATTATGAGTTGCATCGTTTGCCTACTTATCAATGCATATTGAAGGAAAACAAGTCACGCCATTCACTGTTTGTGCCTCTTGATGATCACATGGTAGGTATTGTGTCAACCACTAGAATAACTCCTTAAATCAACACTTTCTTATGCCACTTGGATCACTTCGTCTACTTCTTCACTTGGCCATTTTGCCTCCTCTAGCTCCTTCTACTATTCCTTTGGTTCTTAGCTGAGAGCACATCTACTTTTGACACATGCTACAGTCTTCTACTTTGAAACTTAGGAGACACTTTGGAATGCAAACATTGACACATGGTGGATTTTACCAAGCTGATAATGGGATGTGGCAGCATCTGCTTAACTTAGAGAGTCCTTCAGGAGTCAGGAGAAAGTTGACAGTAGCCGCTTTTGCCTACTCTTTTCCACTTAAATTAGAGGATTTGGAATTACTTTTTTGAGGTTTCTATGGAGGGTGATGCATGGATGTTTCTATAGAACCTTT
Organism: Torreya grandis; assembly: GCA_037957365.1. Taxonomy (NCBI): domain Eukaryota; kingdom Viridiplantae; phylum Streptophyta; class Pinopsida; order Cupressales; family Taxaceae; genus Torreya; species Torreya grandis. The sequence goes on from JARHVA010004599.1 coordinate 559,759, forward strand.
AGCTACCTTAGAAAACTTTTGAGACCTTGTTTGGTTCTTACAGATGCTGACACTTGGTAGCTTCCACTACATTTAGCAACTCATTTGGGCCCACCACAGTCTTCCCTTTAAATAAAAAAGCAAAAGCAAAAACCCACAAGCATTAACACTTGGCAACTTCTTCTACATTTTGAGGGAGACTCATCTTTGAAGCTTAGAAGAAACTCAAAGTCTCAGATGTAGACACTTGATGCACTCCACTGAGATGGGCAAAGACACGTGGCAACACTTGCTTAAATTAGAGGGTCCCTTGAGGGTCACACAAAGAATTTTGTGATTTCTATAGAAGGTGACACATGGACACTTCCATAGAGCCTTTAGCTACCTTTGGAAACCTTCAGGACTCATTTGATTCTTATGAATAGCAACACTTGGCATCTTCCATTGCACTTCGAGAGAGGTTTATCTTTAAAGCTTAAAAGAAACTTGAAGCCTCAGATGTAGACACTTGTCACACTCTACTGAGATGGGTAAGGACACATGGCAGAATTTTATTACTTTTAGGGTCCTTTGAGAGTCATGTGGAAGGTGACACGTGGCTGCTTCTGCTTATTCCTTCCCTTGATGATTCCTCTGCTACAAAATTTGATGTTTGCGTGCCTGTCATTATTTATCTTTGTCATTGAACTATTTATCCATTTAACCTCATCATTGAACTAAAGTGATGAACTAAAGATCAATGAACTTGTACAACCCAAAATTGACTGGCTCTGAATAGCAAAGGAAGAAGGGGACCAATTTTGGCCTGCAAGGCCAAAATGGTCAACAAATTGGTGACTCCCAGGGGAAGCATGCCTACTATGCTTAAGGACCAGTTGCCTTAAAATCCATTTGGCATGGAGTCAATATGTAGCTTTAAAATATTATCAATAGCCCTGATAGATCCAAGAATCAAACATGAAACTTTTACCCCCAACACATAAGGGAAAAACACACACAAGGCTAAAAAACTACCTATGCAAACTGTACTTAGGGAAAGTGGGAAAAGAAACTAAAAATAAACTACTATATACAACTAACCAAGTGTACTTGCTTTCCTCTTAGATCAAAAGGAAATCTTCTTAAGTCCCCTCCTTGGTAAGGAAACTTATGGTGCCAGACAAGTGGCTAAATGAAAAGGAGATTTGGTGACCTACTCCTCTTGCCTGTCACCTGGATTGGCTTGCATCTGAGTGGATCAAATTTAAACATGCTCCCAACATATGTGTACTCTACTTATTCTTGGAAGCTTTTTGAATGCTGGTCCTTCATGCTATTGCATATCACCAAGAAATCTATGGCTATTGGCTCATCACCATAAGCCCTTTGATCTGTACAGTCCCTCTGTAATGCATCATGGTCTGACTTGTTTCCTTCTACCTCATTAAAGACTCTATCAAACTCATCCTCTACTTCCTCTTGACCTTATTGAAGAAGGGTGATAGTTGTGATGTCTGAAATACAATCATGAAATGATTTCTCATCCCACATAACATCACCTCTGTGTTTAAAGCTCTCTTCTCCAAGGCTTTCCTCAAGGAAGATCAACCTCTCATTTTCCTCCTCAAAGACCAAAATTTCTAGATGTTCAAAGATATCTATTTGGTCCTCCTCCAATTCAGACTCCTCAAGATATTCATCCTCCTCATCTAATTAGTAAGGAAGTTCATCAAACAGAGGGGGAGATAGATCACCATGCTTATGTTCCTCCTCGTATTGCTAGAACATCTACATGTGTGCATGCCCTATGTCTTCTCCATTACTGATGAGGTCTTCACAAGGAGCATCAATGATGATTGATTATTCATTATCACTCATGATAGCCTCTTGGGGAACTATATATTGGGTCTTATACTCCTCACTCACCTCCTATAGAACAAGTTCCTCCTTGAGAAGGGGTGAAGTGAAAAAACCATGTGGAAGAGGAGGCAGTCTTTGAGCTAGAATCGAATGATTCTCCTCCTTCCACTTGGTCAGTACTTCATCTATATTAGGTGTGGCCTAATAAATCTCTTGGATGTATGTAGGTGGAGTGTGTTCAGACATAGAATATGCTATTTGGTCTAAAACATCCATCACACATTGGCTGAGGAATCTCTCTCTAAATTCCAACTCTGTAATTCTTCTGGCCATATCCTCTTGGAAGAGCCTTTCTTAGAGGTCATAGGAATCATGGGTAGGATTACCTTTATCTTATTCAAGGTTTTGAGCAAAACCTTACTTCTCTTTCTTACCCCATGATTCCATTACTTCCTTCTAGGTCAAGAGCATGCCATCAAGATCAGTGACCTAGGGAAGTTGAGGAAGACTAGGAAAGGTCTGTTGATGCATAGGAAAAACTATTTTAAGTGAAGGCACATTTTGGTGTGTATAATCCATTACTTAAGACCACGCACCTTGTATTTCTTCATATGTTTTGATCAAACTTAGGATATTTATAGCATCACCTCAAATAGCTCCCTTGGTTACCCTTCAACAATGAAGGAGGTAACGTTGGAGTTTGACGTGGTTCCATGATAACCTGAGCTAAACCAAAGTTATACAAAAATGTGATTTTTTGATGGCACCAGGACTACTTAACTAGCTGATTCAACTTGGAGTCATCATTGGTGTTGATGTAAAAGCCTCTAAAGGCTGGTTGGTTAAATAACACACCAAAAATTATTTAACCCTTTGGACACAACTTGTCTTAGTTGGTCCCACTGGGCATGCCAAAAACTATTGACGCAGTGGATTGCACCTAGGGTAGGAGGCTGAGCTCCTACCTTTCCACATGCAATAATGGAAACTCCCCTCTCACCTATGGGACCAGTGAAGCTAGAGGGGAGAGTCTCTAGATGAGGGCTAGCTCCCTCTAATGTATCTTTTAGGCCCTAGTTTCTCCTACTGCTAAAAAATAAAATGAAAAAAAGGGGGGGATGAAAAGGGAGAGAGAAATGCTAAAAATAGAACCTAAGCCTAAAAAGTAAAAGGTGATACAGCAGAAAATGTGACCCATCCAACCTGAATATACACTTTTCACCTAAAAGAAGCATCTATACACTTTATCTGAAGTGGGAAGTTCTTCTGCAATAGTCAACTAGGGGTCCATGGAAGTACAGGGAGGAAGGAACTAGCAGAGGTGTTCTGGGACACACTTTGATAGCCTATTCATAGGCACTATATTCCTTCTATAGACACTTATGGTAGACCTACAGAAAGAAGACTTCATAATGCACTAGACATGTTGTGATCGATCTGTGAAAGCATGAAAGCCAATGACTTAACACAAAGGAGAAAATATACATATACTTTAAAGTGCATGTCCAGATGGAGGTAAAAATGCTAAGTCCTGATTCAAGGTAAAAATCTAGTAGCTCTGCCTTACAAGCCTGAGAGATTTTTGGGCAGAGTTTTGCCTTAAGGCTAAAGAGTGGATGCCTTCTCAGAATGAGAAGTTTATAATTTATAAAGGAAGAAAAAGGCCATTTTGGCACCCTTTTACAAGTGACCCATGTGCCTTTCAAGCATTAGGAAGAGGAAGCCGCTCAAAGATAATGTTGTGTCGGCTCCTGTCAGGATTCAAAATTATGAGCCATGCCATTTGCCTGATCATCAATGCATATTGAAGGAAAACAAGTTGTGTCATTCACTATTTACACCTCTTGATGATTACATGGTAGGTATTATGTCAACCACTAGAATAACTCCTTGAATTGACACTTTCCTATGCCACTTAGATCATTTTATCTACTTCTGTACTTGGCCATTTTGCCTCTTCTAGCTCCTTTTGTTACTCCTTTGGCTCTTAGCTGAGAGTGCATCTAATTTTGGCATGTGCTACAGTATACTACTTTAAAACTTAGGAGACACTTTGGAACATAGACATTGACACATGGTGGATTCTATTGAGTTGATAATGGGATGTGGCAACATCTACATAACTTAGAGAGTCCTTCAGGAGTCAAGTAGAAGTTGACATGTGGCCACTTCCACCTACTCTTTTCCACTTAACTTAGAGGATTTAGAATTAATTTTTTGAGGTTTCTATGGAGGGTGACATTTGGAAATTTCCACAGAACATTTAGCTAGCTTAGAAAACTTTTGGGACCTTTTTTGGTTCTTGCAGATGCTAACACTTGGTAGCTTCTACTGCATTTAGTAACTCATTTAGGCCCACCATAGTCTTCCCTTTAAATAAAAAAGAAAAAGGAGAAACCCAAGAGCATTGACACTTGGTAACTTCTACTAAATTTTGAGGGAGACTCATCTTTGAATCTTGGAAGAAACTTGAAGTCTTGGATGTAGACACTTGTCACACTTTACTCAGACAAGCGAAGACACATGGCAGCACCCACTTAAATTAGAGGGTCCCTTAAGGGTCACATGGATAATTTTGTGATTTTTATGGAAGGTGACACATTTCCACTTCTATAGATCCTTTAGCTACCTTTGGAAACCTACGAGACTCATTTGATTCTTGCAGACAGTGACACTTGGCATTTTCTGCTACACTTTGAGAGAGGCTTATCTTTGAAGCTTAAAGGAAACCCAAAGCCTCAAATGTAGACACTTGTCACACTCTGCTAAGATGGGTAAGGACATATGGCAGCATCTACTTACTTTTAGGGTCCTTTGAGAGTCATGTGGAAGTTGACACATGGCTTCTTCTGCTTATTCCTTCCCTTGATGATTCCTCTGCTACGAAATCTGACATTTGTGCACCTATCATTATTTAAATTTACCATTAAACTATTTCTCCATTGAACCTCATCATTAAACTAAATTTATTAATTGAAGCTTGATGAACTCGTGCAACTTGAAATTGACTGGCTCCGAATAGCAAGGGAAGAAGGGGACCAATTTTGGCCTGTAGGGCCAAAATGGTCAACAAGAACAATTATTGTCTTAAACAATATATGAAAAACTTAATTAATGAATATAATAAACCCTTGATAAGTTAAACATGGGTACCAAACTCCATTTTCCCCATTTCACACCTTGAACCATCCAATTAAGTCTACTCACCTTTAGGCCTTCTCATTGCTTGAAAGTCTATCTTGAAAATTTTAACCTTATACAAAAAAATTCCACAAAAATTTATAAAATTATATATATATATGATATTTATTAGTAAAAATAATTTTTAAAATGATCTTATCTTCACCACATGAGCCAAAAATCCTCAAAAATACTTTTGTAAAAAGTTTACTCAAAATAATAAACACTATCAACACACAGTAAAAACCATTTGAATCTCCAATATTGAAAAGGGAAATAAAATGAATAAAAATAAATTAAAATTATCATAAGATTAATTTATAACACATTTAATACCATTTTATCCTTAAACATAGTGAAAAATTACTCATAGCCAACATTTTGACACACATAAATTTCCCTGTAGCACCAAACACATAGTCAATAAAATAAAGTCATAGAATACCTTTGGGAACACTTATGTGATATTAAATTGGGTTTTTTTTAATCATAAATAATCCTTATATCATACCTAACAATATATATTTCATGTTGATTATTTAATATTGTTCTTACAAACTAGTCTCATTATGCCACTCTACATAGACTTCATTATGTTAGACAGACCAGTTTGATGACAACTTTTTGCATGATTATAGCATCATCATAAATTATACACCAATTTTATATGATTTATAGGTATTTAATAATTATCCCATTCTTTAATATCCATCCCTATTCCTCTATAACCAATCCCTAATCTCATTCTCATTCTCACCTAGTTTTCTCATTGTTCTACTCATTATGCCAGTTTAACGATAAGCTAACTTACATGACCAGTTTAGAAAAAATTTGGTCAAAAAACTACTCAAAAAATTTAATTTCATAAACTATAATTATTACACATCCTCATCCATACATTTTCTTGTTTTGACTTGGTCAACCATGCTTGCTAAACTAAAATACCTAAAAATAAGGGGTTTCTTATAGTTTCTAATGACTTTCAAGAAAATAAAATACCGCATGAGGAAACATTGAAGATTAATTTACATGTTAAAAACATAAAATTAGTTCAAAAATACCATTATGAGCCATAACCAATTATATCTTTCCTACCGAGTCTTTGTTAGGGTTGTAGGAGGGCTTTGACTACCTTACCTTCTTAGCAATCATTCAAAAAGGATTGACCCTCAAATCCAAAATAAATTATAATAATTTAAATCTAGGGACCTTAAAAAATTATAATTAATTTATCAATATCTCATGCAAAGGTTTCATGTGCCAAAGAGTAAGATAAACTTCTTCTTAGGTCGGTAACACCCCATTCCGTACACACAATCAACTTTACCACTATATTTATTGTTTTCTCCAATAAAATATGAATTAAAACTTGATAAACATGATTAAAAAATCCCTTGCACCTATTTAAATTATATCAAGATCTCTACCACCATTTTAAATGATCTTGACCTCTCATTAGGCCATTATAGGTCATATTGCATACTAGGCCTTATACTACTAGTCATACTTAGACTAGGATTATGACTTGAAATTTTTTGAAATATATTTAATAATAAACCCTCATGTCATAAAACGTCACAAAATTATATTACACTACCAACCTTGCTTATATAGGTCTTATATGAATCAATTCATCATGTTACCAAACTTATGCAATTTCACTAGGTTCCTTAAATAAGGCTTTATAAACTCAACATCAAGAACAATAATGACAACACAAAATGACATAAATGAAACTTATATGACATAAATGACAACTTATTTTATACCTTATAACACATTCCAAATAATTTCCCCCTTTGTCATTGATGGCAATAACTTATTAATGGAACCTACTCTTAGAGACTTATCTTAGTGGGAAACATCTTCTCAATGAATATCAATATCCCCCTTTGACATTAATGACAAATCACTTACCTTAAATAACACTTAAATATACAAAAATAAAATATCATGTCAAAAAACTCCCCCTTTCATATTTCATATCTTTGATAGCTTCTTCTTGATAGATTGATATGACTCCTAATTTAACTTCATAGATTGTGAACTTATTTTCTATTTTTGGATCTAGATACCTCCTCATAATCTCCACCTAAGAAATTTTGTCTTTATTAGTGACTTATAGGAATAATAATCACACCTAATTCTTGTCTCAAATTTTAAAAATTAGCCTTTGGAAGAGGCTTAGTCAATTTATCTACAATCTAATCCTTAGTAGACAAAAAATTCAAGCTTAATGTTTTATTATTCTTACCTATTCTCTTAGAAAGTGATACTTGATAGGAATATGTCTAGTCATTAAATTAAATATAATATTATTTGAAGCACTTATGGCACCAGTATTATCATAAAGAATAGGAATAGGGCCATAAACCTCTACCTTGTAGTCTCTCAAGGTTTGTCTCATCCACAAAACTTGAGTACAACATGAGGCTTCTACAATGTACTAAGATTTACAAGTATATAGAGTTAATAAAGGTTATTTCTTACTTGACCATGAGACTAGACACTTGCCTAAGAAGAAGGATCCTCCACTAGTACTCTTTATATCATGTATACTCCTAGCACAATCTACATCTATATAGGTTAACAGATAAAAAAAATTACTCCTTGGGTAATATAAACCATATTTTAAATTTTATTTGAGATACCTAAGTATCCAAGTGGCTTCTTGTAGATCAATTTCTATGGGATATTCTTGGAATATTCTCACAAAACCTACAACTTGAATCATATCTAGTCTAGATGTAGCAATATACAACAAACTCCCAATCATAGATCTATATTGTGTTTGATTTACCATTGAGTATTCATCCTCCTTGCTTATATTGAATCCTATAACCATAAGTGTACATATATCCTTAAAATCTTCCATTTCAAACATATTTAACATCTCTTTTCTATACTTAACATATGAAATAAACATACCTTTTTTAGTTTGACTGATTTGAATTCCAAGAAAGAAACATAACTCTCCAAGAATAGACATCTCAAATTCTAACTTCATCACCTCTATAAAATCCTTGGTTAGGTTTTCATTAGTTCTACCAAAACTAATATCATCCACATAGACTAAAAATATAAGTTGATGATCATTTTTAGTTTTGGCATATAAGTTACTATCTGTAACTCCTCTCTTTAACCCTTAGTCCAAAAGGTACTTATCAAGTTTATCATACAAAGTTCTAAGGGATAGTTTTAAACCATAAAGGGACTTCTTCAACCTATAGACATAATCCTTATTATTAGTAAATAAGAAACCCTCAAGTTGTTCAATGTATACCTCTTCTTATAATTTCCACCTTAGGAAAGTTGACTTAGCATCCATCTAGTATATATTGAATCATTTGAAACTTGTATAGGCAATAAAAATCCTAATGACCTCTAACCTCACTACAAGATCAAAGGTTTCTTAAAATTCCAATCCTTCTACCTGATCATATCCTTTTCATACAAGTGTAGCTTTATTCCTAATGACCTCTCCAATCTCATTCAATTTATTCCTAAAAACCCATTTTATACTAATGATGTTTTTGCCCTTAGGCCTAGGTACTAATTCTCAAGTTTTATTCTTCTCAATTTGATTTAGCTCCTCATTCATTGCATCTAACCAAAATGTATCCTCACTTGATTCTATATAGATTTTAGTTTCAAATTTTGAAAGTAAGGTAGTATCACTCACCATTATTCTCCTTATTTATATAACTACACTTTTGTTTCCAATGATCTAAGATTTAGGATGATCCTTTTGAATTTTTTTAGAAGAACCTTTTGAGTCCTTTCTTTAGTGTCAAGATTCCATGAATTTTCAACATGACTAGTTTTCCTAATATATTTTATCCTATACTCTCTTTTAAGATTCCCTCTTTAGTTACAATTATAACATAGAATTTTGTTTCTCAATCTATAGTTAACAACTTTATGTCCTATTTTACCCTAAGAGAAATATTAACCCATGAAGGAGTTTACATACTATTATTTTTTTTACCTTTTTTGTCTATTGATGAAGATAGGATGAAACATTACTGATTTTGACATATCCTGATGGATCAAAGACCTTATTGACTTGTTAATTCTTGACTTCAATTTGGTTATCTTATTCATAGGTCTTGATTTTATTAGTTTCATAACTCCTTTATTGATCAATGTCTATTATATTTTGAAATTTATTGAACTCCTTTTGTTCTTATTTTAACCCAAGACCTCTCATGTCATGAAAGGATCTTTGACTATCCATGATATTATTAAGCTTTTAGGTACTTTCCTCATACTTATAATAAGTAATTAACTTAATAGCATATTGACCAATTTTTGCCTCTAAGGTATTTATATTAAATATAAGTTGGGTATATTATTCCATGTGATCTTTCCCTTTTGAACAACATCTATAAGTTTTTTTACTAACTATGGGTAGATTCTTAGGGAAATCATAGAAAACACTTTCATTTCCAAGATCCATATCTTTGTTCCAAATTTCTCTCTTAGACTATTAGCTATGATTAAGGGACCAAGATATGATACAAATTATTTAAATTATCTACTGAGATGGGGGTGAATCATCTGATTAACAAAAAACTATTCAATTACATTCATCATTTCTTAAAGCATTCATTCACATAAAAGATCAATGCACAAATAAACAACTATACAAGAATATCACAAGAGAACACAAGATATATATTGGAAACCATCTTGGTAGATAAAACCCAATAAATAATTCAAATTTTATACAATCCTATAATTTCAATATCCAAATTTTAGTGAAGCACCGACTTCACAAAGAGCTGTAAGCCCTACCTATTTTAAGCACCCACTCAACTATTCTTTTGCAAGCCATATCTTCAAAGGAGGATCCAACCCCATAGGTAAAGTAGCAAAAAATAAGTCACCTATGATATATTATCACCTTATAACACCTCTTTATATCTAAAAAATATATTACAACCTTATTTTGCACTCTTTACCCTTCAATCTCACTCAAATAACCTCTTAGACCTTCTCGCTCAATTAACCCTCTCCTTGGTAAAATTAGGTTAAATGAACTTAATAAAAACCTATAAAAAATTATTTAGATAATCATGATAAATTAATATCATCTCTCTGATGATATTTAATCACTTAACATATTCTCCAAAATAATATATCCTTCACTCAATAGCTTAATCCTCTAACTACTCAAAATAGGCTTATTACGCCTTGACTTTATACTTGATTATTTATCATACATATATTCATTAAAGGATATAAAAATAATTTTATTATTATTTAAATATATCAATAAAAATTATTCATAATTTAAAAAAACAATACATAATTTTTTCATGGTCCATAAGGACCAAATCCACCTTTAGGCCTAATGAATACCTAATGCAATTAGGTTTGTCTTATCCACACGTTACCACTCTAACTATTAGGAACACTTATTATCTTAAAAAATTAATTAAAATTTTCATAAATTGATAAAAAATACCCATTATTTTTTCACATTTTTACCCAACTCCATTTGGTCAATTTCACACCTTGAACCATCCAATTAGGTCTACTGGCCTTTAGGCCTTCTCACTGCCTGAAAGTCTATCTTGAAAATTTGAACCATATACACAAATTTGTCACATAATAAATGTATAAAATAATATATATATATGATATTTATGATATAAAATACTTATTAAAATTAATTTTTCTTCACCACATAGGCCAAAAGGCCTCAAAAATACTTTTGCAAAAGGCTTACTCAGAAACAATAAACACTATCAACACATAATCAAATAACATGACTCTCCAAGACTGAATAGTGAATTAAAATTAATAAAAATAAATTAAAATTATCATATTAGTTATTTATAACACATTAAATATAGTTTTATCCTTAAAATTAGTGAAAAATGACTTAGAAACAACATTTTCACACACACATAAAGTTGCCTATAGCACCAAAAACATAGTCAATAAAATCAAGTCATAAAAAACATATGAAAACACTTTTGTGATATTAAAATGTTTTTTATTTAAAATAATTATCCCTATATAATCCCTAAAAACATATATTTCATGGTCATATATCAATATTGGTCTTACAGACCAAGCTCACTATGTCACCCTACATAGACTTCATTGTGTTAGATAGACTAGTTTGATGACAAATTTTTGCTTGAGTATAGGAATCATAAAAAATTATAAACTAAGAGGATAGGTTGTATATGTCATTAATAATTACCCAATTGTTTATGATCCATCCCTAGTCATCTATAACCAATCCTTAGTCTCATTCTCATTCTCACCTAGTTTTCTCATTGTTCTGCTCATTAGTCTAGTTTAGTGATAGGCTAACTTCCATGACCTATTTAGCAAATTTTTGGAAAAAAAATTATAAAAAACTTTAATTTCATATAATATAAGTCTTAAAAATCCTCATCCATCCATTTTCATTTTTTAACATAGTCAACCCTTCTTGCTACACCAAAATTCCTAAAAATAAGGGTTTTCATGTAGCTTCTGCTCACTTCCAAGACAAACCAGAAAAACCTAAGTAAACCTTGATGATGAATTTACATGTTATAAAAATAAAATTAGGTCAAAAATACCATTATGATCATAAATTATTTGATCTTTCCTATCCATTTTTTGTTAGGATTTTAGGAGGGTTTTGACTACCTTAATTTATAAGCAATCATTCATAAGGGATTGCCCCTATAATACAAAAACAATAAAAAGAATTTAAATATAGGGACCTTAAATAACTACCATGAAGTTTTTCAGTCTCTCATGAAAAAATTTCACATGCCAAAGAGTATGATAAACTTCTTTTCAGGTCTATAACACCACATTCTATGCACACAGTCAACCTTACCACTAAATTTCTTGCTTTATCCTATAGGTTATGACTCCAAACATGGTGAATATTATTAACACAACCCATAACACCTCATTAAATTATATAAATATGTATACCACCTTTTTAAATGATCTTAATCTCTTATTAGGCACTATAGGTCACTTTACATACTAGGCCTTATATTGCTCATCATACTTAGACTAATATCATGCCTTAAAACTTATTAAACTATATTGAACATTATATCCTAATTTAATAAAACATAAAAAAATTATCTTACACTCCCAACCTTTAATATATAATTCTTGTATGGATCAATTCATCATGCTACCAAGCTTATTCCATTTCACTATGTTCCTTAAATAAGGCTTTATGAACTCAACATCAAGAACAACAATGAAAACATAAAGACATAAATGACACTTATATTAAATTAAATAAAACTTCATGAATAACTTCTAACACATTCCCAATGATATCCCCATTTGTCATTGATGGAAATAATGCATTGATGGAACCTACTCAGAGAGACTTCTCTTACTGGGAAACATCTTCTCAATGCAGATCAATATCCCCCTTTAACATTAATGATAGAGCACTTACCTGAAATAAAATTTAAATATTAAAAAAAATATCATGTCATAAAATTACCCCTTTCATATTTCATATCTCTGATAGATTCTTCTTGACAGATTTATATGAATCCTTATTTGACTTCATAGTTTGTGCACTTATTTTCTATTTTTGGAGCTAAACACCTCATTATAATCTCCCCCTAGTCACTTTTGTCTTACTTAGTGACTAATAGTAATAGGAATCATATCTAATTACTATCTCAAATGTTAGAAATTAGCCTTTGGAAGAGGCTTATTCAATATATTTGCAATCTAATCCTTGGTAGACACAAATTCAGGTTTAATATTTTGTTCACTTACATGTTCTCTTCGAAAGTGATACTTGATATGAATGTGTTTGGTCCTTTAATGCAATAAAATATTATTTGAAACACTTATGTCACTATTACTATCACAAGAAATAGGAATAGGGTCATCAAACTCCACCTTGTAGTCTCTCAAGGTTTGTCTCATCCACAAAACTTGAGTACAACATGACGCTTCCACAATGTACTCAACTTCACAAGTAGATAGAGATACTAAAGGTTATTTTTTTCTTGACCATGGGATGATACACTTATCTAAAAATAAGGATCCTCCACTAGTGTTCTTTCTATCATTTAGACTGCCAGCCCATTTTGCTTCTTTATAGGCTACTAGATCAAAAAAATTGCTCCTTAGGTACCATAAACCATATTTTAAATATCTTTTGAGATACATAAGTATCTTATTGATTTATTTAAGATGAATTTCCTTGGGATTTTATTTTAATATTCCCATAAGACCTACTACTTACATCATATATGGTCAAAATGCAATAGTATACAACAAACTCCCAATCATGGATCTATATTGTGTTTGATGTACTCTTGATTAGTTATCCTCCTTAATTAGATTGAATCATGTAACCATAGGTGTAATTATAACCTTAAAATATTCCATTTCAAACTTCTTTAACATCTCTTTTATATACTTGACTTACGAATGAACATACCTTTTTTAGTTTTTTTAATTGAAGTCGAAGAAAGAAGGATAGCTCTCTAATCATAAACATCTCAAATTATGACTTAATCACCTCTATAAAATCCTTTATCATGTTTTCATTAGTTCCAACAAAATTAATATCATCCACATAGACTAAAAATATCAACTATTGATCATTTTTAGTTTTGGAATACATGTTACTATCTGCAACTCCTCTCTTGAACCCTTAGTCTAAAAGGTACTTATAAAGTCTAGCATACTAAGCTCTAGGGCCTTGTTTTAAATCATAAAGTACCTTTTTCAACCTACATACATAATTCTTACTATAATTTAATAAAAAAATCTTAGTTTGTTTAATGTATACCTCTTCTTCTAAGTTCCCACTTAGGAAAGATGACTTAACATCCATCTAGTATACCTTGAATCATTTGAAACCTGCATAGGCAATAAACATCCTAATGACCTCTAACCTTGATGTAAGATCAAAATTTTCTTCAAATTCCACTCCTTCTACTTAATCATATCCTTTTCATACAAGTCTGGATTTGTTTCTAGTGACCTCTCTAATCTCATTCAATTTGTTCCTAAAAAACCATTTTGTACTAATGATGTTTTTACCCTTAGGCCTATGTACTAATTCTCAAGTTTCATTCTTCTCAATTTGATTTATCTCCTTATTAATTACATCTAACCAAAACCTATTCTTTCTTATATATATATCTTTTAGGTTCAAATTTTGAAATTAATGTAGCATCACTCACCATTATTCTCCTTGTTTGTATAACTACACTTTTGTTTCAAATGATCTAAGATTTAGGATGACCCTTTTAAATTTTCCTAGGAAATTTTTATTCCTTTCTTTAGTGTCATGATTCCATGAATTTTCAACATGACTAGTTTTCTTGATATATTTTGTCCTAAACTCTTTTGTAATATGTCCTCTTTGGTTACAACTGTAGCATAGAATTATATTTCTCAATCTATAGTTAACAACTTTATGGTTCAATTTTACCACAAGAGAAATAATAACCCATGAAGGAGTTCACATAATATGATTTTTTGACCTTGTTTTTATTTTAATGAAGATAGGATGAAACATTATTGATTTTAACATATCTTGATTGATCAAGGACCTTCTTGACTTGTTGATGTTTGACTTCAATTTGGTAGCTTCTTCAAAGGTCTTGATCTTATCAATTTCATCACTCCTTTACTAATAAATTTTTCTTAGAGTCTGACATGTTTGGAACTTATTTTTTTCTTCTCTAAACCCAAGACCTCTCATTTCATGAAAGGACCTTTGACTATCTAGGATGTTATTAAGCTTTTCATTACATTCCTCATACTTCTAATAAGTCCTTAACTTGATATAATCTTGATCAATTTGTGCCTCTAATGTATTTATATTAAATATAATCTATGTACATTATTCCATGTGATATTTCTCTTTTTAACATCTAAAATATGTTTTACTAATAATGTGTAGATTCTTATGGTAACCATAGGAAACACTTTCATTACCAAAATCCATATTTATGTCCCAAATATCTCTATTATACTATTAGGTTTGATCAAGGGAAAAAGATATGATACCAATTGTTAAAACTATCCATTGAGATTGGGGTTGAATCATTTTATTAAAAATAAAAATTCAATTATATTCATCATTCCATGAATCATTCATTCACGTAAAAGATCAATACATAAATAAATAACTATATAAGCATATCACTAGAAAACATAATAGGTATATGGGAAAACCTAGTACAAGATAAAACCCAAAAAAACATGCTCATAGACTAAAATAATATAATTTAAAAATCCAAATTTTAGTGAATCATCAACTTTACAAGGAACTCCAACCCCTATCTAGTTTAGCACCCACTCAACTAGTCTTCTACAAGCTCTATCTTACAAGGAGGATCCAACCTCCTAGATAAATTAGCACAAAATAAGTAACATATGATATTTTATCACCTTATGAAACATATTTATAACCAAAAATATATTACAACCTTATTTTACATTCTGTACCCTTCAACCTCACTCAAACAACCTCTTAGGACTTCTTGCTTAATTAGCCCTCTCCTTGGTAGAATTAGGTCAAATGACCTTGATAAAAACCTATATAACAGTATTTAGATACTCATTATATGTTAATATAATCTATATAGTTATTTTAAATCTCTTAACCTATTCTCCAAAACAATATATCCTTTGCACAATAGCTTAATCCTCTAACTAGTTAAAATAGGCTTATGAGGCCTTGACTTTATACTTGATTATTTATCATAACTATATTTGTCAAAAAAGGAACTCAAAATAATTATATTATTATTTAAATATATCACTAAGCACATTTAATAATTTAAATAAATAATACATAAGTTGGTCATAGTCCATAAGGACCAAATCCACCCTTAGGCCTAATTGAGACCTAATGCAATTAGGTTTATCTTATCCACATGTTACCAATCTAACTCTTAGGAATAATTATTATAAAAAAATGGATTAATAATTCAATAAATTCCTCAAATATACCCATTATAAATTCAACTTATGTCCCCAACTTTTTTTTACCAATTTCACACCTTGAACCATCCAATTAGGTTTACTCACCTTTAGGCCTTCTCACTACCTGAAACTCTATCTTGAAAATTTGAACTATATACACAAATTTTCCAAATAAAATATTTTTAAAAGAATATATTATGATATTTATGAATTAAAATAATTCAAAAAATTATTTTTTCTTCACCAAAAAGGCCAAAAGGCCTCATAAATACTTATGTAAAAGTCTTACTCAGAAGCACCAAACACTGTCAACACACATTTACAAACATTTGAATATCCAATATTGAAAATGGAATTATAATGAATAAAAATAGATTAAAATTATCCTATGAGTCTTTTATAAAACATTAAATAACATTTTATCCTTCAACTTAGTGAAAAATGACTTAGAAATAACATGTTCACACACACAAAAATTTGTTTGTAGCACTAAAAACATAGTCAAGAAAATCAAGTCATAGAACACCTATGGAAATAGTTTTGTGATATAAAAATTAGTTTTTTTTTTAATATTAATAATCCTTATATCATACCTAAATATATATATATTTCATGTTCATATATCAATATTGGTCTTACAGACCAATCTCACTATGTCACTCTACATAGACTTCACTGTGTTAGATAGACTAGTTTGATGACAAATTTTTACTTGAGTATAGGAATAATAAAAACTTGTAAACCAAGGGGAGGTATATTTATTTAATAATAAACCAATTCCTTATGATATATATCTATTCCTATGTAACTAATCCCTAATATCATTCTCATTATTTCCTAGTTTTTTCACTATTCTACTCATTAGGCTAGTTTAGTGATAAGCTAACTTCCATGAATATTTTAGAAAAAATTTGGTCATAAACCTGATAAAAAAATCTAATTTTAATAAAATATAAGAATTAAACATCACCCTCCATCCATTTTCATGTTTTCACTAGGTCAACCCTACCTACTACACTAAAATCCCTAAAAGCAAAGGTTTTCCCGTAACTTCTACTCACTATCAAGACAAACCAAAACCACTTGAGGAAACATTAAAAATTAATTCACATTTTAAAAAAATAAAATTATTTAAATATTATTATTCTAATATATAAACAATTATATCTTTTGCATCGATTATTTTTTAGGATTTTAGGAGGGTTTTGACAACCTTACCTTCTTATCAATATTTCATAAAGTATTGCCCCTCAACTCCAAAAATAATGAAAATAAATTAAATATATGTAAATTACCAAAATAAAATTATTTTTTCAATATCTCATGCAAATTTTGCATGTTCTAATGAGTATGAGAAACTTCTTCTTGGGTTTGTAACACCCCATTTTGTACACATAGTTAACCTTGCCACTTAATTTCTTGATTTCTCCTATAGGATATAACTTAAAACTTAGTAAAAATGCTTAAAAAAATAAGTCACACATATTTAAATTATATCAATATTTATTACACCTTTGTAAATGATCTTGACCTCTCATTAGGCCACTATAGGTCACTTTGCATACTAGGCCTTATACTTCCAATCATACTTATACTAATATCATGCCTTGAAAATTATTGAACTATCTTCAATAAAATACCCTAATTTCATAAATAATCAAAACATGATCTTAAACTACCAAACTTGCTTATACATGTATTGTATGGCTCCAATCATCATGCTACTAGGCTTATGCCATTTCACTAGGTTCTTTAAATAAGGCTTTATGAAATCGACATCAAGAACAATAATGAAAACATATAAGGACATCAATGAAAACTTCATGCATAAATTGTAACAAATTACAAACAAATTTATAGTAATTAATCCTAATAAATGATGCATTAAGTGATAATTAATGTACTTTTAATAGCCATTATGAAGGAAGGAGTCATTTTTATTGACTTGGTGATATGTTTTAAAGGAGGGTAGACTATTTTACACTTGATTATGGATTAAATATATCTTATTAAAGTTTTTATTACCTTAAATGGAAATTATTTGACCAAAATTAAGCATATCTATGCCTTGAAGGAAGGTTAAATCAATCAACTGCATCCTCAACTACCCCATCTCAATGCATAAAGAGTCATCTAAGGGAATTAATGCATTAAAAGGGTCATTTGGGAGGCTTATATAACTATTTGTAACTAATGTAATGAAATAAATGATGAAATACCTTTTCCTCTCATCTCCATGCCATTCTCCTTCTTCTCTCCATGTTCTACTATATATTTAGGAAAAAGGGCCTTAATTTGAAATACCTGTCTTGGGCTATGCCAAGATTGAAACTTTGTAACCTTTTAAGTGAATATGAAGGAATGTTTTTATACTTATTGATATAAGTTTAGTGTATTTTAATTAGTTTAATTTTCACATTTATAAGTTTTCTCCTTTGGTATGTCCTAATCTCACCTAGTTACTAGTATATAATCTTATGTAGGTCATATATAGTGTTTGAATGTTAAGTGGCTAAGTTTGGAGTGGAAATATTGAATGGTTAGTGCATTGAATCAGGCCTTCCATCAATACCCTCATGTTTTTAATACTTAATAAAACATTTATGTGAAACATTTTTGCATAGGAGTCCTTGGAGTTAGAAAATTTAGTCACTTGCATTACTTCTTAGTGTTATATGAAGTCCAAATTGAGTGGATGAGCATTTACATAAGTGCATCACCATCCCTTATATTAGATTTTTTTTATGTGCCTTTATCCCTTTTCACCCAAATAGTAGTATGTTTTAGTAAACTAATCCATAAGTGATGTACTAGGGGAGTTATCCCTCTAATCTAGAGGTCTAGTCTATTATAAGATCACCCATAACCTTTAGGCCATTCCCATGTTAGTCAAAGTTTGAAGTAGACCTAAAAAATCTCCTTCAATAGAGTGCAACTTAGGTTTATAACATTACCCACTGGGGGAATTTACACTAATATATAGGTTCCTCATTTGACATATTCACCCACTTAGGGGAACCCTATACACATTTTATTACCAGGTTTTATCTTTCTATACTCTACATCATAACTTTAGCATTGTTATATCTTGATATTGATCATGATACACCTACTCCTTTTTTTTGTTGACTATTACTAATTTAGACTCAACATATGTAAATCCTATCTCTTACAAATATCTGTATTCCATATTCATATATGTTTTTATTTATATTTTACCTATTTTTGACTTGATTGTATCTCTATCATTTTTCTATTTTGAGGGCATGTGAATATGCCATTGATATTTGGATATATGCCACTTTTATTCATAATATGTATGCTTTGGACATGTTCACATTTCCTTGTGTATACCTACCTAATTATGTGTGCAAACATTTGAACATGTCCATCTATGTGGCTCTAATCCAACTTGTTATTACTTGTGTATTTGTACATTTGAACATATCCTTTTATATCTTGTTTTCTTAGATTTGATGATATGTGCCCATGTCCCTTGTATTATATCCCCTTGGCCTAACTTATATGCTTCATATGTTTTTTTATGTATGTTTTATTATATGCATAATGGTTGTTGATGTGTATTTTATGCACACTAGTCTTGTAATGAGGTAGCCTCAAACATTTTAGGATCTCAATAGAGGTGAATTCTACTCCAGGGCATAAATTGTAGGTATGTGATCTTAATAATCATGTGATGGAATAATAGGTAGGTCATGGATGTTTTTAATAAATTTTATGGATAGAGGGGTGGTATCTAAAAAATAAGTAAAATATAGATGAGTTGGTGGCTGGATGGTTACTAATCTAGAGTAGGAAGGTATCAAAATGAACTCAAAAAGGAGTGAAAGGTAGAGCAAAAAAGAAAGGTTTTATGACTTTAGGAATCACCTCTTTCATTGGTTTCTAAGTAAACAAGTTATTAAAAAATCTATGTTTGTTGTTAAAATCTTTTACACACACACATTCAAACATGGTAAAGTGATCTAAGATAATCTTGATATAGTAAAATCATAAGCCTTAGTCAAAGGCTACTCCTTTTAGAGAAGATTTTTCACACTCTTAATCAAGATATTATGGCTTAGGATTAGTGAGGTATCTAAGATAGTTGTTGCACATACATAAAAAAATACTTGAAATGAAAGCATCTCTCCACACTTAAGAATATGAATCAATAAACTTAATTGGAAATAATCAATGTAATTTACTAATCCTTTAATATATATTGCACATGTAAGATGTGTATATCAATTATAAAAAGAAATAACTCCACATATTTTTCATAGTAAGAGTTATTGAATCATACAAGTAAAATATAAAAACCTAATTACACAAAAATTAGAAATAAAATACACAAACACATGAGTTGACAATTGAAATTATTTCTACTCATATTTATTGAAAATCTTCTAACTCTTTAAAACTATGGGTTACATGTGTTTAAATAGACTTTGGGAAGGGTTCACCTCATCCTCCAACTACATGTAAAATACATTACATGGTGTAGTTATAACTCTAGTTCTAATTGTGGTCAAAACCCATATAAATTTATCTTACAGTTCTCAATAGTTAAGCATATCCTTTATAAAATCATGTAATTTTGCATGTTTACAAAATGAACACACAAATATTATAATATTTTCAAACAATAAAAAACTATAAATATGAAATATACACTTCTATAGAATGTACATGCAAAAAACTTGGCCCTTTATGGCTATGTCAATGCCTACATGGATGTATTGACTTTAGTTGGAGTTGTAACTATAACTGTTAATGTAGAACTAGAAGTGGAAACCTCAATTTGCTTCTTCTTTGATTCTATCTCAAGCCAAAAATTATATAATACATCATTTTTCTATCAAATTATATCCAATTTCAAAAGAGAGGGTCTATGTACCCTACCAACCTAACCTAGGAGATTTGCATTCTTTGCTTTCATCATCTAGAAGTTGATTTTGAGATTTCAACTTTAGTCACCTTTTTCCTTACAAATCTCAACTTGGATTCAATTTTTTCTAATTATAGTCCTTGTAAAATTTGATTGAAATTGTCTAAAGTCTCTTGAATAATCTAATCAAAGCTCATATTTTTTATCGCCTTTCCTTTAACACCCTTGACTTTTGACAATTTCAAGTCATTCAAAATTTGCATGATAAGGGCCTCATGCTCTTGGTATTTATGGACCAATGCTCCATTTGTTGTTACCCATTCCCTATCCTCTTTTATCCTGATGACCATCATATTGAGGGAATTAGATGCCTCTGATGATTTCATTAGATCCAAATGGCTATATACCTTATTGGTTGTGTAAAGAATTAGTAGCTTTAGGTTATTCTTGTCTAAATTCAAAAAATTAAATAATTGGTGAGTGATAGAAATATGGGGGGCTAATTCATCTCACATAAACTCTAATGCCTCTAAATAATTATAGCATTTTGATGTTGCCTCCTACACCTTAGCTTGAATACCTAGTAGAATATGCATTGTCTTTTGTTGTTATTTTATTTGTTCCAATTCTACCTCTAGTTATTATCTTGCTAGATCTATGCCTTTATGTATTTCCACTAAGCATATTTATGTTCTTTGGATAGAGACATTAAATATTTATTGTAGGGGGATCGGGACACCTATATATTCTATTTATTAAACAAGGAAAATACTTCTTACCTCTCTTTGAGAATCATTTCCCTACCAAATTCATCTTCTAAATTCCTCTTCCTTACCCTTTGGATACTCCCAAATGGATTTTCAAACAAAGTTTTAATTGATGGGACCTCTATTATCTTGAAGCTCAAAATTTGAGAAGGTTTAGCTTTTAAATCATTAACCCATGGAGGAATTATCAATTGATTGGAGTCTATCTCCTATATGGTTTTAGCCATTAAATCCTCTTCAAAATCCTCTACTACTTGTTTATTTTTTGTTTCCTTGAGGATTATGTCAAGAAGGAAATGCCAAATCATCTTAGACCAATCCAAACCTCTATATTGGGTGAGTGGATGGACCTTGATAACTTGATTTTCCTTCTTCCCATTTCCTAAGCTTGTGGTAATGGTTTCTTGGGATGGAGTGGTGGATGTCATGGGTAAATCGATATGGGTGGATGAGACATGGAGTTGGGGAGTGGCCATGGCTATTTATATCTTCCTAGCTACCCTTTTCATCTTCAAGAATCTAACAATGGTAGTGCTAGAGAGAATACCGGTAGTGGTCATGATGGAAATAGATGGAACGATGGTAAAAGATGGATCAATAGTGGTGGATTCCTCAAATTTTAGAGTGATTAGATTGATATGTAAGAAAGAGGAGGATTTTAGTGAATCATTGAGGGTGGAAGTGATAACTTACACACTAGGAGCCTTAAACATAGGTGAAATTGGTACAAAACCAAAAATAAAAATAGAGTAAGAGAGTAGAGAGTGGACTTTAAAGATAATCCTTTTTAACTATTATGTCTTCCATGGTTGGAGTTTTCCCTTTGTTAGCCATTAGGTTTAGAGCCTTGGATCTCTCCAATTATTATTCTTCATTAATTTCTTCTACTTCTTCCTCCTCCACTTATTGAGGTATTATAGGTAGGGTTTAATTATTGGACAATCTATGATGGGATTCCTAGGCTTATTAGTGTATAAAATAGTGGTATTTGTCTAGAAGAAGGAGCCTTATTGAGATGGGGAATCAACTTCATCCATGGCTACCCCTAATGATGTAGATTCTTGCACTTGGGGGTAACTTTAGTTATTTGTATTATACTTATAGCTAGGTGTTCTTGTCCTTCTTCTTCATCATCAAAGGACTCTATATTAATGGGATCTCTTAAATATCCCATAAGATAAGACTCACTCACCCATGATGGGACCTCTATTATCTTGAAGCTCAAAATTTGAGAAGGTTTAGCTTTTAAATCATTAGCCCATGGAGGAATTATTAGTTGGTTAGAGTCTATCTCCTATATGGTTTTAACCATTAAATCCTCTTCAAAATCTTGTACTAGTTTTTTCTTCTTTGTTTCCTTAAGGATTATATCAAGAAGTAAAGGCCAAATCATCTTAGACCAATCCAAACCTCTATATTGGGTGAGTGGATGGACCTTGATAACTTGATTTTCCTTCTTCCCATTTCCTAAGCTTGTGGTAATGGTTTCTTGGGATGGAGTGGTGGATGTCATGGGTAAATAGATATGGGTGGATGAGACATGGAGTTGAGGAGTGGCCATGGCTATTTCAATATTCCTAGCTACCCTTTTCATCTTCAAGAATCTAACAATGGCAGTGCTAGAGAGAATATCAGTAGTGGTCATGATGGAAATAGATGGAATGATGGTAAAAGATGGATCAATAATGCTGGATTCCTCAACTTTTAGAGTGAGTAGATAGATATGTAAGAAAGATTAGGAGTTTAGTGAATCATTGAGGGTGGAAGTGATAACTTACACACTAGGATCCTTCAACATAGGTGAAATTGGTACAAAACCAAAAATAAAAATAGAGTAAGAGAGTAGAGAAGTGGACTTTAAAGATAATCCTTTTTAACTATTATGTCTTACATGGTTGGAGTTTTCCCTTTGTTAGCCATTAGGTTTAGAGCCTTGGATCTCTCCAATTATTATTCTTCATTAATTTCTTCTACTTCTTCCTCCTCCACTTATTGAGGTATTATAGGTAGGGTTTAATTATTGGACAACCTATGATGGGATTCCTAGGCTTATTCTTGTATAAAATACTGGTATTTGTCTATAAGAAGGACCCTTATTGAGATGGGGAATCAAATTCATCCATGGCTACCCCTAATGATGTAGATTCTTACACTTGGGGGTAGCTTTAGTTATTTATATTATACTTATAGCTAGGTGTTCTTGTCCTTGTTCTTCCTCATCAAAGGACTCTATATTAATGGGATCTCCTAAATATCCCATAGGATCAGGCTCACTCACCCATGATGGGACCTCTTGACAACTGTCAACTTGAAAGGAATTTCTTGTGAAGGCTCTCCTTATTCCTTAGTTTTCTTTAGAGGCTGGTTGTTCTAAAAATTTGAGGGTGCACATCCTACAAAGAGTGGTAATCTACTATGAAATTCCTTCCCTATAATTTAATGTTACTATTGAATCACCCTTAAATGATCCTCCTTCAAGATAAAAAATTTTGGCCTTTCTAAGACATGGTCATCATTATCTATATTAATGAATAAAAATTCATAGTCATAATAGACATATTGGTAGGAGATAAGAAGGCCCTCAGTGTGTCTTTGTATGTGGCCATGAGGATCCTAGTCTTTATGTGTCATTTTGGGTAAGTGATAACTCTTTATTTTTGTTTCCCATGTTTTGAAATTTCTTTCTCATTGTGTATCACATCCTAATAATGACCATATGCTGCCCATAGAATGTGCTTTTCTTATTCTTAGTCAAGTCCTCTTCAATGCTCAACCAAAGTTGGAAAGCAATTTATTTAGCTACCAATTTATTAGGTACATATTTGGGGAGGTGTAGGGGATGGACCTTATGTCTATAAATCATGATCACCATGTAGTTAGGATATAAAAAAATAGTCGCCCCTTCTAGATAGTGTTTTCACTATAATTTTTCTAACTCTGGGCATTGAAGACCCATGGATTGCTTGCCAAACTTAAGGATAAACATCCTTAAGAATATGAACCATGTTCTTGGTATATGCATAAATGTAAAAAAATTGTAAATAATCATAAATGTGATGATTGATGAATTCAATTATCAAGATCCAAATCCTTCTAAAGATTGTATACATTATGCCTATTACATCATCTAAAAGATAGGACATCCTGTAGAAGTGGCCCACCAAAGTGGGCCACTTTATTTTTTAGAACCTATTATCTCAAATATAATATTATAATTTCACCTAAATTAAAAATTACATCACTGATCATCATCATAATTAATAATGGCACCCAATCCAAATTGAGGAAATGGATGTTGAATATGCCATAGAGTTTGTTAAGCAACACCATCCTAATATGCACTCCCATCCTAAATTTTTTAATAGGGGTGGGATTATTAATTTTATATGTCATGGTTTCTCTAGGGAAAATCCATGAATATATCAACTTATCCATTTAATTTTCCTAATTCCATGAAACTAGCCTATGTTTGTCAAAATACTCATATGGAAATGGTAATGATAAATACCTATGAAAGATATCTCTATATATGCAAACCAAAACTATTTAGTTATCCATTTGGTGAAAAAATGTATCTTACATAACCTTCCCCACAAATAATAAGTCTTATGAAAGGTCATTATAGGGCATTACCTTGGGATTGGCTGCAACTGAATGCAGTGCTTGTCTCTTGAGTGAGAATAAGTCAATAATGAATTGGCATTCCATGGGTGATAGATTTTCATCGAGTGAAAATACATTGATAGAATTGACAACATAACATAATTCAAAAAATAGTTATTGTACCTATTATTGAATATGGTGGCATCATAAGCTATATTCATTCATTTTGTTGAGTCCTTGATATAAAATGGTGATGGTATACATGATCCCTTGAATGCCTTGGATGGATATACATTAAAATTATGTGTAATAATTTTAAATTTGTTTACATGTTTTGGAATAGAATTCTCTCCACTTTGTCACTTATTTTCTTGCAATAATATCTTAGGTAGCTAGGTATTTTTTATGCATAGGATAGCAATCAAGTTTGAATTCATTTGAGAATAATGAATAAATAAATGGTTTCACATCATGTATATAGCCTTTAGCATTCAATTGTAGTTTTTACATTATAAATTCCCAACATTCGCATGTTTTGTATCTCCTACATAGTTTAAATCTCATTATCTTAGTTGGTTGGTAGCATTGGCAAATATTGGGAAGTATTCTGCTTTATTGGCTAAGTATAGTGATCTTTTGGTAGTCAATAACAAGGACCTAGGTTTTGTGTTGGGATTGAGCCTATAAAATATCCAAAAAAATATTCTAAACACAATGCCTAAAAAAAAATATTAAAGACCAAAATTTATTTTAAAAAATGTTTAAACCAAAATCTTGATAAAAAGGAACCCAAAGAGAAAAATCTATGATGATGATTGGTTCAGATAAATTTTTTGATACAAACAAAAATAAAGACCAAAATCTATTCTTTAAAAAAAAATTGAAGTCTAAATTTTCAATAAAAGATAAGTCATTTGGAACATTTCTTCAGATAAATTATTTGATGTTAAAACTCTAAACAAAAGCCTAATGAATAAGTCTCGAACAAAGACCCGATGAATAAATACCAAATAAGTTTTTTGGCATAAAGCCTAAACAAATAATTGATGGATAAAAATCTATCAAACAAAATATTTGAAAAAAAGACCTGATAAATAAGTCTCGAGTAAGTTTATCTGAATAAACTAAGTCCCATAAAACTTATAGAGTTCAAAAATCTCCCAAAAAGGCATTAATAGAGTTAGTCCATAAAATATATTATACCATGATTGATTCTTCTAAGTGTAAAAACTGAGGATCAATCCATTTAAGACTTACATAAAAATGTAAAATAAAGGCTCAACAAACAAGTCCAAATACTAAAAAAAGTGGGTCCTCATTTCTTCTTCAAGAATAAGGGGGATGTTGGGTACAACAAATGGAAATTTACAAGGGGAATACTTTTGAGTATTCGAGAACCTATAACTTTGGATAGTAATTTTAAATAAAAAAAGAACTATGCAATATAAAAATATTAGAATAAAAAATATGAAAGAGACTCCTAAGTAGATTCACAAAACATACTTGCTTTCTTTACCATGGATCTATACTCATTAAAAATGAAGTTCATTAAACCCTTGTTGTAATGATATTTTCAAAGTCTTGATGAAGATGTAGGTTTCATTTTGGTTTCTCTTAAATCTCATTACAACAAGGGAAGCTTAAGCATTGCTTTGCTACTAGCTAGGCATCCATAGCCCCGATAGAGATACCTTGGGTTCCTTTTACCCTCTTCCTTTATTTTCTTAATCATGATGCATGGTACATTGACCTTATTTCATCATGTGATCTTTTTAATTTTCTTCAAATATTATTTTGGATTTATTAATTAATCTTTTAAACTCATTGGTTATTTTGTCTTACTTTCTTTCTATAATATCTAAATAGAAGGAGAGTTGAAACCCCTATGAGATGGTATGGTTATAAAAAAAATTATTTACTATAATGTCCCTATTAGCTACATATACACTAATAGTTTATCATATCCAAAAAGTATTAATATAATAAGTGTGATTGATCCAATGAAATAAAAACATTTTATAAATTCATATGAAGTACTTGAGAGCAACTTTCACATACGTGGTATGAATATTCAATTGTGACACAATCTATAATGGTTTGTAATTACATACCTACATCTTGAAGACTCTAAACACATAAATATATGCAATTTGTGAATAGGTCCCAAGTTGTGAACCTCTTTATAATTTTCCCATTTTGTTATAAGTCTATTTAAGTATAAAATAAGGAGCTCAATTGGTTTAATTTTAGCTTTGGGTCACATTAGAATAAAATAATTTACATTTTCATAGCAAACAACAAAACAACTAAACTAAGAATATAAGAAATACAACCTAGAAAATAAAAAGCCACAGTAGGCAAGCAATAAACTATTCCATAATGTAGGAAATCTATCCTAGGAAAGAAGGAAATATATCTTAATAAAATAGGAAATATATCTAATCCTACCTCTACTATGATTTTCCATCAATAAAGGGTACCTTTGGATGGTACATACATTAATTAATGCTTTAGAAACTATCCATTAACTAGGTATGTGAGTTCATTGCCTTGTAGGTCTTTTAGATAGAAAGCATTATTGTCTAGGATTTCTAAAATCTAATATGGTCTAGTCCATATTGGGGCAAGTTTGTCATGTTGACATTTATTTTCATGGGGTTTATCCAAAAGTAACAATATATCTAAGATCATAAATGATTTAATATTTTCTCTTTTTTCAAACCACCTCTTGACTATGTCCTAGTGTTTACTAAAGGTCTATAGGGCTTCAGTCCTTGTATCTTACATTTATATTATGTCCATTATTCACAATTCTAATTTATCATTTGGTTCCATATATTCCTACATGAATTGATAAGTCAATAATTCCATCATGATTTGGAATATTGGCTTGCATCCATACATCAATAGATAGGGTGAAGCTTTAAGGGCCTGCTTATATCTTGTTTAGTCTACCAAAAGGGAATACTTCAATAGATTATGTTAGTCCCTAGGCCTATACCCAATTTATTTATTAATTACATCTATTATGTTCTTACTCATTGATTCATCAAGTCTATTTACATAGGTTTAATGATTAGAAGATGACCTGATAGTGATCTAGTTGTCATGAGCCCATTTGGTGAATTCAATTGATATGAATGCTAGCCCATTATCATAAACTAGAGAAATGGGGGTGCCAAATCTAGTTATGATGTGTTCCTCTAAGAATTAAATCACATATTATGCTATATAATTATTTATGGATGCAACCTAAGGCCATATAGTATAATAGTCTATGGTAGTGAGTACAAACTTATGGCACACTAAGGAATTTGGGTTAATGACATTGATGAAGTGTAAACCCCATTGGGAAAATGACCTTCATTCAAAAATAAGTTTCAAGTGTATTGTTTCATGTACTTATCTCTTATTTAAAGCTTGACAATCATGGCATGTTATCACATAAGCATGAGCATCCTTAAAAGTTATTGGCCAATAGTATCTCATTCTTAAGATCTTCTGGGCTATGGTATTCCCACAAGGATTACCACTACCTATCTTTTGATGCAATTTTTTATAATCTATTTATCTTTTTTTATAGATACACACTTAAGATAGATGACTTCATAGTCTCTTCTATAAATAACTCCTTTATTGATCATGTAATGAGCATCTTTGAACCTCAAAGCTTTCCTTCATTCTTTATTGAGTTCTAGGAAATAAGTACCTATAAGTAGATATTGTATTATGTTAGTATATCATTCTCTTCTAGATAATTGGACTTCACATACCTCTTCAAAAATAATACATGGATCAAGTTTAGTCATGTGTTGAACAATGCCTTGACCCCAAACAATCTTAGTGAGCTTGATTTCTATGTCAAGTTCCTAAACTTTACCATCCATTTACTTCTACATTCTCCTAATTCATTTTGTGACAAGGTGATCTCGACAATAGGATCAGGTACTATGGTAATAGTCTTATTCCTCAAAATATAGTGTAAAACTTTCTTCATTGATTTGACAGGATTGAAGACCTGTTTATCAATCATGGATTATCTTAGTTCTACATCCTTCATGTTTGTGATCATAAACCTAATTGGATGATTAGTCATATCTTTCTTTTATGTTATGACAACAACAATTATATATTCTAAAACAAATGAGTACAAATAAAAATCCTTTGTAAAATCTAGACTAATTAGTATTAGGGATTGAGATATTGCATATTTAATGTCTTGAAAAGACTTTCAAGTCTCAACTATCCATTCTATTTTAGCATCCTAATTGAGCATTTAATTTAGGGGTTTAAAAATATCTACAAATATTGATATAAACTTCCTTATGAAATTAATCTTCCCAAAGAATGAATTGAGCTCCTTATTGTTTGGTGGTGCAATCTTTGAAATTATCTAAATTATATCTGATCAATGGTGATTCCTTCTCTGGTAATGATTTGTCTTAAGATATTTCCTTCAATTACTCCATATATATTCTTCTTTAGGTTAAATGAGATGACAAACCTACTATATATCTTGAAGATTGATCATAGGTGGCCTATGAGGTCATTCCTATTCTTGTAAAACATAGAGAGATCATCCATATAGATGATTATACATTTACCTATTAATCATTTAAATGCATGATCCATGGCTCATTGAAAGGTGGATCCAACATTTATCAGGCCAAAAGGTATCCTTTTATACACATAATTACCCTACTCCATAGTAAATTCAATCTTCATTTTATCCTTTTATTGTACTATTAACTAATTATAGACTAAAAATCCATCTAAGAAAGGCATCATTTTAAAGCATTTATTATCTGTATTACTTAATCTAAGGAAGGTAGGAGATTTCTATCTTTGTCAAAAAAATTGTTCAAATTTTTGAAATTAACACATAACCTAATCTCTCCACTCTTCTTTCTGACTAGAATTAAATTGGCCACCTAGGTAGAATGTCTGATTGGGAAGACTATTCTTGCACTTAGATTTTCCAGTTCTATTTGAATGAGAGGCTCTAGGATAAGATTCATTAGTGTCTATCTATATCTAAATGGATTGTGGTCTAGTTTCTATGGAATTGTATGAGTGATGACCTTTGGGTCATAAACCTCCAAGTATTCATATGTCCAAGTAATCACATCTCTGTATCAAGTGATTAAGTACTTCATTCATTATCTTTATTTTGGGTTACAACCAAGGCTAATGTTAACATATCATGGGCTATGTTCATCTCATAAATTCTCATTTTATAATTTACACTCATTGACCTTGGGTTGCCTAAGCTTCTAAGCTTGAGGATCTATATCAAATGGTATTTCTAAGGAGACCAACCTAGTCGGGAGATGATTCTTTTTTAGTTGGAAGATAACTTCTTTGTCTAAATCTTCTTGGTAGAGATGGATAACTTCCTTATCATCAATGATTTTAGACTAAAATTACCTTGAATTGGTTATAAAATGAATGATATATTGATCATAAATGAAGACCTATAAATTTTCTTCATTGTTAGGAATATAAGGACAATGTATTAACTCAATAGAGAATCTATTTACCTTGGATTGTTGGAGAGGCTCCAAAATATTAGTAATAGAAACTAATGAGTCTGTAACTTAATTTTGTTCTATAATAACTGTGAATATATTTAAATCTTAAAGTCTCTCTATAAAATACCATGTTCTATGTTTATACCTATTTAGATAAGATAGTTTACATTGGTACTTGTTCCTGGCCTGATTGACTATTAGCTCTGAATCACTAAATACTAGCAACTATGCTACATTATTCTTGAGTGAAAATCATAATCCTAGAATTAAATCTTCATGTTCATCCCTATTGTTAGTGCAAGGGAACTATAACTTGTATGATTCCAAAAACTTCTTACCCTATGGATCAATCAATTCAATTCATGTGCCTGACCCTTATTTGGATCTGCATGATCAAAGTGTAGAGTCCATGGTTGATTGGAGCCTTCAAATTATAGATCTTGTATTTTGTTTTACATAATAAAGGTATAAATTCCAATGCTATGGGATTCATAATTTACCTCTTTATTCTTCACATTATACTCTATGATAGGATATTTCATCCTTGATTCTTTGTCAATCTAGATTTGATTTGAAATGCTTCTCCATCATAGCCAAATGTGAGAGAAGTCTATAGAGAGATATCCATTGAGCATTTTGGACTAGTCCCTACTTATAAACATTCCATAGCCTTCAAGTATTTCTACTAAAAGGATGTTAATATTCAATTGGACTCATGGTTTAGATGCTACTTGAATATGTACATTAGTCAATTCTCCAACTAATAGTACTACCATTTTATCCAATTGTGAAACTATTATCTTTGAAGGGATTGGAGTTAGACCAAGATTTTGACATATGGAAGTAGGCATAATAGTTTTTAATTCTATAGAATCATCTAAAAAATTATGGGTATTCTTACCAAATTACCTAATATTCAACAAGAATGGTGAAACTTCTAGCTTTCTTTTATAGATGACATTAATGTTAGCATCTTTCAATTTATCTATAGATGTTTTTGTCCTTTCCATAGTGGTATTTCCTCTGATATACTTCCATAGTAGGTCCTTTTGTTTAATTATCTTATCTAATTTATCTAGATTGACATTTTATTTGATTTTATTCATGTATTCAATGATGTTATATCCTCCTTTGATTTATTCCTCCTTATTCTAAGATTGATCATTCCCTTTTGGGGGAGGTGAATTGTTGTAAAAATTTGGATTGGGTGGAATAGATATTATGAATGGTTTTATATTCCTTTTATTGTAACCACCTTTATGGAATTACTAGAAAGCATGAATCTTTTTAGTATTATCCTCTGGTACATTATCATCTTAACTTGGAAAAGGAAACTCATGAGTCTTAAATAACATGGTAGTACTTGAAGAGCCAAGATCTTGGTGGATTATGCATTTGGGCCTTCCTTACTACTTCTCTTTGAAAGAATTCAAATTCTACACAAAACTCAACATAATCAAGATCTCCATATGAGAATTATTATTGATTTTTCACTGATTTAATAGAGCTATCTCTACCATGTTGATCTCTAAAATCTTGCTGGGCTGCTCTATATTATTTTTAGGCATATTGAATGGTCTATTATACCTTTAGAAGATTCAATTATTATTACCACTTGGACCATTATCATTTCCCATCTTTCATTTCATGCCAAATAAATCATTACTTAGATTTTAAACAATATTTTGAATAGCATTTAGCTCTAGCTTTGAAGAGTGAGTGCCCTAGAAAACACCAGTAAAGGATGTAGCTAATTATTGATTATACTGGTAATAATTTATTTATGTATGTTTGTTCAAGAGACTATAATTTGGCTATGTTTTTATGTCAGAGGAGGCAATATGTATAACTAGTTCTAATTGAATGCAAGAAAGTTCTGCTTCACATATGGGATTGGATTTAATGTTTGGAAGCCATTATTGATGTTAGGTGTGCTAGGCACCTAGGGATTGAGATTACTATCAATGTTGATAGCCTCTCCATATGCTAACACCAATTTTTAAGTAAAATATACTCATCTAAATAACACCACAGTAATAGGATCTAGAGCATTCTAGTATATTTCCAATGTTAATGCATGTCCTAGTTTATACCTTGGGCTTAACCATGTATACATATTTTGAAATATTAAATTGGAAGTGTAGATTGGGTCTTTATTCTCCTTTTTCATGCATGTGAAGAGATGGTATATCAATTTCTAGGCTAGTGATCTACCCAAATTGTGCAAGAAAAGCTACTTGACATGCATTCCAAGAAGTGATGGAATTTTCCATTAGATTTATATACCAATCATAAGCAGCATCCATTAGCATAAAATGGAAAAGCCTACATGAAACATACTCATTTATGACATTAATTAATATTAAAGAAACATTAAAATATTTGACGTGTTCCTCTATTATTTTTACTCTTGAAGGAGATAAATATGGTAAATAGTTATCAAGATTCCTAGGTAGTTCATGCACATCCCTTGGATGGTAATAATAGATCCAACAAACTAAGGTAGTTGATTCATGAGATAATTAATAGGGGAAGTGATCCTTAGTAGGAAAGGTGTCTTAGGTCTATAAGGGTAATTTGGTACAAATCTAGGTCTCCTATGATTTGACAAGGGTGAGACTAGAAGACTAGTCTGAGAAGTAGATTTGGTCACTCTCCTAGGTGACTCTAGTGCAACTCTATGTAGAAACTAACCTCTTTTGTTAGAGGTGTTGACCCTCATTCTAGTGCCAAAATAATAATGTTGATGTTGGTTTTATGCACACTAATTTCATAACAAGGTAGCCTCTAACATTTTAGGATCTCAATGGAGGTGAATTCCACTCCAACATGAGTTGTAGGTATGTGGTCTTAACAACTAGGTGATGGAATAGTAGGTAGGGCATGCTGGTTGTTAACAAGGTTTATAGATAGAGGGATGGCCTCTAAAAAGGAAGTAAAATCTAGATGATTTGGTGGCTAGATGGTTACTAATATATAGTGGATAAGTCTTAAAAAAATCAAAAATGAGGGAAAGGTAGAACATAAAAGAAAGGTTCAGTGACTTCAGGAATCACCTCTCTAGATGGTTTCTAAGTGGATAAGTGCTCACAAAAACTATCTATTTCTAGCATCTATTGCACATAGACATTGAAACATGGTCAAGTGGTCTAGGATAATCTTGATTTAGGAAACTCACAGGCCTCATTCAAAAGTTTCTCCTTTTAGATTAGCTATTTCATAATCTTAATCAAGAGATTATATCTTGAGCTTAGTGAGGTATCTGAGATAGCTATTACACATACACAAAAAACTACACTAAATGAAATTACCTCTACACAGTTAAGAATATAAATCAATCAATTTAATTTCTAATAATCAATGTAATTTACAAATCCTTTAATATATATTGCACATCTAAGATTAGTATATCAATTATAATTTTAAAAAAAAATCCTTTGTAGCTTTTGCACACTAAGAGTTATTGAATAATACAACCCAAAG
Source organism: Torreya grandis (assembly GCA_037957365.1). Taxonomy (NCBI): domain Eukaryota; kingdom Viridiplantae; phylum Streptophyta; class Pinopsida; order Cupressales; family Taxaceae; genus Torreya; species Torreya grandis. The sequence goes on from JARHVA010004599.1 coordinate 593,979, forward strand.
AGATAAACCTAATTACATAAAAATTGGAAAGAAAATACATAAAGATGTGAGTTGACAATTGAAATTACTTCTTCTCTTGTATATTTAAAGTATTTTAACCCTTTAAAACTATGTGTTACATGTGTTTAAATAGACTTGGGGGAGGGGTTGCCTCATCCTCCAAGTACATGCAAAATACATTACATGGTGTAATCATAACTTTGGTTTTAATTATGGTCAAAAACCATATAAAGTTATACTAAAGTTTTCAATAATTAAACTTAGTCTTCACAAAATCATGCAACATGTACATTTTTACAAAATAAACAAGAAAATTTTACAATATGTTCAAACCATAGGAAAAATATAAATATGAAACATACACTAGTAGAGAATGTACATAAAAAAAACTTGGCTCTTTATTACTATGTTAACATATGTATGAATGCATTGACTTTAGTTGGAAATGCAACTATAGCTATCGATGTATAACTATAAGTGGAAACCTTAGTCTACTTCTTTACTTCTATCTCGAGCCAACATTTATGTGATTACATCATGCTACTATCAAATTATATGCAAGTTCAAAATAGAGGGTATATGCACCATGCCAACCTACCCTATGATATTTTCATGATCTACTTTCATCATTTGGAAGTTGATTTTCAATATTTCAACTTTAGTCACCTTTTTGCTTGTAAATCTCAACTCAGTGTCAATGTATTTTAATAGTAGTCCTTGTAAACTTTTCTTTAAATTGTCTAAAGTATCTTAAATAAGCTTATTAAAGTTCATCTTATTTATCAACATTCCTATAACATCCTTCACTTTTGACAATTTCAAGTCATTCAAAACATGATGGTTGAGGATCGCATGCTCTTGGTACATGGGGACCAATACCCCAACTATCATTACCCATTACATGGCCTCTTTTATCGTAATGACCACCATATTGAGTAAATTAGATTCCTTTAATGGTGTCATTAGATCTAAATGGTTATATGCCTTATTAGTTGTGTAATGAATTAACATCTTTAATTTATTCTCATCTAACTTTAAATAATTAAATAATTGCTTAGTGAGGTAATATGGGGTGCTAATTCATCTTACATAAACCCAATGCCTCTAAATAATTATAGAATTTTGATGCTACCTCCTACACCAAAAATTCAATACCTATTGGAATATGCACTATCTTTTGTTGTTATTTTATCTGTTCCAATTTTGCTCCCAATTCTTGTCTCACTAGTTTTGTGCCTTCATGTATTGCCACCATGGCATCTTTATGTACTTCAGCTAGAGACATAAAATATTAATTATAGGGGGATTGTCCCACCTATCTATTCTATATTTTAGATAAGGAAAATATTTATTACCTATCTTCAAGAATCATTTCCATACCAGCTTCATCTTCCAACTCCCTCTTCCTTACCCTTTGGATACTCCCAGATGGCTTGTTAAATAAAGTTGTAATCGATGGGAGCTCTATTATCTTGAATCTAGGAATTTGAGTAGTCTTAGCTCTTAATTCAATGGTCCGTGGAGTAATTATAATTTTTTTGGAGTCTATCTTTTGTGTGGTTTTAACCAGAGTCTCCTCTTCATAATCATCTATTGGTTATTAATTTTTTTTTTATCTTGAGGATTGTATCAGGCATGGAAGGCTAAATGATCTTGGACCAATACAAACCTCCATATTGGGGGAGTGAGTAGACCATGATAACTTTATTTTCACTCTTCCCCTTACTTAAGCTTATGACAATGGTTTCCTAGGATGGAGTAGTGGATGGCATGGGTAAAGTGATCTGGGTGGATGAGACATGGAGTTGGGGAGTGGCCATGGCTATTTAAATCTTCTTAGATTCCCTTTTCCTCTTCAAGAATATGACTTTGGTAGTTCTAGAAGGAATATTAGTAGTGTCTATGATGAAATTCGATGGCATGGTGGTAAAATATGGTTAAATAGTGGTGGAGTCCTTATCAACTTTTGGAGTGAGTAGAGTAATATGTAAGAGAGAGGAGGAGGTTAATGAATCATTAGGGGTGTAAGTGATAAATTCCACCCTATGAGTTTTCAACATAGATGAAATTGGTATAGAACCAAAAATAGGAATAGAGGAAGAGAGTAAAGAAGTGGTATTTAAAGGCTAATCATTTTTACATATTATGTCCTCCATGGTTGTATCTTTACCTTTGTTGATTGTGAGGCTCAGATCCTTGGCTCTCTCTAATTCTTATTCTTCATCAATTTTTTTTGCTTCTTCCTCCTCCACTTGTTGAGGTATTACAGGTAGGATTTTTTATTTCTCAATTATTAGACTACTTAAGAGTGGAGTCCTAGGGTTATTCTTGTAGTAAATAGTGGTATTTGGCTATAAAGGAAGATTCGTATTGAGCTGGGGTAGTAGTTTCATCCATGGCTACCCATGATGATGTAGATTCTTGTACTTTGGGGGTAGATGTAGGTGTTTGTATTATACTTGCAACTAGGTACACTTGTCCTTGTTCTTCCTCATCAAAGGAATCTAAATTAATGGGATATCCTAGAGCTACCTTAAGATCAATCTCACTCACACATAGTTAATTCTTTATATCTCTCAACTTGAAAGGAAGTTCATGTGAAGTCTCTCCTTGTTCCTTAGTCTACTTTAGAGGTTGGATATTCCAAAAATTTGAGGGTTTCCATGCTGTAAAAAGTGGTAATTTAATATGAAATTCCTTCATTGTAACTAAAGGTTCATGTTGAATCACCCTTAAATGATCCTTCTTCAAGTCAAAAAATTTTGCCCTTTCCAAGACATGGTCATCATTATTTGAATTCATAAATAAAATTCATCATCATAATGGACATGTTGATAGGGGATACCAAGGCCTTGAATGTCTTTGTATGTGGCCATGAGGATCCCAATCACTATGTGGCACTATGGGAAAGTGATAACTCTTTATTTAACTTCTCACATCTCCAAAGTGTTTCCTCATTGTGTATCACATCCTACCAATATCCATATAGTGCCCATAGAATGTGCTTTCCTCTTTTTTATTCAAGTCCTCCTCAATGCTCCACTAGAATTGGAAATCAATTTCTTGGTCTACCAATTTATTAGGTACATGTTTGGGGAGGTGGAGGGGATGGACCTTATGTCTGGTAATCATGATCACTGTGTAGTCAGGCTGTTGAAAAAATTAATGTCTAAGTGGTTATTATCAACCCTTGGCTTACATTGGTAAGTAATTAAATAAATAATAATATATTATTTATTTACACAAAGTGTAAACTTCAACAAAATAAATAATCTTATTGTAGTTATTTAATATTTACCAAATTTTTATTAATTGGATTTATCAAGGTGGATGGACCCATTATTTTTACAATGATCACATGCCCTCATGAATCGTTATAAATAGGGTTTTACCCCTATTATAAAATATCTCTAAAACATAAAAATGTTCAAGTATTCCTACATGTGGAAAATACTTATCTGAGACAAACTTGTAAAGAATTTATCTGAGAATGAGTGAGACGAAGAAGATTTGATGTATTGGGGTTATTATTGTTTCCCACTATTAAATATCACCTTTTTGTGTTTTTTTACCTCTTTGAGGTTTTTCTTAGGATAAATACATGTGTTGTGGTTTATTGATCTGGGCTCATTATGTTATGCTTTGCTCATTAAATCTCTTCTAGATCCGTGCTTATTAAATTTATATAGTTTAACATGTTATCAAAGCTAGTGGAGAGGATTTTCATCAACAAACATATAGAATAATTGAATTGATATTCAATTTAATCAAAGCCCAGGTAATTGGTTGCCATTTTATGGCTTGACCATTTAAAAAAAATTGAAACTCAAGTTTTTATGCATTAAATTACCTTCTAAAAATTTTATTCATTTAGTTTTGCAAAGATAAAGACCCACGTAATTTTTCAAGGCTTGAAAAGCTCTATATTAGCCTATTCAAATTTATATTTCCTCCATTAATGTATTTTTATGGCTTGGGAGGTTGGAAAATATTATTTTTGGCACCAAAGTTTTTTTGGAAAGTCTTGTTGGCATTGTGGGAGGATTTCATGAAGGTTTGAGATTTTTGAAGGCCTGAGAAGGCCTCTATCTCCATGAAGTTTTCTTCTCTCCCCCAGACCTATGTTATTTACATCTATAGGAAATATTAAGGTAAGCATAAATTTATTTTAAATATTTAAAAAATATTTTATTTTTTAATTTTACAAATTTGATTTACCTTTTATTAAATTATTTCACCAAAAAGTTAAAAAAAATAAGTAATTTTTTTTTAATTTTTGTTTACATGCATAATAAATAAATAATTTTTTATATTTTTTAAATAAAAAATTAGATAAAAATAATTAAATATAATATTTTGCATGTAAGCCTTTGAATTCACTCATACATAAGTTGGTGATTATATTTTTTTTGGTAAAATTTTGTAAAAGACAAGTCTAGTGTTCAATTATCATTAGCCTTTTTTATTTTTTATCTTCTTATTAACTCTATTAAAAATTAATTAAATTTGAATTCCATTTTTTGGTTTTCATGTCTTCCATCTCACATGAAAACCCCCAGACCTATCGACTTGTCCTTCTTTCGACACTTGATTTAGTCTAAACCTAGGCAAGTATAGTCATCCAACCAGTCAATATTAAGGTTTTGAGATTTTATGGACACATTATTGTGGTCAATTTTTTATTTTCAAACTTATTATTATTGATTTTATACCTTTTTATTAATTTTGCCTAGGTGGTCATTGTGAGTGCAACACTTTTGACACCTAGAATTGTGCAACTTTATTTTTTTGCTTTGATTAGCATCTAAATTATATAAATAAATATATTTGCATGATAAATTCACTTTATTTTATAAATAGTTAAAAAAATTAATTTAAAAAGGTTAAATCATTTTTAAAAAAAAATAGTGCAATTTTATGACACTTGCGACACTTTACTTTGTCATAAATTTGTGAAAATTTCTTTCTTTATCAATATTTAATTTGAACAAATAGTGTGTGATTTTTTTTTTAAAATTTGTTTTAATTATCAAAAAAAATTAAATTCACACTTAAAAGCTTATTTCTTGATCATTTGGATATTTTCATGTTTAAACGGAAGTCATGGCTTCACCTCACTTTTCCTTAGGGAAATCCCAAATGCTTAATGGAAATAACTATAACATATGGAAAATTCATGTTAAAGCTAAAATCATGGCCTGTAAATTATGTAATATTGTCATTGGGACTGATAAAGTCCCATCTAGATGACATGTGGTCACTGAGCTTACCAATGCATTTTAATAGAAATCATAAGAAGTTATGTCCATTATTTTGTGGAGTGTTAATGATGAATTCCTTCTCGACATTGGTAATTAGGAAGCTCCTTGTGAATATTGGAAAATTATTAAATACATTCATGAGGACACTCATCTCTCAAATATCATCAAGTTAATTCTTGAATAGCTGACAACACCTACGAAGGGTGATGAAAAAGCTGTGAAATTCTTAAATAAAATTAAAAACATTAAAGCTTAGTTAGATGGTTTGTAATTATAATTTTATTTAAGATTATTTTATTTATTTTATTATTCAATTTAATATTCATGAAAAATTTAGAAAATTCATTTCAATTTTTAATTTTAAGTGTTAAACTAAGCAAGATATCCCTGACCTTACCACCTTATTTTCTCTCTTGATTCAAGAAGAGCAAGTAATGACCAATTTTGATTCTAAATAGAATGCCACTCAGACACTTCTCACCTTAAATAATGTTTTTGATAATAATACAAACTAGAAATCTAACCCTAACTCTAGCAAAGGCAAAAATGGAAACAAGAAAATTGGTAATAAGAATCATAAACCTAAATTCAGTGAAAATTATAATATTTGTGCTAAATTTGGCCATAGAAAGGAAAATTATTATAAAAATAAGGATATAATTAACATTAAATCTTATAAAATAAAAAATGGAAGAAAATTAGTCAAAATAATTAGAAGAATCAAAACCCTAATCAAAATCAAAATATTATAGCTTTATATGGTGCTTTGTTTGCTTCAAATGAAAATGAGTGGACTTTAGACAATGGTGAATCACACCATATGACATTTTTATTTGATATTTTGTATCATTATAGAGATATCTATCAAATAATTTACTTAGGACATAATTCATTTTGAGAATCAACTAAACATAGAAAAGCAAAATTTTCAAATAGTGTTATTAATGATGTTTTCTATGTACCTAAGTTTTAAAAGAATTTACTATCTTGTTCTCAACTTACGGATGATAATTTCATTATAACATTGATTAAATATAGTTGGTCCATTATAAATCAATATGGTTCCTTGATTGTTGAAGGTATTCAAAATAATGGTTTATATATCTTCTCTCCTTTTACTTGTTTACTTTCATTACATAATAAGAATAATTCTTAGTTATGGCATGAAAGAGTAAGGCATGTTAATTTTTAAATTTTAAATGATATTGTTGCAAAAAAACTTATTATTTTACTTCCTTTTATACCCTCTCATCATGAAACTTGTGAGGGTAGCTTACATGGTAAGCAACATACTAGCCCCTTTCACAAGAATCATGATGTGTATTCCTCACATCCTTTAGAATTAATTTATAGTGATGTTGTAGGTCCTTTGTAATTTACTTATATTAATTATTTATTATATAATGTTACATTTATTTATTATTATACTAGAATGATATGGTCTTATTTTATTAAAAATAAATTTGATGTTTTTTTCTAGATTTAAAGAATTTAAGCTTATGTTGAAAATGCATATGATTTATCTATTAAGAGATTAAGAAATGATAATGATGGTGAATATGTTATTAAATAGTTTGATCCTTTTTTATTATTTTTGGTATTAAAATTGAATTAATAACTCCCTATTCCCCTTAACAAAATGGTATTGTTGAAAGGAAAAATTGCACCATCATAGAAATGGCTAGAATAATGTTGTAATCTGTAAATGTTCCTAAGTTATTATGGTTTGAATCCATGAACACTACTATTAATATTATAAATAAATTCCCTAAAAAATCCTTGCATCTTTATACATCATTAGAAATGTGGACTAAGAAGAAACTTAGTGTGGCTCATTCTAAGAGTTTTGGGAATCTTGATTCTATCTTCATCCCTAAAGTTAAAAGGAAGAAGCTTGACCACACTTCTTATTGTTTATTTTTTTTAGGATATGGAGGTAAGAATAAAGGTTTAAGAGTATATGATTCCTCTAAACATTAGATCATTGATAATAGGAATGTTCTTATTCTTAAAAAATATTTTTATCAACCCTTTGTGGATCTTTCTCAGTGTTCTATTGATGAACCTAACTCTCATGTTTCTCCTTATGATGAGATGGATTCCCTTGAATAATTTGATCTAGTTATGGATAACTTAGAGTCTGATGAAGCCCTTAAGTTTCATGTTTAATCTAAAAGACCTAAATGGGTAGAATCAATATTTCAATCTTCTAATGTTGATAACCTTAATAAATTAACTAGAAGTCAACATTCTTATAATGCATTAATGACTATGTATGAATGTTAACCTTAATATTTTGAGGAAGCTACACAAGATGATAGATGGAATGTTTTTATGCAAGCTAAATTCTATGCCTTAATTAAAAATTAGACTTAGAACCTTATCCTTCCTCTACCTAAAAGGCATATTGTTAGTTGTATGTGGCTTTAAAAGATCAAATATAATTTAATTGGTAAAATTGAGAAGTTTAAATCTAGATTAATTTCTCACAGGTTTACTCAAAAACTCGAGATTAGCTATGTCGAAACATTTCCTCCTGTAGCAAAAATGAGTAATGTTTGACTTCTTATTGCACTTGTAGCTCAAAATGGTTGGGTTATCCACCAAATGGATGTCAAGAATGCATTTCTAAATGGTGATTTATAAGAATAAATATACATGACTCAACTTAGAGGTTTTACTAATCCTAATAGAGAATATAATGTATGCAAATTAAAGAAATATTTATATGGTCTAAAACAAGCTCCTCAATCTTGGTATTCTAAGATTACTTATTTTTTCAAAGAATTAGATTTTTCTAATTGATATTCAGATAATAATCTCTCGATTAAATTTAAAAATGGTCATTTGATTCTAATTTTATTATATGTTGATGATTTATTTATTATAGGAGATCTAACTAGTTTAATTTATAAATACAAAGATAAACTAAGTTAGATATTTGAAATGACTAATTTAGATATTTTACATCATTTTTTAAGACTGATTATATTTCAAGATAAAAATTCAATTGTTGTATTACAATCTAAGTATGGACATAATCTTCATGCTAAGGTTAACATGCTTGATTGTAAATCTACCACTACTCCTATTGAATTTGGTATTAATCTTGATCATAAACCTATATGTGTAAAAGTTAAACCTATTTTGTATAGATAGATTCTTGGAAGTTTGATTTATCTAGCCATTACTAGGATAGATATTTCATATGTTATCAATTTTGCTTCTAGATTTATGTAGGACCCATATTTGGATCATTGAAATTAGATAAACATATTCTTCATTTTATGAAAGGAAAAATTAATCATGGTTAATTTCATTCTTTCATTGATAGTGCTAAATTATATGGTTATTGTGATGTTGACCATGCTGGTGATACTTTAGATCACAAATCTAATTATGAATATGTGTTTAAGTTTGGTGCATGTGTTATCACTTGGAGCATAAAGAAGAAATGTATTCTCTCTCTCTCTCTCTCTCTCTCTCTCTCTCTCTCTCTCTCTCTCTCTCTCTCTCTCTCTCTCTCTCTCTCTCTCTCTCTCTCTCTCTCTCTCTCTCTCTCTCTCTCTCTCTCTCTCTCTCTCTCTCTCTCTCTCTCTCTCTAAAGACAAAGCATAGAAGTGCTATGGAATCTGATAAAGAATCCATGTGGCTGTGAATACTATTGGGGAAACTTTATTTTGATGTTTCTTAGATACCATCCTTCATTGTGATAACTAAATTTATATATCTTTGGAAAAAAATTGAGTTCAATTCCAAATAACTAAACATATTGAAGTTCATGTGCATTTTATCCAAGGAAAAGTCCTCAATGGTGATATTAATCTCTATTTTTTTTCCTACAAATGAATAAGTGGCAGATATCTTCATAAAACTACTTGGTGCTACCAAGTTTTGTTATTTTTGTGTAATGTTGGGCCTCTTAGAGTTGACATTGAAGGGGAGTGTGCATGGCAATGCCACTTCCTAATGGCCATGTGTTTTTTCTTATTATCTATACTTCTCATTTTTAAATAATTGTCAAAACATTGTGTGGAATTTAATTAATTTAAGTAAACTTCATGTGAAAGTTTTACTTGTGTACCCCAATAGATTTAAAAGCATAATTTGTAATGGAGGTCCTTATGTTATAAAAGGCTCCAAATATTCTTAGTCATTATTCATGAGAGATAGTGAGATGTAATCTCACAATCATGCTAGCCTAAACTTTATTTTGAGTAGTTTATGGATTATAATTCCTTTTGTTTCAAATGATGACTTTTGGCATGATGAAGGTTTTTAAATCCTTCAAATTTTATACATATTATAATTCCTTTGTGGTGACTATGATTTTTATCCCCACTTAGCATTAAGGGGGAGTGTTATAAAAATTAATGTCTAAGTGGTTATTATTAACCCTTGGATTACACTAGTGAGTAATTAAATAAATAATAATATATTATTTATTTACTCAAGGTGTAAACTTTCAAAAAAAAAATCTTATTATAGTTATTTAATATTTACCAAATGTTTCTTAATTAGATTTATAGAGGTGGATGGACCTGTTATTTTCACAATAATCACATCCCCTCATGAATCATTATAAATAGGGTTTTAACCATATTTTTAAATATCTCTCAAACACAAAAATATCCAAGTATTCCCGCATGTGTCAAATACTTGTTTGAGACAAACTTGTGAATAATTTATATAAGAAGTAGTGAGATGAAGAAGATTTGATTTATTATGGTTATTATTATTTCTCAATATTGAATATCACTTTGTTGGGTTTTTTACCTCTTTGATGTTTTTTCTAGGATAAATGAATATGTTGTGTTTTATTGATCTAGGATCATTATGTTATGATTTGATCATTAAATCTCTTCTAGATCCATGCTTATTACATTTATATATTATAACATAGGATATAAAAAAATAGTCACCCCTTCCAGATAGTTTTTTCACTATACTTTCTTTGACTCTGGGAATTGGAGACCCATGGATTACTTTCAATACTTGAGGATAAACATAATCAACAATCTGAACCATGTTCTTGGTATATACATAAATGTGTAGAAATTAGAAATAATCACAAATGTGATTCTTGACATAATCAGTTATTGGGATCCAAATTTCACCAAAGAATTTATACATTGTGCTCATTATAGCATCTAAAAGATAGGACATCATTTATAAATGGCCTATCAGAGTGGGTTGCTTTCTCTTTTATACAACTTGTTCTCTCAAATGGAATCTTATAATTTCACCCAAAGCAAATGGTGTTTCACTGGTCATCATCATATGTAACAATGGTACCCAATACAAATTGAGGAAATGGATGTTGGGCACATTATAGAGCCTATTAATAAGTGCCACCTCAATATACACTCCTATCTTGAATTTTTTGATACAGGTGGGATTATTACCTTTATATTTCATGGTTTCTCTAGGTAAAATCCATGAACATAGAACCTTATCCATTGAATTCTCTTGGTTTCACAAAACTAGCCTATTTTTGTTAAAATATGCATATTGAATTAGTAATGATAAATACCTATGAAAGTTAGCTCTCAAGATGCATGACATAAAAGTATGGTTATCCATGTGGACAAAAATTCATCTTGCATAACCTTAACCATAAATAATAAGTCTCATAAAATTTCAATACAAAGCATCACCTTAGGCTTGGCCAAAACCAAATACGGTGCTTGTCTCTTGAGTGATAACAACTATCCAATAAACTAGAATTCAAGGGGTGATAGATATCCATCTAGTGAAAATATGTTGATAGAATTAATAGCATCCCATTATTTAGAATACTTCCTATACTTATTATTGAATATGGTGGCATAATTAACTATATTTATTAATTATGTTGAGTCCTTGATAGAAAATGATGATGGTGGAAGTGTTCGCCTTAACTACTTCGATGAAGATGTAATTAGAATTACATGCAGTACTTTGAATTCTATTGTGTGTAGGATAGCAATTAATTTTAAGTAATGAATGCATCAATGGATAAAAATCATGTATATATCCTTTAACTTTCCCAATTCATTCTTTATAAATGCCTAAAATTCACATGTTTTATATTTTTTACATAGTTCAAATCTTATTAGTTTAGCTAGTAGGTAGCATTGGCAAGTATTCTGCTTTATTGGCTAAGTATAGTGGGATTTATGTAGTCAAGAATCTAGAGTTAGGTTTTATTTTGAGACTGAGCCTACAAAATATCCAAACAAATCTTCCAAACACAAAGCCTGAACAAAAATCCCAAGGACCAAAATCCATTGGAAAAATGTCTGAACAAAAAAGCTTGATATAAAAAACCCAAAGAATAAAATCTTTGATGATGATTATTTCAAATAATTTATCTAAGCCAAAAAACCTAAAGACCAAAATCTATTCAGAATAAAAGTTTTGAATAAAAAATTCTAAAGACCAATTTTTTATTAAAAGACAAGTCATTTGGAACATTTGTTTGGAAAAAGTGTTTGATGTAAAAAATCTAATGAAATCTCAATGAATAAGTCTTGAACAAAGACCCGATAAATAAATGTCAAATATTTTTTTGGACACAAAGCACAAATAAATAATCAATGAATAAAATTTCATAGGATAAAATGTCTAAATAAAAAAATTGATGAATAAGTCCTGAGTAAGTTTCTCTAAATAAACTAAGTTCTGAGAAACCTGCATAGTTAAAAAAATCTCCCAAAAAAGTAATAATAGATTTGGTCCATAAAATATATGATACAGTGATTGATTCTTCTAAGTTTAAAAATTAAGGATCAATCAATTTTAGGACTTGTATAAACATGTAAAAGAAAGGCTCAACTAACAAGGCCAAATCATGAAAAAAGTGGGTCCTTATTTCTTCTTCAAGAAAAAGGGGGATGTTGGGTAAAATAATGGCCATGATACTTATCTCTTTCTTGTTACAGACTTTATTTTTAAATGTCATTAAGGACCTCATGCATCTACCATTACTACTTGGGTGTCATGATGGACATCATACCCCATCCCCCTGGGTAGTTACTTAATTTTTAGTTAGATTTATTATTACATAAATTATTATATCTAGCTTGACACCCTTTTTAATGCTAGACATGACATGAAACTTAAATTAAAAATTTATGCTTAGATTATCTTACATTCTAATGTTATGTATGCACATTATATTGCATTATTATATAATTATCATATATGCTCTAGTTAACACACATTTATAGAGATTGTTATTTTAAAGATAGTTCATTCATAGGTTAAAAATTTTCCCTAAAAAATGGGGCATTCATAGGAGTTTTTCATAGAGATCATGCTCCTATAATGCATTCATGGTACATTTTTTAGCACACAGCATCAAAGTATAGATATCAGACTTAGGTAAATACAATGGGAAAATGACATGGAGATCATTTGAGTTGCATAAAAATCATAATAGTAGGACATTACCACCCAATTTGGGAAACTAGCACCACATATAACTATTTTCCAAGATATGGTGCTACTATCCAATAGCCTCAATTTTTGAAAATCCTAGATTGGCCAAAAATGTATAGTAGGTACATTATAGGTTTACACAAGTTTAATTACAAATTTATCAATTTTTCTTGGATTCATACTAGTTTAGATCATATTCATACCAATTTCCTCAAATTGGGAACAACATGCACAATATGAACAAACCCATATTTAGTTCAGATACCTAGATACAAATTATTACAACTCAATCTAGTAGTACCTAGTGCAGGTGTATTTGACATGTTACTTGGTAAGCCATGGATATAGTAGTTACAATCTATCTCATCCATATTACATTGATGCCTAAAAAATATACATGAAATTTATGTGGTCATAGTTTAGGGTCTTCCATATGAGTATCCTCTACCTATCCTATAGGTATTTACATCATAGTGACCAATTACATCATGGTTACTAGTTACATCATAGTTACTAATTACATCATAATTACCAGTAATAACATAGTTATCAATTAAAGCATAGTTATTAATTATAGTTCCAAGCATAGTTCTTATTGATAAATCATAGAGTTTAGTGGATCCACGAATGTAGGTGAGGCCTACTCCTATAATATTTCCACATACACACACTCGGCCATGGAGACCATTATTATACCCCTATGTTATAGATATCTTGTAGATTTTATAGGGCTTCCTTCTACTCATTTTATATGAAGATCAATCTTATTGAATTCTTTAGGTTCTCAGCATAGGGAACCTATGTCACCTACATATTATTATACCATATAGCACCTTAAGATCCATAGAGTTCATAAGACACCACAATCAATGTCACAGATTCCTAGTACCACTCCATAGGTAGGGTCAAATTTAGATCACTTAGTACAATAGATTTTTAGACCAAAATTAACCTTTCATATTACACAAGTAATTACCATTCCTATTTTTAACAAAGGGGACAGTGATAGTGAGTCTTATATGAGACTCATTGGTTCATATTGTTCCTTCCTTCTTGTACATACTTTTATTTTTTCTTGTTCCTTGTTTATAGTTTCATTTTGATCTTGCTTGTACATAGATTATATCTAGAAAATACAAAAATAATACAATATTTCAAAAACACAAAAAAATTCAAATATTTACTCAAAAAATAAAATTTATAGATTGTATGCATTTTTATGTTTACATTTCTTATATTTTCCTAACACTACATATGTTATATATCTTGGTATAGTCAGTTTCATCATACATACATGGTTTAATTATTCTTGTTGAGTGATTACAAATTACTTTAGGACTTAGGTCCACTACATCAATCTAGATTTTCTATTATCTACCCACTTGGGGCATCTACATAGATACATGGGTTCTTAACTTGACACATTTTCCCACTTGGGTCACCCTATATACAATTTCAATTACCAGGTTCTATATTTTCATACTCTACATCATAACTTTAGCATTGTTATATCTACATATTGACCATGTTACACTTATTCATATTTTTTTCCAACTATTACTAATTTTTGACTTAGCATATGTACATTATCACTCTTCATATATTTGTATTACATATTCATGCATAATTTCATTTATATATTTCTTAATTTAGACTTTATTATTTCTATATGTCTCTTTTATTTGAGTGCATTCGAGCATGTCAATGCTCTTGGGCTCTACACTACTTCTATTCACATTATGTATGCTTTAAACATGTACCCATGTCCTTATGTGTGCACTCCTAATTATGCATGCAAACATTTTATCATGTCCTTATATTTGTCTCTATTCTAACTTGTTTATTGCTTTTATATGTGGACATTTGAACATGTCTTTATATGTCTTGTTTTCTCAAATTTGATGACATATGCCCATATCCCTTGTATATTAGTCATTTGGCCTAATTTATGTGATTCATGTGTGTTGTATGTATACTTTATTATATGTGTCATGGCTATGACACCTGTCTCTTTCTTATTACACACTCTATTTTTAGTTGCCATGAACGATACCATGCATCTCCCATTCCTACTTGGATGTCATGATGGACATCATACCACATTCCCTATGTATTTGGTTAATTTTTAATATGATTTGTTGTTACATACATTATTATATCTATCTTGACACACTTGTGAATGTTATACATGACATACATCACACATTACAAACTTATGCTCAAATTATCTTACATTTTGATGTTATGTACACACATTATATTAGATTATTATATAGATATTAGTTTATTATGTAAATATCATATGTGATCTGGCTAACACACATCTTTTTGAGATTTATATTTTGATGAAAATGATTTCATAGGTTTAATAACTCACCTAAAAATAGGGTGAATTCACAAGGATTTATTATAGATATCAAGCTATTATAATGCATTCACATTACATTTTTCAGCATAGAAGCTCAAATTACAAAAATTAGACTCAGGTAAACATAATGGGAAAAATGTGACACAAAAATTAGTACTGTTAGATAGAAATTAGAGCAATAATGCATTATCATCCAAATTGGGACACTATAACTACATGAAGATACTATCCAATATATGGCACTATTTTCTAATAGCCTCAGTTTCAAGAAAACCTAGGTTGGCCAAAAACCTAAAATAGGTAAAATATAGGTTTATACAAATTTAGTTATAGATTTATTAGTTTTATTCATATTCATGCTAGTTTAGCTCAGATTTATATGAGTTTTCTTAGATTAGTGGCATCATTTGCAAGATGACCATTCCCATATTTAGTTTAGATACCGAGATAAAAATTATTATAAGTCAATCTAGAATCCATATGCTCAAATATTAGATATGAAAGCATGTGCATGACACATTATTTTCATATGCTCACTTACACACCATTTGATTAGATGGAATGATAAATTCCATGTAATTATCTACACTATATACATACAAAATAATATTAAATGTTTCTCACCAATTTCATTCCTTACTCCATATATAGTGGTTGGCATTCCTAAGTGGACCAGAGTTATGTAATGTATCTGAGTGGTCATAGAGCTAACATATCTAGTTAGCTATTTATAGTTACTTTACATAGTTTTAGTTTTATATGTATATACTACACATGGTTGGGAAATTATGGAGTCATGTTATACTTGAGTTCTTGAGCTCCCTACATGAGAGGGTTGGACACACCATCAATCTAATCAAAGATATTCACAAGTCTTGATCCACCAAGCAAGGGTGGGTAGTGATGGAGTCAAAAATGGATTGAGTTCTTGAGCCACCCACATATGAGGATCTATCTATCCATTAGCTCAGTCTAAGATATTCATTGATTGATCACTATATATATGCACACACATAGGTTATAACTAGGTTTATGCATTTTTTTGCATATCCAATGAGGTGTATTCATTCATTTCCTCTTTCTTATCTCTTTACCCATTTTTACTTAGTTTTACTTCTTTAATTAGTTTAATATTTTATTTCTATATCTCTTGAGTAAGGACTAATTTATGCATGTCTCACTTTTAAGACATGTATTGGAATATGTTTCACATACTCAAACCCAACTTCATTTAATTCACCTCCTAATTAGGTCTAGGTACACTAATTTTTCATTTGTCCTAGTCATTTCACTTTGTTACATTTATAGAATAAAGGGGTGGGGAGGAAATGTAATCACCTAAAAGTGGTGTTTGAGTGTTAAAATTTTTACTTGAGACTACATATCCCTAGCTTATCCCTAGACATATCCTAGATCATATTACCACACTTATCCATCCTCTGTGTGGGCTGTAGGCATTGCTAGTCATCCCTAAAGTAGTCTTAGACCCTCATTTCTTGATCTTGGTCCTTTGTGCCTAGTGTTTTACCACTTGTACACTAGTGCCACATGGTGATAATGTCCTTCTTTCTTTTCCCAAAATTTATATCTTTTCAAAACTATAACCTCCTAGGGTTAGTCTAGACCTATTTTATCACCCACACAAGCATTATAATAGTATAAAAAGATGACTTTTACACCTCTAAAAACTAGATGAAAACTAGATGTAAAATACAAATTTAAACTTAGAACAATTTATGAACAATTAAGGTTATCAATCCCTATTATGCCCTAATTTTGTTTATAAACATCTATAGTAGACCTAAGCTTAGATTACCTAGATTTCTAACCTTAAGCACATTCAAGGCACTCAAGGCCACTATCATACTAGCTTTACTTGAAATTGTACCATCACTTAGGTAGGGAGAACTACATTAGGTTTGATCCCTCTGTAGATTATTAGTATGTAGGAAAATCTCATCATAACATGGTGTTGAATATGTCTAGCCTACCCCACTCACAAGCATACATTTTAGCTTACATTAACTAGATTCCCTAGACACATGGGAGAATTAGGTTTTGCTCCCAAATTTAGTAAAAATAGGAAATTTATGGGGTTTTAAGACTCATGCATGCAATAATAGACCTTAGATATCCAAACATAGGTGCACCCACAAGCTGAAAATAGTCTTAGATAGAGGACACTACCACCAATATGAAGACACTACTACCACTTTTCTAATAATGGAATTTTATCCAATTAGGGTGCTATTGTATAGGAGGGGTTATGACCTTGAGATCCTATTTTCACTCATACTAGCTTCCACCTCAGTTTTTAGTCTCTAGATCATCTGTCTCATGTGTTTTCTAGATAAATTCTTTCTTTCACTATTTATTACTATTTTTAGAAAAGTCAAAGCTAATTAATTTTACAACAAATCAGTGGATGTATTAATTTCATATTATTACCCTAATTTAGTCTACTTATCTCTTTAAAAAATATAGGATTTGTACTTTATAATTCCTAAAAAGTTAAAATAGTAAGATACTAAGAAAATAGAAGATGAATGGTGCATTAACAAGATCATTTCACACTTTCTTTTGGTGCTTTTAAAAACATTTTTCACATTTGTATTTAGTATTTAAAACATTTAAAACTTTAAAGATTTCATTTCAATATTTTTTCAAGGCCTCTAACTATTCCATTTGGTGCTTAAAATCAATTTTATTTCACACTTTAAATTTTGTATTTTCCTTTTTATCATTATTTAATGAAGTCATGCATATGCTCTCCCCTAGTTAGGGTGAGTTAGAAACATTACTAAGCTACTTGTTCCTGTATCCTTTAGTTTATGTCGTGTATGTTCTACCCTAATTTTCTTGAATGTGGGTGACTTACAATCAGCTTTATTCCCTTTTATTTTCTCTATGTCTTAGAAATCAAGAGTTCATCTTCTCTTCACAAGTTATTTAGGAGTGTGTAGACTTAGTTTTTCATCTACCAACATCGTACCAGCCCCATTTATCCCTTTGGTTATATAAATTGAGTGTAATATTTGATGGGATAATGGTTGATTAGTTAATATAACCAACCAAATAGGTCCTAAAATATTGTACTTATCATACATCACACTTTAATGAGCAAGAGACAAATGAAGTGGTTGTGAAAAGGACAAGACCCTTTCATAACAAGTTAATTTTACTTGCATCCATTTGATAGATATTTTATTACTCCTAATTATTCTTTAATACTTTTAGAACATTTATAAAGATAATGTTAAATTTTAATACTAAGATACCTCACTTATCATATATTATCTTACCAATGCTAAATTAATTTCACACTCTAAGTTCCATGCCACGTACAAGTTCTTGAGAGACAAAGGGAGCTAAAAACTCTACCTTCATGTGATTTTATTTATTATATTAACAATTAATTCCTCTAAATAATAGGTATATCAATAGAATTTTGTGGATATTATGTAACCTTATGTTATTTTTTAGCTAAGAGTGTGTACTTGTGTGTTTCTTGTTTACTTGTGTATTGAGTCCAAAATTGTTACACACTGAATCAAACAAATCCATGCACATTTTCAAAAAAAAAAATTGTGTTACCTTAATATTTCAAAACCATTTTACTTAATCAAATTTCATTTCATACCAATTTCAAAATTCATTTTCAAATTTCAATCAAAGAATAATTAGTTTATGCTTGAGTATTGCTTGTTACTTGGGCTTGGGTGGTTCACTTTTTGAACTTAGATTATGTTACTTGGATTGGATGTCATTTTGGTTTAAGATATTTGCCTAGACCAAGATTGAATTTGACCTTGTTTCAAATTTTATCTAGACCAAGTGTACCTTTTATTTTAATCTAAATTGCTTAAAATAGTTTCAATTTCATGTCTAGATCAAGTTCATTTTTGAGACCAATCTCATGTGCCTATACCAAAACCAAGACCTATTTTATTTTTTGTTTAGTTTGAAAATATCATACTAAACCAATTCAATTTTATAGGACTAATCTCATGTGCCTATACCAAGTTCAATTTTTCATTTAAAATTTCATGTTAACTTAGACCTTTTATAAGACCAAGTCTAAATTTTCCTTTTTACCATTTTCATCCAAAGACCTAGAGTGCTTTCATGATAATTTTAAACCAAGTTATGATTTTTAGTTCTTAGGGAGAGATATTTTTTAACCAAGTTCCAAAAAATTTAAAACATTATAAAAACCTTTCCCAAGACAAATAACGTGGATTTAACCATGCCTCGATATACATATAATAGAGTTATATATAATATTAATTATGATAACATCATTACAAGTGACCTTTTTTATTATGAACCCTATGATGATAATGCATCATCTGAGATGGATTTGTATCCCATATATGCATCCCCTAACATAAGGTAGGGGTAGGACCAATTCCAATAGTACCTTACAAACACACCCATTTATCCAACATAGGAATAAGATCCTTGTAAACAATACCTTACCAATGTAATAACTAATATGAAAATGGTCTAAAAATAATAGTCATATTTTATGAACACATTGTCTAGTGCTAGTTATGATCCATATTTTTTTATCTCCATCTCTTAGAGAATATATATGAGATTATTGTCAGATCGATCAAAGTTGGTGATAATTTCCCATCATATTTCACATAGGAAAGTATAGCTCATTTGGTTAGATCACCTGGCTGTGCATCTCTCATCTAACTATTTGATCAGGCCTCTTCTAGTTAAAAGCATGCCCTTGTACTGATATCTAATTACAAGCTTGTCACATTTGAAAAAATAAAAGGTCAAAGTGTTGACCAATTAGCATAAGTGAAATAGGAATATGAAAATTACCTTTATCTAGCTAACAAATTTAATGCCATGATCATTCTAACTATAACACCTATAGAGTTATGTCCATCAACTAGACTACAAAGTAGTTTGACTATGATTTTATAATGAACATGTAGACCTATTAATTCAAACCATGCCACTTACATACATGTTCAATGTTCATGTAATTTAATAATGATTTGTGGCTTCTTTAGGATCCACCTTTCAAAACATAGTGTATAACACATATATGTTCACTAATCCACACCAAGTAAAGTCCACTATACAAAGGAACCTCAATCAAAATAGTTTTCAATAGATCCCTCCTTTAAGTAAATTAATTGGATCAAAACAATAGGGATAGGTGTATCTAGTCTTTAACCATAACATGCGACTATCCCTCTATGACCATTTTCTTTCTCAAATATATAACAAGGAGTAATAAATCAACCACCATTAAAAACCCCATTGTAGCAGGTGGTAATAAATATTTCACCTCAAAAGGTGATAAATAACACCCCACTATAGAAATTGGTAAAGAAAACTCCACCCCATTAGGTTTAGACCAATGTGGCACCACAACAAGTGTTAAATCCATTGCCTCAAACATTTTCTAATCAACAATGTCTTGTGGACAACCATTAACAAGTGCCTAACCAAGAATAATTGCCTAACCTAAAATATATGTCTAACCAACAATAGGTTTTCAAACAATAAAAATTTCCTAACATACAATGAATATCTAATATGCAATAGTTACCTCATACCCAACATATATCTTATCCACAATAGATGCCTAACATAGTAATGTTTGTATCAAGTATTTAACAAATAACATGTATAGTAGGGTTCAACTATCCATCAACAAGTTCTCTTATAAACCCACCACATGTAAGTCATTCACCAACACCAAACACATCCATTTAGACCACAATTCCCTAAAAGTAAAATTTACACTACTAATCTCAGCCTTATTGTACTAACACCATGTGCCATACCATCAATATATGCCTAACCAATAGATGTGAATTTTTGGCTAGGAAATGAACCAAATGAACACTCCTTAGTGTTCCATTCCTCCATTATACCCTAGTAAGAGTAATCCACCTTGGACTACCAAACCATTACCATATGTTCCTTCTCCTCTTACACCCCCACCCAAGAATTGCAATAGGTGAAGGATACAATTTCAACTCTATAGATAGGAAAATAAGGAAATAATTTCAAACTAAATGAAATATGCTCTTACCCATTTAACATAGATTACCTTTATATATAATTTCCTCCAAGTTTTTAGCCTCCAAATTTTAACAATTACGAAGTAAATGTTAGCCCAAAGGAACATCTAAAAACAATTTGTTACTTTGTAGCTAATGTCCTTTAGTGATATCTATTTACTTCTCTTTTTTCCTATAAGTTTAGCTAGACAGGGATTAGAGTGGCTTCTCCATCTCTCAATGAACTATGTTCTTTACTTTGATGACCTATCATAAAATTTTGTGCAATACTTATCCTATAATCTCAAACATGATATTACCATGGTTGATTTGGGCCAAGATTAACAAAGGAGTGGTGATATTTTATAAAGATACTTACAACTATGGAGAGAACTTACTATATGTTTCACACATAATTTACTAGACAATGGCATCAATATTTACCGATAATTTACAAAGTGATATATCCTATCACCTAGATCTTTAGTGTACCCACACATTTGAATAAATTATAGATAAAGGCTTACAATTTGAGAAAGAACTTATTAATAAATAAATAATCAAGCCATACACTCCTAACTATAGATAAAACCAACATCAAATCCAAAATTAGAGACAAAACCTAATTTAGATGCAAGTTCCTATGCCAACCCAAGATAGTACTTATAAGAATCCCAAGGTCTATAACCACAACAAGAACATTGTTGGTAATGGATTTACTAAATCATGCCATGTATAAATAGTTCACACATCATCTGTTCAACCAACTCCACTTATGCATTCTCTCTTACCTCATCTTTTTCAAATGCCTAACCAAGAAGACCACCTATAAATAGAGTTTTTAGTGAACTTGAAGATCCCATTTAATCGGTGTTTTATAAATTAGTTACTACCAATATGATTTTTAAACTCATTATAAATCCATTCAATGAGGGTATTATTTTTCCTAACTAGTATAAAGAGAATGATCTTTGGGACTATCATCATATTAAAAGGAATTCCCTACATTAATTTTTATAATTAAGGCACATCATCAATAATATGATGAAAATGGGGAAATATAGTTGGATAATAGAGCCCCTACTTCTCATCAAAACTTGGGTATTTAACAAAACCCTTTCCCAAAGCATAATTCCAATAATAAGAATAAACTGATGGAATCATAATGATTGATATGGGGTGTGAATAAATATTTAAAACCTTTACTAAAATCCACTTAAGCATTCATGAACATTCATTCAAACATCTAGATCAAACAATGATTAAGTAACCATCCACATACATATGAAACATAAGAACAAAAGATAACACAACTTATATGTGGGAAACCCTCAAGGGGAAGAAAAACCATTTATTCATACAAATGTTATATAGTAATATAATACAAAATATCAAGTTTAATGAAGCACTAACTTCACATGGACCATAAAACCCTATTAGGTTGTGGAGTTAAAAGCTTCACTGATGTAAATAGGTGAGGAGGTTGCAAAGAGTTTGTTGTTATCACAGTCGTTGATGTCGGTCAAGCCAACCAATGTCGACAGGTTACAGACAGAAGGCAACTGACATCGGTCATAAGTCAGCCAGCGTCGGCACCCCTTAGGCAGACAGGGACCAACGTCGGTCACCTATGTGGTTCGAGCTATGAGTGTTATGGGTAGTTAGTTAATGAACCAAGTGTTTTCATGTCAAGAGCCAAATTTAGACTAGAAGCTGTGGATCTAATTATTGTAATTAGGTGTCTAATTATTGTTTGCATGAGATCTATTTAAGAAACTCATTGGTTGTATTGTAAAAGTGTGCTAGAGAGTAAGAGAGCAAAATATTTGCTCCTTCTGTGTGTGAAGAGAGCATGGTGTGTTCCTCCTAATGCCACAGTGCCAAGTGTGGGTGCTGGTTTGGAGAATCAGAAGGGTTCTTCATGTATCTAGGATCTTGGCCAACAGGGTGTGCATGGATACTTTTGGAGATCTACATGGGTAAGTAAGATCATTAATCTATAGGTGTATGTGTGTGCATGATCCAGGTTTGTAGGTGTGCAAGATCATATAGGACAACACAACAGGGAGTAGGATCAGGTAGGATCTACTTGGAGTACGGTGTGTACTCAGTCTAGAGCAAAGAGGAAGGCAAGGCAATTTCTTCCACAAGTAAGATCATTGAGGTGTAGGTTGTTGCAGGTTTAGGGGAGATCTACTTGAAGTAAATTTGTGTACTTGGAGTGCGTGGAGCACGGGAGTACTGGCAGTAGTGGATACTGACTGGTTAGAGGTGAACACCAACTCTGTGTTTGAGTTGTGTGTTGGGACCATAAGAGAGAGCTTTAAGGAAAGAAGTACTATTCACTTGAGGTGTGGGAAGCCTCTGAGAGGTGGTGAAGAAGAAGTGGCATCTTATTTATTGTATTCTTTTCTATATGATTATTAATACAAGTTGTGTATTATCTCTCATATTATGTGTTATTTCTGGTTTCTAGTTAATTGTTACTTCTGGTTAATTTCACAACTTAAGTTGCTTGTATATGGTAATCAATTGTGTGCTTCCTCAGGTTCCTAACAATTGGTATCAGAGCTAAGGTTACAGGGAGTAGGTTTTGTGTTTAGTTACAGGTCACTCTCGGGGGTTTCTGATTGAGTGGGAGTATAGCAACGATAGAAGAAAGTAAGCTACGAATGGAGAAACTGAATAGCACAAATGGTCAATTACGGTCCTATGGAAAGAAAGAGTAGGGAAAAGAAGATTGTTGGTTGGTAGTAGATCAACATGAAGGAACTGAAGATGTAGATGTTGTAGGGGTTATTACACAGGATGCTCTGGTATTTTTCTTGGATAAAGTTGAATCTTGTTTTACAGATTCTATTGCCTCTTTCCATGTAGCCCCAGGTAGAGGAGCTGGTGAGCCTTGCCAAAGAATTGGCAAAGGGGAATTGAAGCTAAAATTGTAGGCAACCAACACAGGGGTGTTGAAGGAGGTCATGCAGGTCCCAGGCTTGGAGATGTGGCTAATTTCTTCAGGAAAGTTGGGTGATGAGAGATGCATAAGAACTCTCATAGCGGATGCACTTGAATTAGCTAGTGGTAAGAAAATAGGTACTCTTTATCTACTTGTTTATATTACTGATTCTTCTTCTATTTCAGAGACGTGGCTTTGTAGGCTTGGTCACATGAGCAAGAAGGAGATGCATGTTCTTAAGAGGAAGACTAATATATTTGACAGGCTTAAGAACTGGAAAGCCTTGGTGTTCTTGGAGGAGATGATAGACAGAGTTCAGTGGATGGGGCTGGATACTTCTGAGTAGGGCAATTTGGACATGGGTTTTGATTCAAAGGAGCTCACAGGTAAAAAGTCATCACTCACAGGAAAACACAGGTACTGGCATCAGTTAGGAGGAATCAGCATCAAACAGACAGGTGTCGATGTCAGTCATGTGCAGACCAAAGTTGGTGATGTTGGGCAGGGTAAGATCGACGTCGGTCAGGAGGACCGACATTGGCAATAGGTAAGACCAATGTCAGTTAGGAGGACTGACATTGGCAATAGGGACATCGATGTCGGTAGAGTTGGTAGTCCAGACAGGCACATGAAAACCAATGTCGGTCAGATGCAGACTATGTGGTGATCAAGGTCAATCACTATAATAGATTTTGGGCAGATAACAAGCTGTCAAGGAGTCTCAAATGCCCATATGGAGGACTGAAGGTGGTAAGTAAGCCTCAAATTCATTGTTCCTCTTCTTTATACTAGTTGCTTACTACAGAGCAGGAAGGATCCAAGAAATAGTGGGAGCATGGCATGAATAGGTATGCAGAACCAAGCGAGAGATTTGGTAGGGTTGCCAGCTGGTATGAAAGCACAAAGATGAATGGATACCTTAGTTAAAGAATAGAGAGAATGGACACGTGAGACAGAAGGCCAGGTCATATGGTCTTAAAGAAGCTGTAGGATAGTGGGACAGGACTAACAAGTGGTACCAGGTGGATGACAAAGCAGGGCTTTAGTCAATGTCAGTATAACCATTGTGTTTGTCTTACCAGGTGGATGATGGTCGCAACATTATCCTATTGTTGTATGTGGAGGATGAGCTTGGTACAGGTTCAAACATACAGGGTTTTGCTGAGTTAAGGGTAAGGTTAACTCAGTGGCATGTCATGAGGAATTTAAAGCAGTGAAATTTTTTGGCATGGGAGACATGGAGATCACAGGTTGATTTTGTCTCCAGTGGGAGTTGATGTGAATCAGGTGTTGGCGAGGTTCAGGATGCAGAATCGGAGCACACTAAGGGTTGGACAGTTCAGTGTCTGAAATCACATGAGGTCTGGTATAGACCTGAGTTTGCCCAAGTAGTGGGTGCTGTCAGAGAGTTAGGAGCCAATTTGAGGAAGTGGGTTCTCAAGTATTTGAGAGGGACTAGTAGTAGGTATGCATGCTATGTAGTGTTAGGAATTCACTACATGGGTTTGTAGATTTGGATGTGGCAGGTTACTTGGATGATAGGAGGTGCACCACAGGTTGTGTGGTGGGTGGTCTTCAGGGTTGAGCTTGAAGAGGGATACAAGCTAGGAAATAGATTAGACAGGGTATAGGTACAGGTACAGTGCAGCTGTTTATCTCTAAGTGGGAGATTGTTAGGTTTTGGAGCTAAAAGCTTCACTGATGCAAACAGGTGAGGAGGTTGCAGAGAGTTTGCTATTGTCACATTCACTGGCGTCGATCAGGCCAACTGACATTGGTAGGTTACAGACAAAAGGCAACCAACGTCAGTCATAAGTCGGTTAATGTCGGCACCCCCAGGTAGATAGGGACCGACATTGATCACCTGTGTGGTTCGATCTATGAGTGTTACGGGCAGTTAGTTAATGAACCAAGTGTTTGCATGTCATGATCTAAATTTAGACTAGAAGCTGTAGATCTAATTATTGTAATTAGGTGTCTAATTATTGTTTACATGAGATCTATTTAAGAGACTCATTGGTTGTATTGTAAAAGTGTGCTATAGATTAAGAGAGCAAAATATTAGCTCTTTCTGTGTGTGAAGAGAGCATGGTGTGTTCCTCCTAGTGCTACAGTGCCAAGTATGGGTGCTAGTTTAGAGAATCAGAAGTGTTCTTCATGTATGTAGGATCTTGGTCAGTAGGGTGTGCATGGATACTTTTGGAGATCTACATGGGTAAGTAAGATCATTGATCTGTAGGTGTATGTGTGTGCATGATCCAGGTTTGTAGGTGTGCAATATTAGATAGGATAGCAACACAACAAGGAGTAGGATCAGGCAGGATCTACTTGGAGTACGATGTGTACTCAGTCTAGAGCAAAGAGGAAGGCAAGGCAGTTCCTTCCATAAGTAAGATCATTGAGGTGCAGGTTGTTGTAGGTTTAGGGGAGATCTACTTGAAGTATGTTTGTGTACCTGGAGTGCGTGGATCATGGGAGTACTGGCAGTAGTGGATACTGACTGGTTGGAGGTGAACACCAACTCTGTGTTTGAGTTATGTGTTGGGACTGTAAGAGAGAGCTTTGAGGAAATAAGTACTATTCACTTGAGGTGTGGGAAGCCTCTGAGAGGTGGTGAAGAAGAAGTGGCATCTTCTTTATTATATTCTTTTTTGTATGAGTATTAATACAAGTGTATTGTCTCTCATATTCTTTATTTTTTCTGGTTTCTAGTTACTTGTTACTTCTAGTTAATTCCACATCTTAAGTTTCTTATATATGGTAATCAATTGTGTGCTTCCTTGGGTTCCTAACAAAGCCAACTACATATGCACCAACATATCTAGGCTTTAAACAAATAACCAGTTGCACGGAGGCACTAACCTCCTAGATGACTCAAAACCAACTCAGCCACCTAAAACACTTGATCACCTTTATAACAATTTTTTTCTCATAAAAATATGATTATCAGCTTATTCATCTTTTCACACACTTTTATCCCTCTCAAAATTGCCTCT
This sequence comes from Torreya grandis, assembly GCA_037957365.1. NCBI lineage: Eukaryota > Viridiplantae > Streptophyta > Pinopsida > Cupressales > Taxaceae > Torreya > Torreya grandis. The sequence goes on from JARHVA010004599.1 coordinate 621,014, forward strand.
AGGCTTCTTCGTTGTACTAGGTCTCTTCAAGATTGATTCGGCTATATGACCTTGATCTCCATACTCAAAAATCCTATTAGATATTCATTAATATGTCTCTACACCCATATTATGGTCTTCATTACCTCCTTCTTATCCTTAATGTGATATTTTATTCACTTTCACTCTTTTCACTTATCTAACATGATTATTAAGGTCTAATTAGTCTTGCTCTTATACAAGTCAATTGCTCTCACACACCTTGGTAGGAAATACACACTTTCACACTTGTATTAACATTAAAATAGGTATTATAACATGTTTTAAATATGACTCAGATAATACATTAGGTCAGACATAACTAAACCAACCAAATCCTCTTTATGCCTTAAGGAGACCTAAATCAATTAGGCCTACTTTAACAACACGTTACCTTGTGACCCATTGAAATAAAATACACTTAATTTATGAATAATATAATTTCAAAAATAAATAAATTATATCTTATACATCTTCAATTTAAGTACACAAATCCTTTTAGTTACAATCGCCACTTGAACCCCTTCTCAAAACATTGTTCACAATAGGCCTTCATACACATAGAAAGTCTATCTTGAACAACTAAAGCATAAATATTTTTTTTTAAATAACCATAAAAAAAAATTTAATATTAAAAAATCTCATTAATCAAATTCATCACAAACTTCATTAGAAACTTGAACTCAGGTTATACAAGCTCAAAATCTTCTCTGTAAAATGTTTGCTTTGAAATACCAACTAGCCTTAAAACACAATCATAGAAAATTGAATTCATGTCACCTAAAATAACACAATAAAAGACTTAAAATTCATGAAATTTATTATTAAAAATCCTAAAAACAAATTCCAACAAAAATATGTCAAGATCTAAATGAAAATATTGGTCTTGTAGACCAATTTATTGACCTTCTCACTCATAGACCTCACTTAGCCATACAAGCCCTTTTGGATTTAACATTTTCACTTAATAATAAAGATTATATAAAGAATGTATATGACATACAATTTCCAAATTAAAAAATCATGTGAATTACATACTTCTACATAGGGAAAAGAGCATCTAAGTCATCACTACAACTTACCTAGACCTTCTAGTTCCATTAAAGCACAATCATGGTGATAATGACCTTCAACACCTATATGAAAAAATCTATATAATTACAATGCATGTAAATGATATTATGAGACCATTATAAAAATATTAATATAACCTAGTCAAATAAAAAATGTTGGTCTTGTATACCAATCTCATGACCTTACATCTCACTATCTCATCTACACTAGATAGGTGAACTTGTGATCAATTTTTTCACTACTGTTTCTACGCTAAATTGCTTTCTACATTCAAAATAAGAAAATGAGAAACTAAAAGATGGCCAAGGCTAGAAGATACCTGGATATGGTCGTACGCACCGAAATCAGACGTTGGAAGGTACTCCTCTTTCACTGTGGAGGAATGACACCTGCAAAGGAAAAGAGACTGAAACACGAAAAAAATGTTAGACAGAGAGACGGTGGGCTGTCAAGCAAACGCTTGATCCCTAAAGTACAAAGACTTCCTTAAGGGATATCAACCCACTAATTAAAAATAGAATATTTGACTGGTAAAAATGAGAGATAGAATGAAAGCAAATAAAAGATGAAAAATAAAATGCATACCTGATATGCAGCAAAATGCTCTGCACAATCGCCGGTGTCGGTCTCTGTGCCAGCGTCGGTCAGGGAAGGGTGATGACGTCGGTTAAAGTGCCAGCATCGATCGGGGTAATGATCAGCATCAATCAGGGCAATAGTTCTTGGACAGGTCTGGTCGAGTCTGGTCAGGTCCGGTCATTTCTGGTCAGGTTCTGGATAGGTTTTAGGGTTGCAGAATGGTGTCTGAGGGTTAAGGAGTCAGTTTAGGAGTCAGAAGAATTGGTTTGGGGGTTTTTATAGGGATCTGGGTAGAGTGACTATATATTTTGGAATGATAGACAGAGTTGATATGGGAAGAAATAAGGTCTCGGGACTGTAGTCTAAGTCTAAATAGGAGTTGATGATAGTAAATAGAAAACAATAATCAGAGAATAAAACAAAAACACAGAGCAAGATACTTACCTGTTACACACTGAAGACATGATAAGAGACATGATTGAAGTTGTCGCTGTGCTGCCAGATGACTGAAGCAGAATTCCTATACTGGAGAGAGAGACACGAGAGATTGATCGTAGATTGATTAGATGCAAGAAAAAATGGTTATCGTTTGGGTGGATGCAAGAAAATTGGTTGATCGTTGCTTCGGGGTTCGGATCAAAAAAAACATTTTGATGTCACAGGTCTGATAACCGGTTGCCAAACTGATTGGCAACCAAATAACGGATAACGGATTGAGAAACGAATTAAGGGACGCAGTTTAAGGCTAACCGACGCTAGTAGGAATGTCGACATCAGTCGAAAAGGTGACCGACGTCGGTGACGTCGATCGAGTAGTGACTGGTGTCGACAGATGCAGAATAGGGATAGAGGCTAATTTTAGTCTTCTACTCACTCTTACATGCTGCCAGGGGTAAGGCTTGTGGGAAAATGGTTGACAGGGGTTAAAGGGAGGATGACAAGGGTTAGACACAATTTTGGTGTCTACATTTGCCCCTTTTTATCTTGTTGGTTGTTCTGGATGAACTGCAAGACAAAAATAGGAGGTGGTTTGCCTTGATTATGGATGAGGTATTCCCCCTCAAAGTAGGAGTCGAAAGAAGGGAACCGAGAATCAGGTGCTGATTTGATAAAGAGTGGATGAAAAAGAGGGGTGAGGGTGAATGCTGCAAAAGTCATGATTACGCACATACCACTTCACGAGATGGTTAGGCCAAAGTGGCGTAGGTCGAGGGTCAAGGAGTGCCAAAATTGAAGTAACTGGGCCCCAGCATTTAGTCATCTACTGATCGGGTTATTCAATCAAAGCTGAAGCTCTAATGGGTCGTCGTGTTCCAGGTATCCCAGGCTCAGGAAGTGCTCCTAGAAACACGAAAATGTCAAAAATAGTGTGGATCAACCGGCTTGTGATCCTATACTTGTGAGGGTCCAAAAATAGTCTGCGTACAATTTTGCTAACCAGTCATGAGGTAGCATATAGGCAAAAACAACCAAGGCAACATTGTCTTGGAAGTGGTCGAAGTCGGAGGAGATGGGCATGATCTCCAATGGTCATTGGTCAAGGTGGATGGATGGATGAAAGGATGTGGTTGAGCTAACCTCAGAAGACATTATGTGATCTGAGTGCTACCTACATAGCCCCTGTGGAAGGGCCTCATGCCAATGTAGTTCTCCCTAGAAGGGATTAAGGGTCAAAGGGATGGAATTGGTCTTGGTCGAGGGCAAGGTCATGGTCAAAAGGAGGAAAGAAGGTTTGTCCATCAGAGAGATGAACAAACGAGGGTGGTCGAGCTAACCCTAGATGATGTTGTATCATCCGAGTGCTGCCTACATAGCCCAAGTCATAGGGCCTCAGACCAATGTAGTTCAGACAAAGGGTCCGAGTGGTAGACAGGCGGTCAAAGTGGTCGAAATGATGAGGAGAAAAAGATGTTACAGCCTTTTCCAAATGGTGTATTCTACAACATTGATTGAGGGGTCTTTCATCCCTAACAATTTTCCATATTCATGATGGATGTATGCTAAAGATGAATTGAGGTCTATTTATGCTTCAGCAAGTATTGGTTTATGCTTAACATAAATTGCATCCGGTCGATAGTTTCCATGTGTATTGGTGTCCATAGAAACTAGTGTGAATAGGCTATGGGAGTGGTCTGAAAAGAGAGTTGAGTTGAGTTGATTAGGATGGACAAGTGATGAAAGTGAATGTGACCAAAGTGCAGACAAAGTGAAAGGCATATTGATCTTTCATTGACAAGGACCAGAATGATAGCATAGATAGGGGTTATTAGAACCAAGAGCCCCATTCATGCATGACATCATTGACCAGATGTTGTGTTAGAACGGTAATTGAATCACTTTAACATTAAAGTGAGCTCGAAGTCCCTTGAGTAGGTGATAGGAGGAGGAAATAGGGTAACCCATTTTAAGAGCAGAGATAACTTTTCCCCTTTTTTATGGGAGACCCTGAGACAACTATAAGTCAAGTCCGTGACTCGTTTTTTTTTTTTTTTTTTAAGGGTGCAGATTGATCAATGCGGGAAGCCTGCAGAGAGATGTCATTTGCTTGGTGGTCAGTTATGAAGCTGATCAATGTGGGAAGCTTCTAAGATAATGTTGTTTATTGCCAGAGTTAGTCATAGCCATCCTTCGAGGGAGTGGTCTAGAATTTTGTTTAATATAAGGGCTTTTGAATAGCTATCCTTTGAGGGAATAGTCTATTTAATTACAGCAAATGATAGTATAGCTGTCCTTCAAGGGAGCAGTCTGCCTTTTGATTTTGATATTGATATGGTGACCGTGGATATTTTGACATCTTGATTTTTTTTGACAGAAATGTGAGTCATGGACAGGACTATAGAAGGTCAAGGGCTCCCTTTTATTAGGACAAAGCATCCATACATCATAAAAGGGTTATAGAGGAATTGTTAAGAGGAATAGGGTTGAAAGGAATTAGGACCAAGAAGACAGGGATTGTTCAAGGGATGAGCTCAAGTTAAGTGTCAAGTGGACGAATACTCGACTAGCAGTAGAACGGTCGCAGATGCAACGCATTAAGAGTCTCAGGTTCTGGTCGTCTATCAAGAGAGGATAGACGATAAGTCCCTGATCCATACTTGTGCGTGATAATGAAAGGTCTGAGCCAATTAGGAGCAAACTTGCCTCGTTTACTTCACTCCATATTGGTCACATGCTGATTCTCTTTGAGGATGAGGTCTTTGATGTTGAAATCTCATTCTCACAGATTTTTGTCATAGGCACGCTTGATGTGATGTTGATAGACATGGAGATGATTAAGGGCAGCAAGACGACGCTCATCAAGTAACTCAAGTTGAGCTAAGTGATCTTGACGAAAGTCATCATTGGAAAGGATGTCATGTAGAGAAATGCAGAGAGATGGGATCTATACTTTGAGAGGTAGGATAGCCTCTGTTCTGTACATGAGAAAGAAAGGGGTAGCACCCGTAGAGGTTCGGATGCTAGTGCAGTAAGCCCACAAAGCGAAGGGAATGTGAATGTGCCAGTCCCTTCCTGTGTCGCTGACCACCTTCATGAGAATTTTAGTGAGAATTTTGTTGGATGCCTCGGCCTGACCATTTGCTTGTCGGTAGTAAGGCGAAGAGAAACTGAGTTTGATGTCGAATGAGTCGCATAACTTTTGGACAGTCTTGTTTTTGAAGGACTTACCGTTATCGGTGATGATTTTATGAGGGACACTGAAACGACAGATGATGTGGGTGTTGATGAAGTCGATGATTTTGTTGGCTTTTGTGGAGACGAGAGGAATGGCTTCCACCCACTTGGTGAAATATTCAGTGGCTGTGATGATGGATTGATGACGAAGAGACGAATGGGGGTTAATCTCACCGATGAGATCTAAACCCCACTAAGAAAAAGGCCAGAAATCCTGAGCGATTTGTAAGGCGTGACTATGAAGATGAAGCAAGTTAGAGTGCTACTGACACTTGATGCAATGCCGAACATAGTCGCTACAGTCTTGATGAAGGGTAGGCCAATAATAGCCCAGACGAAGGATGCGCTTGGCAACTGAATTCCCACTAAAATGTCTACCACAAATCCCATCGTGGACTTGCTTAATGGCTTGAGATGCTTCAGTGGAGGTGAGACAACGAAGAAGGAGGCCGTCGAAGCCTCACTTATAGAGAATACCCCTAGCATGGTATAGCGAGTGGTACGCTTGATGAAAGCTCATTGCGCATTGCTAGAGAGGTTGGGAGGAATGACAGAAAAAGATAAAAAGTCCACAAGTTGCTTATACCAAGCATCTCGTGGGCTAGGGTCTATAGTGTTGACATGATTAATGTGAGGAGAGATATATGAAGGCAATGGCACATGATGCACCATGACAAAAAGTCTAGATGCAGATGAGGAAGATGGGATATGTGAAGCGAGAGAAGCCATGGTGTCAGCAAACTTATTCGTGGATCGAGGAACAGTCTGCAAGAGGTAATGGTCAAAAGATGCAAGGAGAATGTCAGCACAGTTTTTGTACCTTTGCAAATTTTCATTTTTATAGAGGTATGAACCATTAATCTGATTGACAACAAGTTGCAAGGTGTTGAAGATGCTGATGGACTTGATGCTGAGAGAGAGGGTGGTCTGAAGTCCCAAAATTAAGGCCTCATACTTGGCCATATTATTGGTACAATCAAAGTCGAGTTTAAAAGACAGAGGCATGGGCTCCCCTTCAAGTGGGATGAGAATGACCCCAGCACCCCCACCGAGTTGACATTTGGAGCCATTAAAGAACATGGTCATCTGATAGACAGTGTCATCGGTGGAAAGCGTAGTGATAGATTCATCAGGAAACTCACACTGTGAAGGTTGATTGTTAGAAAGAGGGGCATCTTCTAATTGGTCAGTGATGGTTTGCCCCTTGATAGATTTCTGCTAGATGAATTTGAGGTCAAACTCAGCAAGCATCATGAGCCACTGAGCCATACATTGATTCTGATATGGCTTGGAGTGCATGTACTTGAGAGGGTTAGTGTGGGTGATGACAAAGGTCTTGTGATTAAGAAGATAGTGGCAGAGCTTGGTAGCGGCAAAGACTAATGCCAAACAGAGTTTCTCGGTATGGGTGTACCGAGTTTCATAGTCAACCAGTGTTTGGCTGATATAATAGACTGCTTGCTCATGGTGATGCTCATCTCGGTGCGCGATCATGGCACCTAACGAATGATTAGTGGCTGAGATATAAAGGTAGAAGGGTTGGTCAGCTTTAGGTGGAATGAGGACTAGTGGAGAGACCAGATAGCGTTTAAGGGATTTAAAAGCCTCTTGACAGTCCTTATCCCATGTAAAGGAGATGTCCTTCTTAAGGAGATGATGAAAAGGTTGGTAGCGGTCAAAAAGTTATGAGATGAAACGGTGAATGGACTGGAGCTTCCCTTGCAAATTGCAAAGCTGCTTGAGATTGGTCGGGGGTGGCATTTTGAGGATAGCACGAATCTTGGTGGGATCTATCTCAATGCCACGGAAAGAAATGATGAAGCTGAGAAGCTTGCTAGAGAGGACCCCAAAGACACATTTCTTGGGGTTGAGATGAACATTGTACTGAAGAAGACGAGAGAAGATGATCTTGAGAATGGTCAGATGGTCACGGTGAAGTTTGGACTTGCCGAGCAGGTCATCCACATAGTCCTCCATGATTTTGTGAAGGAGATCATGGAAAATGTAGGTCATGGCACGCTGATAAGTGGCATGTGCATTATTCAAGCCAAAAGGCATGACTCGATAGCAGAAAGTCCCCCATGGGGTAATGAAAGTGGTCTTGTGCTGATCTTCTAGAGCAATCAAGATTTGATTGTATCTTGAAAACCCATCCATGAGAGATAGCATCTCATGGCCAGCCGTAAGATCAACAAGCTGGTCAATGTTGGGAAGAAGAAATTCATCTTTGGGACATGCTAGATTAAGGTCGTGATAGTCTGTGGAGATCCCCCCAGTCACTTTGGTGACTGGGACGATGTTAGAGACCCACTTTGGATAATCAATGGGTTAGATGAAGGAGACAGAAAGGAGGCGCTAAAGCTCCTCTTTGACAAGGAGGGCAACGCGAGGATGCATCTTTTGAAGCTTTTGCCTGACAGGCTTAGCCTCTATTTTGGTGACAATGTTATGGATAGCGATGCTGGGGTTGATGCCAGGCATGTCACTGTAAGTCTAGGCAAAGGCCTTGCTATGGTTGGAGAGGAACTGGGTATAGTCAAGCTGTTCCTGAGTGTCTAAAGATTGGCCAATATTTAAGACATAAGGAACATCGGTAGAAGGAAGGTTGATGTCAATGGTTGATTCATTTAACATAACCTGGGTCTCAGAAGGGAGGGAGCGCTAGATGAAGGAATCGTCGACACCCATGTAAGAAAGAATGGCATCATCATCAATGCAGTGGACAGTGTGAATGGTTGCCGACTCATCTTCGATCATGCTGGGAAAAATGAGAGGGAGAGACTGGGCACCCCATTGAGATGATAATTCAAGGGTTCCAAGCGGATGGTGTTTATGCAAAAAAAAAGTAGGAGGAATGGAAACCACTGACTCCGTAGGTGAAGGGGGAAGAATAGGCGAGTGTGGAGGAGATTGGTCAATGGTTGGTTCGGGACAAAGGTCTATAGGGTCTTGAGTGGGGTCATGATATCCCAGGCCATACCGTTTCTTGGAATCATCATCGTTGAGCGATTCTATGGGCTGATGGGAGCCCTGCTCATAGTGTCTGAAACCAAAACCCTTCCATGCACACCTATAAAGGTAAGTGTGTGCAAAGGTGGGGTTGCCAAGAAATGAGAAGTCTGATGTGAAAGGTTGAGGTGAAGAAAGAGGATTACCGTAAGTAGGAGCTTGATTGAGCCCCCCATAGATGAGGTTGGTTCAGAGGTAAGGAGGACCATAAGGTACGATCATCCCGATCCGATGGTCGTAATTGGGGCTGTGATGAAGGCATCCATACTCTTGTGGAGTTTGGAACATGTCTAAGGTCAGAAAGTGATACTCCCCCAATGAAAGTCTTTGGAAGATGTCTTCCATGGGGTCTGTGGTCGTTGCTTGAAGGGGAGATGTGAGGGCAATCATCTATTGTGAACTGGTCAAAGCTTCTGTGGATGGAGGCGGTACCGAGATTGATGGCTTGATAGGAATGAGGACGTCATTTGGATGGTAGGTGGTGTTGCAAGTTTTAAAGGGTGAAGGGTCAGCAAGAATGGTGTGGACTTGTCCATCGTGCTCAAATTTCACACAACGGTGCAGGGTGGAGGGGACACAGGCCATGGCATGGATCCAGGGTCGGCCCAGTAACATGTTGTATTGAAACTCTCCTTCGATGATGTAGAAGAGCTCTAGGACTATGCGTGGACCAATGCGAATATGAAGGACTACTATGCCAATGGTCGTGGCAGTGGTGTCATTAAAGGAGTGCAAGATTGTGTCAGTTTTGGAGATGCAATTCTTGGGAAGAGCCAACTAATCAAAGGCATGGGTGGAGATAATGTTGATGCTGGCACCTCTGTCGATCATAATGCGTTTAATGCGTGTCTGATCAACATAGGCAGTGATGAAGAGGGCGACATCCTGATCTTCCATGTTGGATGTGGGAATCTCAAAATTGCTGAATGTGATGGAGGCAACAGGGGCTAAAGAGTGGATAAGGGCAGCAAGTGGTTGGGGGTCCTCGGGTTGGACCTTCGCTGCCTGTAGGGCTTGGATGAGGGCTTGATGATGTTGAGGTGAGGTTTGAATGAGGTCATAAAGGGACATCTTCACAGGCATCTGGTGAAGCTATTTCAACATGGAGTCGTGGATTGGTCCAAAAGAAGAAGAAGAAGAGGGTTGAGGCGTGCCAAGGATAGAAATCTTAGGCTTGGGTGGTTGAGGTGGATTGATGAAGGGGTAGGTCCAAGGAATGGTAGCTTTTTCTTTCACCTTGTCCTTTTGTGACCTAGTGGTTATGTGAATGGCATTGATTTCAAAGATGGGAGGTGAAGGAGATAAAGGGGTTGTAACTTGTTGATGAGATGTTGATGGGTTTGAAGAGGTTGGAGGGTTATGAGAAGGAGTCAGGGGTTAGTCGAGAGTGTCCTCAAAGAGAAGAGTGTCTTTCTCCAGATAGTGACGAATGACAGCCTTGAGGGCACAGCAAGTCTCAGTATCGTGTCTTGGCGTACGATGGTATAAGAAAATCTTCGTGTCATCGAATTAGGAGGGTTTAGACCCAAGAGGTTGGAAGGGCTTGATGGGTGGAACAGTTATGCTAGAAGTCTGCAGAATTTGGTGCAAGATCAAAGAGTATGAGCCCGCTAAAGGGTCTGTGCTCGTTGATGTATGCGATGCCGGTGACTTTTGCTTGGGCGGAGTTGGAGGAGGTTTTCATACCACCTTCTGAGTTGATGGTGCGGTGACAGGGGGAGACGGTACATTCTTCATGAGAGGTACCACCCTTTTGGGAGAGGGTAGGCTAGTAGTAGGCAAAGGCAGCAAAGGAGGCAATCAATTTTAATTAGAGGTTAAAATGGGATGGACTCTGGTTAGGGTTGAAGGATGAGGGCCCAAAATGGAGGGCAATGGTGACGGGGGAGGAGGTGTTCACCTCTATGGTTTGGCAGTCTTCTGTGATTTGGGTTGAAGACTACTATTGGTCATAGTCTAGTCTAAGTCCACCTTCACTTGTGGCTGAGTGAGGTTGGAGACAGGGCGAACACCAAGTGACTTGATTGGTTTAGGTGGGGTAGATGAGGGTTTTGGTTTTGATGTGATTGATGGAGATGTAGATGGTCTAGTAGTGGAAGTCTGGTTTTTGTTGATAGTCTTGGGAGGTTCTGCCATGAGAGGATTAGCAGCATGAGATGAGAGGGCACAGGGATGTTGAAGAGCTGTGAGATGCTCCCATAATCCCTGATGCTCCACTTTCCTGGAAGGGAGAAGTTTGATTTTCTCCACTAGTCGGGAAAATGGCTGAGAAGATGTGGGATGAGGTTTGGGTTCTTGAGAAGATGTTGACAGTTGTGGGACTGAAGGTGTGGTAGTTTTGGCCCCAAGGCATGATGAAGTCATGACAGGTTCGTCCTTGGTTGGAGACGAAGGAGAGGCAGGTTCTTCCCTGGGTGGAGAAGAAACTGGAGAATGAAGCTCCTCAAGCGGGTAAAGGGCAGGGATGATTGTGCCCTCCACTTGCAGTTGAGGAGTAGGAAAGGTTGGGTCCTCCATGGACAGCAAGAAGGAAGATGGTGAAACCGGCGGTGCTGGTAAGGTCGAGGCATCCTCCAAGATGAGAAAGGTTGACGGAGAACTAACCGGAGAAAGAGGTTCATCCACATGTGATGGACTGATGGATGGACTCACCTCTTGAGGTTGGTTGGAAATGAAAGGTGAGACCGTATTGACTGTTTGAATGTTGTGTTCATGAGTGTTGTCAATTAAGGTCTGGACATTGTTTTGAGTTGGTGGATGATTGGGGAATGGTTGTTTGAAGATGTCGATACCCTGATTAGGGGGTGCATTGGGATTGTATAAGATGAGGTCACCCTTTTTAAGCATGTCTTGGATGATGTTTTTAAGAGTTTTACAGTTGCCCGTGTCATGACCTTTAACACAGTGGTAGTTATAGAACTCATTTTCCCTATACCACGCAGGGATGGCACATGAGGGATCAAATTGTGGAGGTGGTCGGATCTGGGGGAAATTGAGGGCCCCTTGTTTGATGAGTTTTTCCATCACAGACATGTATGATTCTCCAAGTGGAGTAAACTATCGCTGTATGTATCTTTGCTAAAATTGGTGGGTGGCACTCTGAGATGTGGATGGCTCAGGCTGATTAGTTGAAGGAAAAGAGGAGGAAGATCTAATGACCATAGAGTTTGTTGAAGCTTTAGATTTAGGATTGGATGAGGAAGTCTTAGAAGAGGGGTCATTGGTCTTGGATTTGGGATTCTTGCTCCGCAACTTGACTTTATTCTCCTCGACGGCACGTAACTCAAGTTTATGGGCCATCGTGAAGGCTTCGTCAAAAGTGCGGAAGGTCTGAACTCTTAAGGTGGAAGAAATATGTTTGGCACAGGCTTGGGAGAAAAGTTCAATAAGTTTGGGTTAGGGTAAGGAAAAGGAGAGTTGATTGATGAGGCCCCTCCATCGAGCAACAAAATTAGCAATAGATTCATCCTCGAATTGGCAAATAGAATAGAGGTATGTGATTGAGACCTTCTTGGTGATGTTGATAGAGAAATGATCGAGGAAGAGCTGGGCCAACTGAGTGAATGTGAAGAGGGAATGGCTGGCAAGGGAGCTGTACTAGTCAAGCACAGCACCTGAGAGAGACATAAGAAACGTGCGTAAAAGCAATGCATCATCATGGGCGATAAGGTAACAGGCATGTTTGAATGCCCATAAGTGCTGTTGTGGGTCTTCCTTGCTTTGAAAATGAGAAAACTTAGGAAGTTCCCACTGGCTAGGATATGGCCTGATCGGGACAAAAGGATGAATGGGCTCATTGCAAATTTGTTCGTATGAGAGAGTATTGCATGAGCCAGAAACGGAGGTCTCTAGGTTGGACATCTTGTCCATCAGCATTTTGATGATATCTACTGACGGATTAGCGGGTGGAGCACCCCCTAGATTGTAAGGTGCTTGAAAGAGGCTAGAAGAGGTATACAACGTAGTCAGTTGTATCAGTAAGGGTGCAACGTACGGATGACTAGTCATAGGGATAAAGGAGGAGACTAAGGATGGTTGGGTAGAAGGCATGGCTAGGTTCGATGTTGTCATGGGAGGTTGGTTAGAGGTAACATGGGCCAATGGATAGGTAGCCACCCTAGTGTTGATAGGAGCAAGGGTAGGTGGAATAGAGACGACCAAATTCTGAAAGGGGGTAGAAAGTGGTTGAGTGGGCTGAGATTGATAGGAGGCCGAAACCCCGGTGGAAGTGGGCCCAACGATGGAGGGAGAGGCCACACTTGGATGGTTGGTCAAAGACTGGTCATTGGTTGAAGCAATAGCCTGGGTGTCTAAGGGTTGAACTATGGACACTGTTGATACGGCCACAGTTTCAAGAAAAGAGGTCGGCATTTTATAAATTGGATTGCCTAAGGAGTCTCGCATTTGGCTATTCATGAGATAGTGCTGCAAGGCTTTGACGTTGAGGTCCAAGAATCATGCAAAATCTTGGTCCCCTTCTAGGACAATAGGCGTTTGGGTCAGGGATGGTCTAGTAGGAGTTCTTTCAGTCTCTGAGTTGAACTCCATTTTAGGGCTGGTTATGGACGGGATAGACGGAAGCGGATGATGCCTCACGTGATCGACTAGAGCCTTGGATTGGCTACGAGTCAGAACCATTCAAGGCAAGGAAGAACATCCTCACAAGCTCAAACAAGCAGATAAGAACTAAAAAGATGAAGAACACAAGTAGATCCTAAAATCCTAAGAGTAAATTACTAGGATTATAATGGCTTATGCCTTAGAATGTGTGTAGAGGAAGATTGGCTTTTGAGTCGGGTCCTAGAAGAAGTAGTCTATGGATGGTTTCAGGTTAGTTATGGTGCTCAAGAAGTCTGTGTTAGGTTTCATACAAGGCCTGGTGCTAAGGAGCAAGCTCCCCTCACTTCACGAGTCCAGTGATAAACTGGGCCCGCTTAGCCAAAATATACTTCCCCTAGAGATTAGACTCTGCCAGAGAACGGAGTGGGCTTTCCCCTTGGTGATGAAATCCAAGTAAGATCGCCGAGATGGGTAAGGTATCCGCTGGGGGATGAAATCCCAGTCGGGCCTTGTCTCAGGTAAGTTAAAATGTTTATTTTGTGCAAGTGGTTTGGTCGTGTAACATCAAGTGGACTAGATTAATTCAATATGCATTTATTAATTACTAAGTGTGGTCTAAGAAATGCAAGCAAACAAAAATGAATGCAAAGTGTTTTAAGTCCCAAGTCAAAATGTTTGTTCATATGAAGACGAATGGAGAAAGAGTCGAAAAATATGAGTTTTGACTAGTCTAGAAGTGCAAGACAGAAAAGAAAAGTTCTTTTTATTCCTGCTTATGATGTCATTTAGAAGAGATGAAAGAGGCGAAAAGGAAAGGAACCTAATGCACCTAAATGAAAAAAAGAAGGAAAGGAACCCAAGGAAGGCCCTAAGGGTCCCACCGGGCGTGCCAGAATGTTTCTACGCTAAATTGCTTTCTACATTCAAAAGAAGAAAATGAGAAACTAAAAGATGGTCAAGGCTAGAAGATACCTGGATATGGTCATGCGCACCAAAATCAGACATTGGAAGGTACTCCTCTTTGGCTGTGGAGGAATGACACCTGTAAAGGAAAAGAGACTGAAACATGAAAAAAATGTTAGACAGAGAGACGGTGGGCTGTCAAGCAAATGCTTGATCCCTGAAGTACGAAGACTTCCTTAAGGGATATCAACCCACTGATTAAAAACAAAATATTTGACTGGTAGAAATGAGAGACAGAATGAAAGCAAATAAAAGATGAAAAATAAAATGCTTACCTGATATGCAGCAAAATGCTCTACACAGTCGCCGGTGTCAGTCTCTGTGCCGATGTCGGTCAGGGAAGGGTGCCGATGTCGGTTAAAGTGCCAGCATCGGTCAGGGTAATGACCGGCATCGATTGGGGCAACAGTTCTTGGACAGGTCTGGTCAGGTTTGGTCAGGTCTAGTCAGGTTCTAGACAAGTTTTAGGGTTGCAGAATGGTGTCTGAGGGTTAAGGAGTCAGAAGAATTGGTTTGGGGGTTTTTACAGGGATCTGGGTAGAGTGACTGTATATTTTGGAATGATAGACAGATTTGATACGGGAAGAAATAAGGTCTCGAGACTGTAGTCTAAGTCTAAATAGGAGTTGATGACAGTAAATAGAAAACAATAATCAGAGAATAAAACAAAAACACAGAGCAAGATACTTACCTGTTACACACTGAAGACATGATAAGAGACATGATTGAAGTTGTCACTATGTTGCCAGATTATCAAAGTAGAATTCCTATACTAAAGAGAGAGACACGAGAGATTGATCGCAGATTGATTGGATGCAAGAAAAAATGGTTATCGTTTGGGTGGATGTAAGAAAACTAGTTGATCATTGCTTCGGGGTTCGGATCAAAAAAAATGTTTTGATGCCACAGGTCCAATAACCGGTTGCCAAACCGATTGGAAACCGAATAACGGATAACGGATTGAGAAACAAATTAAGGGACACAGTTTAAGGCTGACTGATGCTGGCAAGAATGCCGACGTCGGCCGAAAAGGTGACCGATGTCGGTGGCATCGATCGAGTAGTGACCGGTGTCGGTAGATGCAGAATAGGGATAGAGGCTAATTTTAGTCTTCTACTCACTCTTACATGCTGCCAAGGGTAAGGCTTGTGGGAAAATGGTTGACAGGGGTTAAAGGGAGGACGACAAGGGTTAGACACAATTCTAGTGTCTACAACTATAACTACTAACCTCCAAAAGTTATAAAAAAACATGAACATGTATTAATAAGTCAAAAAATCTCTCCATACTTTTGGTTTCATCACTATTACATGATAACACATCCCTAATCATCTTCTCACTATTGCTAGGGTTTCTCACCATTTCCACCATTAGTCCTATTAGCAATTGGTCAACTTGAATGACTTGTTTAACACACCTAAGGGATATAACCTATCTATAAATCTTTATTGACAAAAAATAAAAGTATCAAACTTTATCCTCCATCCATTTATCCTCCATCAAGCTACAACAAATCTTCAACAAATAAGGCCTTTCTTGTAGGTTCCACTCACTCACATAAAGATTTAATCACACCTGGAGATTTTTGTGAGAGTTTAATACAACCTCAAGTCACTAAAACATCCATACTAATCCATTCTAAGAATTTTAGAATAACTTATTTCATATTGGGTCACTATTAGGGTTTATTGAGGGTTTAAACCATCTTCCATTATTATCAATCATTCATAAAGCTTATCTCCTCATTCCAAAAATTAATGCCTAAAATTTTGAACTAAGACCCTTACCTATCTACCATGAATATATTAGGTCCTCATGAATATGTTTCACATTTAAGTGAACACTAATAAAAACCTTTTTGGGTAGAGGACTCTTCATTTTGTGCACTCAAGAGACCTTAAAACACCTTTTCAAGCCTAAACCTTCAAACTTTGACCTCAAAATTGGTCAACACACCTGAGACAATATATCACACCACTAATAATTCTCACATTATCATTCTTATCTTGAAATCTAAACCTCATACCTCATTTGGCCACCATCTCTCTTTTTGTTCTTTAGACCTTAACCTACAAACCACATTATGCCTTGAAACTAACCTTCAAGCCTCTTTCCATGCACAAACTACCTCTCTCACATACTCAATAAGCCTATATAATTATAAAACACTAATTGATATCCTTTATATTCCTTGACAATAGATCATGATGTATCATTAGGCTTACACTCTCTCTACACCATAGGCTTCATACTTCACTAGGCATGGATCTATCCTTAATGACTTCTTCCATGATATAAACACCTCAATGTTGTGGTCAACATCTCATTATCATGCTATATAACCTATCTCATGGATGAATAATTCTATACATCCTTCACATGCCTTGATGATATCTCATTAGACTAGGTAGAGTCTATATATGGTCTAGATAAAGACTTGATCTGTAGGTCCTACCCCTATAGGCTCACCTTAAAACTCTCCTTGATACCTATACACCTTAATCACATGTATTATATTCTCATCAAATAATTTCATACATATGCACATACATGTTCATGATAAACATGCAAATGCTCATGATATGACTATGTTTGTTATGACTAGGCTTCTCAAGCATTTGGAACATGACCACTAACCTTGAAATAATTATGAAGGTAAATATTATTTACATACATGATCACTCAATGAAAATAAACCTATCACAATCTTTTACTCATTCACTTCACCAAACTTCACTATGTACATACCTTCTCACAAGGTTTAGATAAGGCTTTACAAGACACCTTGAAGCCTTGACCTATTCTTTCCATGTCATGACCTTAAAACAACATCAACCAAGAAGATATGATATAATTGAACCTGTACCTTTCCCTCTCATAGTAATCAATACACACCTTTAATGATCATAATATTGTCACAACACACACTACCAACTGGCCTTACTCATCTAAACACCAGTCTTAAAATACTTACTTGACATCAACCTCATTCATCATGATTACACTCTCTTTCATAGCAACAAAACTTACTATGTTGGATTAAGAACTCATCATGCCTTCATAATAAAATTTTCACATCATGATCACAATTTCATACATCAAAAACAACTCACAATTCATATTTAATAGATGTATCTAGACATTAATGATAACACACTAATATTAATGACATCAGATTGACATTAATAACAATACTTACCAACATCAAAAATAATAGTAATGATGGGAACCATAACCATATAATGGTAGGAACCAAGGTTAGAATGATCCATATAACTAAGGGGATTATCATGTCATTGGACATGACTACAACAAATGTGTAGGACATATTGTCAGGAGTCATATAGCCACTATTACCATTAATCTTAAACCAATAACCAATCACCCATGGCTAGTACCAAATAATACTCAACCCCCTCCTTATGATTTTAATAATCATGTGGTTCATGTTAGCAACTAGGCTTACCAATACCTAAGATTTACCATCCTAGGACCTTCTCCCCCTTCTTTTAGTTACAATGTTCGATCACTTAATCTAGATTATGCAATCATAACTCATCACACTAAAGTTACCATTTAAGGTCTGCAACCTTCTTCTACTAATGATCCCATCCAAATACCCATACTATCTAGAAGTAAACTAATTATCAATGTCAAGGAGAAAATGTATGATATTATGGATCAATTACAAAAAATACATACACAAATCTCTATCTTAAGTTTGTTGTGTACCTACACTGTCCACAAAATCATCCTTACTAAAATTTTGAGCCAATCCCAAGTGTCAAATGATATTATGAAAAATAAATTATAAGACTTTTTAGGACATTTAGATCTTGGATAATATCTTACCTTCAAATAAAGTGACAAGTTATTTATTGGCCCTCTCCACAATAACCCATTATATATTAAAGTTATCATAGCCTGTTATAAAGTTAAACATGTCCTCATAGACATTGGATTAGGTCTCAACATTATGTATCTAAAGTTAGTCAAGCATCTTTGATACACAAAAATTGACCTTTATCCAAATACTATTACTATAAAGGCTTATGATAATGAAGAAAGGGAGTCATAGGGAATAATGTGTTTGCTAGTTGTCATTGGGCTTCTGACCCATAACACACTTTGTCATGTTCTAGATTTAGATTTAACATATAACTTACCTCTAGGTTGCCCATGGATGCATGAGATTCATGTAATACCTTCTAAATTGCACCAATGTATTAAGTTTCCCCATTTTGGTATGGAAGTGATTGTTCCTATAGACATATATCCATATTGATTCTCCAAGCATTTAAAGTTGAATATAAGAGCTATAATTACCACTTCAACCTAGACCCTACACTAAATAAGGAGAAATATGTACTCATTAGATTTTTTAAATACATCTACATAGACCCTAATATCCTTGCATATACTTCATTTGAGCCTCCTCCTGAGATATACAAACACTTTTGAGTTTTTGATAAACGTCCAGGTGAATACCTTATGCATAATACAATCTACATAGCCAAAATTTCATAGGATCTTAAATCCTATGGAAAAACCAAGGCCAAAGTTGTTCATAAGGAATGGTGATAGAAAGGAAAATTTAATTCCTAAGAGACTATTAATTTTACACCAAACACTATCTAATAACAATACCCACTTACTGAGGATGATTCCCATCTCTATAATGTTCATTTAGTTGATTTTTATTAGAGTAAAAAGTATCCCATCCCTAACTAGATCATGGATAATCAATATTATAAGTGTAGAGGCTTGGGTGAAAATTATCAAGGCACTCTTGAGCCTATTTCCATGACCAAATACAAAGGAACTTATGGTATCAAATTTAAACCACATAGGGTGACCCCACATATCTTATATGTGTTCTTACACCAATGACTAGTGATGATGATGTCAATAGTGATGTAGAGTTTAATTATAATGTATATGAACAATTATCCAATAATAATCTATTTAACCCTCATGTTGTATGTACCATTACACCTATCATTTTTCATTCCCCACTTTTCCTCCATCATCCTCAACTCATAGATTGAGACCAATAAGGATCCACAATATCACTCAAAGAGTATGAAAATGATGAGGCCATTCATGACTTCCTGAGCCTAATAGATAGTATTCCTCTAGGATATCACAAACAATGGTTTTATTTCATGTTGTATCATATTACTTATTTTGGAGAATGCATGAAATTTTTTAGCTAAAAATAAAAATAAAATCAAACATTGAGGTCCCAAAGTAAAAACTTGTCTGAGGTGATTTTGGATGAAGGTAATAGTAAAGAAAAAGGCTAGTCTCTGGGTGAAAACTTATTTTAGGAACCATTATACATGGATTTTTACCTCTCTTTGAATTAATCTTATGATTCTACCAATACCATGATCATATTTGACTCAGAGATTAGTGTAGAAGAATAATAGGACATTGAACATATTTTTTGAGAGTATTTATAAGTGTTTGCTACATGGCCCTTGCCACCATTTAGTGATTTTAACTCAAGGAATGGTGATAGAAAGGAAAATTTAATTCCTAATAGACTATTATTTTTACACCAAACACTATCTAATAATAATACCCACTTGCTGAGGATGATTCCCATCTCTATAATGTTCATTTAGTTGATTGTTATTAGAGTAAAACATATCCCGTCCCTAACTAGATCATGGATAATCAATATTATAAGTGTAGAGGCTTGGGGGAAAATTATAAAGGCACTCTTGAGCCTATTTCCATGACCAAATACAAAGGAACTTATGGTATCAAATTTAAACCACCTAGGGTGACCCCATGTATCTTATATGTGTTCTTACACCAACGACTAGTGATGATGATGTCAATAGTGATGTAGAGTTTAATTATAGTGTATATGAACAATTATCCAATAACAATCTATTTAACCCTCATGTTGTATGTACCATTACACCTATCATTTTTCATTCTCCACTTTTCCTCCATCATCCTCAACTCATAGATTGAGACCAATAAGGATCCACAATATCACTCAAAGAGCATGAAAATGATGATGCCATTCATGACTTCCTGAGCCTAATAGATAGTATTCCTCTAGGAGATCACAAATAAAGTTTTATTTCATGTTGTATCATATTACTTATTTTGGAGAATGCATGAAATTTTTTAGCTAAAAATAAAAATAAAATCAAACATTAAGGTCCCAAAGTAAAAACTTGTCTGAGGTGATTTTGGATGAAAGTAATAGTAAAGAAAAAGGCCAGTCTCTAGGTGAAAACTTATTTTAGGCACCATTATACATGGATTTTCACCTCTATTTGAATTAATCTTATGATTCTACAAATACCATGATCATATTTGACTCAGAGATCAGTGTAGAAGAATAATAGGACATTGAACATATTTTTTGAGAGTATTTATAAGTGTTTGCTACATGGCCCTTGCCACCATTTAGTGATTTTAATTCAAGGAATGGTGATATAAAGGAAAATTTAATTCCTAAGAGACTATTAGTTTTACACCAAACACTATCTAATAATAATACCCACTTGCTGAGGGTGATTCCCATCTCTATAATGTTCATTTAGTTGATTGTTATTAGAGTAAAAAGTATCCCATCCCTAACTAGATCATGGATAATCAATATTGTAAGTGTAGAGGCTTGGGGGAAAATTATCAAGGCACTCTTGAGCCTATTTCCATGACCAAATACAAAGGAACTGATGGTATCAAATTTAAACCACTTAGGGTGACCCCACGTATCTTATATGTGTTCTTACACCAATGACTAGTGATGATGATGTCAATAGTGATGTAAAGTTTAATTATAGTGTATATGAAGAATTATCCAATAACAATATATTTAACTCTCATGTTGTATGTACAATTACACCTATCATTTTTCATTCCCCACTTTTCCTCCATCATCCTCAACTCATAGATTGAGACCAATAAGGATCCACAATATCACTCAAAGAGTTTGAAAATGATGAGGCCATTTATGACTTCCTGAGCCTAATAGATAGTATTCCTCTAGGAGATCACAAACAATGGTTTTATTTCATGTTGTATCATATTACTTATTTTGGAGAGTGCATGAATTTTTTTAGCTAAAAATAAAAATGAAATCAAACATTGAGGTCCCAAAGTAAAAACTTGTCTGAGATGATTTTGGATGAAGGTAATAGTAAAGAAAAAGGCCAGTCTCTAGGTGAAAAACTATTTTAGGCACCATTATACATGGATGTTCACCTATCTTTGAATTGATCTTATGATTCTACCAATACCATGATCATATTTGACTTAGAGATCAGTGTAGAAGAACAATAAGACATTGAACATACTTTCTAAGAGTATTTATAAGTGGTTGCTACATGGCCCTTGCCACCATTTAGTGATTATAATTCATCCTATATGGGTGAACTATATGAACCAATCAAGCCAATGGACTATGGTGTTTTTATTCATTTTACTTCCCTATCGACTCTCATGGAATATGGTTCTACACTTCTTATAGAGGACAATTTCAAAGTTAATATTAGAACACTGACCAATCTAAAGTGGATAAAAGTAGGTGTGTCCTTCACTAAGGAAGAATGTGAAGTTATTACTAATCTCCTTAGGGAGTTCATTGATATTTTTGCATCAGCCTATTTTGATATGCCAAGTTTGGATCTTTGTAAACCTTTTAGGGTTTAGCTATGTAAATCCTATGTTTGATTAAAGGGCTAAGTAGTCTAAATTAGCGAAATAATATGCAATAAAAAATTGTTTATTTGCTATAGATTTTGACTAGCTTTAACTTTCTAAAAATATTAATAAATATTTTTAAATAAAAACTTATCTAGAAAAAACCTTATATAGAAGATTTGAGTTCTAAAAAATAAGGTATGAATAGGTTTGAGTGTCATCAACTAGATCCTTATGTTAGATACTCTCTTGAATAATATCCCCACACTTACACAATAATGACATATGGCTCTAGTATCCTAAAAATGGTTTTATTGTCCTCTATGAAGGACTATTCCTAAATTTTGGGTGTACCTACGCCTATATTTTTGTGTTCTATTTCTACATGCATGAAGTCTAAAACTCTATATTATGCTTATAACAGTTGATTTTTGATGCAAACCCTAATCCTCCTTGCAAGTAAAGCATGAACTAAAAAGTGTGTTCTTTATTAGGATAGGCTAGACATTCTCTGTACCCCATTATGGAGAGAGTTGCCTACATACCAATTCTCTAAGGAGGGATCAATATCGATATAGTTTTCCCCATATAAATGTTGGTATAATTACAAGTGATGCTAGAATGATAGTGGTCTTGAATACCTTGAGTTTTTTGAGCTTAGAAATCTATAAAATCTAGGCTTAGGGTAGTAGTAGTAGATGGTAGTATGCATAATTATAGTAGAAGAGGGATTAATAATCTTGATTTTACTTGACTTGTTTCATATTTGAATAAGTATCTTGTATCTAATAACCATATACTAAATAGAGGTCTAAAATCCATGTATTTATAGTATTATGTAGCTTGTGTGGGCAATAAAATATGCTTAATTCAACCTTAGCATGGTTTTAATTTTGAAAATATATCCATTTGGGAAATATAGGGTAAAGTAAATTAGTGCCATTTTGGGGATAGTAGTACCACATGGTTCGATTTTCCTTAATGTGGCAGTGATGTCCAACTAGTGTGCTACTAGGCATGAAGGGCCATGATTTGTAAATGAGGATTTAAGACTATGCTTTAGATAACTAGGCACACATGTGGTCTACATAAAGGCTAGAAAAGTGTGATAATAGGTTGTAAGATAGGTCTATGGATAATCTAGGAATAGTTTGTCTCAAGTAGCTCTCTTATCACTCAAAATACCACTTTTAGGTGATTAAATTTCCACCCCTCCTTTAAGATATAAATATAACAAAGTAAAATGACTCATATAAAGGAAAAATAAGTGTGCCTAGACTTACCTAGGAAGTGAAGGCCATGAATTTGAGTCTGATTATGTGAAGGTGGATCTATGTATGTGAAGCATGAAATATAAATTAAACATTCAAACAATTAGTCTTTACTTAAGATATATCAAAATTAAAAGACTATGTTAAATAAATAAGTAATAAATTAAAATTGATTAAAAATATGGGAAAGAGGAAAGGAATAAATACATCTCTTTAGGTACATAAACCAATGCATGAACTTGGTGAAAAAATGTGTGTGTATATGTATATAGTGATCAAATCATCGAATAGCTTGGATTGAGTTGATAGTTTGCTCAATCCTCATGTGTGGGTGGCTTAAAAACTCAATCTAGTTTTCACTACATCATTTCCCACCCCTATTTGGTGTATCATGACCTATGAATAACTTGGATTAGACTAAAAGTGTGTCCAACCCTCTCATGTGCGTGGATCAAGAACTCAAGTAATATATGACTCCATAATTTCCCACCCATGTGTATTATATTCATCTAAAAATTGAACTATGAAAAGTGATAGAAATATTTTATTAGGTATATCTATTTATGTATGTGAGATCCACAACTACTCAAGTACATTAGGTGGCTCTAGGACACTCAAGAATGCCAACCACTATAGATGGAGTAAGGAATGAAATTAGTGACAACCTATAATATTATTTTAAGTTTATACACCATAGATAATGACATGGAGTTTTTTATTCCATCTAATCAATAATTATGTAATTAAGCATGTGGAAACAATGTGTTATGCACATTCCCCCAATTTGATATTTGAGTATATTGATTCTAGACTGAGTTTTAATGACTATATCTAAGTATATAGATTGAATATGGTAATTATCATGCCACTCATTATGACCTCAATCTAAGAAACTGATATGAATTTGAACTAAATCTAAGCATAACTATCAAACTTGTAGTTGTATATATGCAAACTTTTACTATATTTGGTGTATTAGTCTAGCTAATCTAAACAATCCTGAAATTGGGGCTACTAAATAGTAGTGTCACATCTTAGATGGTAGTTCCTTATGGAAATAGTTTCCCTATCCATGTGATAATGTCTATTTGGTATGAAATCTAAGTCACTATACTAATTTATGATTCCCTATTTTTTCATGTGTTTTACTTATGTCTAATTTTCTAAAATTGAGACTGTGTGCTAAAAATGTTTTGTAAATGTAATGTAGGAGCCTTATCTTTGTGATAAACCCCTATGAATTCCCCCTCTTTTTAGGGTAGTTTTTTATCATATGTAAGAACTATCCTCCAAATAAATATCTCTATAAAATGTGTGTTAGTTTAAACATTTATGATAACTACTTGATATCCAATATAATATGCAAACATAACAATAGAATGTAAGAGAAGATGACCATAGGTATGTAATGTAATATCTATTTTATATCTAAAATTCAATAAGGATGTCAAGATATATGTAATCAATGTGTATAATACAAAATCTAAGTATCTACACAAGGGGATGGGGCATGATGTCCATCATGACACACAAGTAGGAAGGGTAGACACATGAGGTCCCTCATGGCATTGAGAAATAGTGTGTAATAAGCAAAGAAAAGTGTCATGTACATGATGCATACAAGAAAGCATACATAAAAAACACATGAGGCATACAAAATATTCCAAGATTTCAAAATAAAAGAGACATGGGAACATGTCATTAAATATGAGAAAAGAAAACATATAAGGACATATTCAAATGTCCACATGCATAAGAAATAAGCAAATTAGCTTAGAGCCATATAGAAGGTCATGTTAAAATATCCACATAAAAAATTAGTAAATCACATGAAAAGGACATGGACACATGTATAATTCATACATATTATTAATATAATTAGCGTAGAGACAAAGAATAATGGCATTTTCAAATGCCCTCGAATAAAAGAAGCATAGAAATATAATTAGGTCTAAACTAGGAAAGATAGAAATGAAAGCATGTAAAAATGTAGTAAAAATATATGTAATAACTAAGATGCACATATTTTTAGTCTAAATTATGGATATTAAAAAAAAATCTAAGTGTGAGTATCAATATTAATATCAAAATATAACAAGGCTAAAAAATGAGTGCATAGAAATTAAGAATAGAACATGGTGATAGAAAATATGTATAATATGCCCCCAAGTGGATGAATGCATCAAATAAATAATATTAAATCAATGTATATTCCCCCATTGGATAGATAATATCAATTTTGGATCAATGTAGTGGACCTGAGTCTTGCATCCAGTCTACAAGCACTTGACAAGACCAATAAATGGAAGGGGACAATGATCAATAATTGGAAGGGAAAAGTGTTATTTCTTGGTAGTAGTATTTAACTCTTGGTATTCAATGAAAAATAATCCATTTTCTCTATTTATTGGGGACAATTAATAGGGGAGAGACCCACTAACTATCTGAGATAGGATAAATAAATCCTGCATCCAAGAGTTTTTACAACTTGATTTTGATTATGTCTTTGACTATAGGATTTATTCATTGTTTGGGTTGGTGAATATGTTTGAATTATTCTATAATGTAAATGTGATTCATGCATAAATCTATGGGTAGTAATCTCATGTCATGGTAATCCTAGGAAAATGATATTATGTGTCATCTCAGCATTATAAGTAACTGACTTTCTTATTGGGGTGTTAAGGAAGTGCTGATGTTGAGAGGTTTGTTTGGCAAGATGTCTACTTGCTTTGTGAAAGAAATAATGGTCCCTACATTGATGATTAAAGGAGAATAACTAAATTTATGTGGAATTAATTGATGTAATTTCCAAATATCTCTTTTGGTTTTAGTAAAATCATTCTTAGAAAAGGTATTATGAAGAAAGCATGGTGTACATTCCAATAGGTTGGTGGCTATAGGATCCTATTGATGGGTATTTTGTAGGATACCAGAAAGTATAGTGTCTTCTTCTTGTGAATATAGGTATGGACTCCAATAATTTATATAGAGAGTCTACAAGGAGATATCTTTTAAAAGGTCATCAATCTAAGGGGTTGGTCCATAATTATAGGAAGGATAAGCCAATAGATACATCACCAATTTATTAGTGTCATTTTTATTAGAAATTAGCATTTTCCTAACTTGTAGCTAATAAAATCATCAATGATATCCAACCATAGTCAGTCAAGGATGAGAGTGTAACCCCAAAAATTTCTCTTTAGTTGTAGGACAATAAAGTCTATTAGATATTACAGAGAATCCATAGTGATACCAAGGTCCTCAATAATTCATTTAGGCTTAACAATTGATCTATCATCTATTTAGAGGATGGTAGGTATTGGATGGAGGGTGGTAAGTTTTAGTTGTTGTATGGTCTCCATGGTCATCACATTAATGGCTGCACCCAAGTTAATTAAATTATTGGAAATGGGTTGGCCATTGATAATAACATTAACTACAGGACTTCATGGATCAAAATATTTTGGGAAAACTATATTTCCCAACATAATATCTACTAATTGGCTAATGACCTAGACTATTTTAGAATCCTTCTAATTTATTCCTATTTTTACATAGCTCTCTAACAACTTTATTTTAGATAGGAACATCCTTTATTACTTGAAAGAGTGGGATTTTGATGCACACATTCTTGAGTTGTCATAAGGTATAAAATTTAGGATCTTGTTTAAGATGTGATATGCTCTCAATCTCTCTGAAAAAGGAGAATTATCAGTTTATTTTTAATTTTCTTATGGACTTGGCTTAGGATTGACCATGGGTGGCTATGTATTAGTATGGAGTGGAGTTGTTTCAAAGTGTTATGTGATTATGGGTGAGGTGGGTTGTGGAATAACATGACCTAAGAAAAGTTAAACTTAATTAATATCTAAGGTGTATGTTAGATATTGCATTATTTTAGTGGATTATGCTGATTGAACTAACTTATTGATAGGATTGGGAATGGGTTAAGTAGTAAATTGAGGGGTTTAAATAGGTTATTGAGTATTTGGAATTATGGCATGTTGTTGTTGTGTTTATTTCATTTATTGGGAAAATTATTTATTTCCTCTCCATTGTTGTTGCTATGGATTAGAGGAATAGAACCATTGTTGGTTTTGGAATTGTCTTAGTTGAGGTTGTTTTCTATTTTCTCACATCTATAAATAATTTTTGGGTATCTACCAATTTATTTGGGACTAATTCAGATTAGGTATATTCATCCAAGAACCATATTGAATATTATTTGAGAATTAATAATTTTCAAACATAAAGTTTGATGGCATACTAGGTTTTTGTATCCATAGTTTCCATTGATCCATGAAAAACACTTGGTTCTCATCTTCTCCTATGTCATGTAGCTCTACTATCTCAAAAAAATTCTTGGTAATACTAGATACTCAAGATTTCATGGAATGGCATGTGTAATCCATCTTCTTTCTGCATTTAGGGCAATAGGTGCCTAAGGCTTTCTTGGTTTATTGTTTATTCCTCCATGTATGAAATATATCAAGCTAAGTAGCTAGGTGACTAATGATGTCCTAATTCATGTCATAAAGAAGGTTGATCACTTCACCTTTAGATAATCCTATATTAGATTTATTTAAAGGGTTCTACCCCTACTTTTATTCATGGTTGATCTAGAGTAGTTCATACATAGAATTGTTATTTCATCAAATGGCAGTGTAGAAATATCACCATCAGACATTATATCTAGTTCCTATAGATGATCATCTCTAATAAATTTTAGGAATATCATCTTGATTTATTCCTTCTCCATTGTAGTTTACTTGTATTTTTTCATGTTGAACAAAAATATTTCCATATATTCCTCTAATGACTCATCATCAGCTTGTGTCATTCAAAAAAAGTCATCTATCTTGTAGTTTTTTCCCCTACAATAATCTTGGTATTTCATCAAGAAATTATCCTTAATTTCTTCCCATTTAGAAATGGAATCCTTTCCAAGTCCCATGAACCATATAAGTGCTACATCTTTGAGTTTTTCTACAAATAGTTTGATTTTGTGATCATCTTGATTATAATCATAGCCATGACATAAAATGTTAAACTCAAAAAGAAATGTATCTAGATCCTGAGATGTTTTTCCTCTAAAGGTAAGGAGGGTAGAGAGAGGTATATTATTCATGGGTACATTTCCATTAAGACTAAGTATAGGAAATTTGAAATTATCATATTTATTGGTAGTGTTTTCTTCCTGATGATCTCCCATGAATATTCTTTGTGTTGGTATATGGGAGTTTGTTGCTACCCAATGCTCAAAATTCCTATCAATTATTTTATTTCCTAAGGTGTAGAAGATGGAGACTTTATCTTTTTTCTTAGGAATGTATGGATTCATATACAATAGGGATGGTATGGATGTTTTATAATAGTTCACTAGTGTCTCAGTAAAGAGTCTCTTTGAATTATAAGATTATATTGGCCTGGTGTTTCTTCTAGGGACAACAATAGCTTTGAATACCTCCTTAGAAAAGAATCTGGCTGATGGAGGGAAGAAAACTTTAGATTCTTGAGCATGAATTAATAAGGTGAGAATTCTCAAAAGTGGTATATGTGGGTCTCTTTCAAGGGTATGAACTTCTTCAAGGTCTCCAACTTGTGTTACCAATCCAACCAAATATTCTTCCTTCTCTACCTCTTCTATTGATATCTATGAGTGATATTCAAGAATTCCTTCATGTTCCTTAGTTGTTGTAGGATGAATACCAAATTTTTTAGCAACATCAGATGAATTAGGCAAAAATCTTCTTATATAGTCCCCTTCACTTTGCATACGTCAACCATATTTTTTTACTTTTTCCCCACCATACCTACACAGGGTTAGTAATATGGGGTTTTTTGAAATTCCACTATCCTACTTAGAAAAAGGTAAATTTAAAATATGAAAGTAGGAAATATTTAATATAAAGAATAACAAGATTTGGAAATAAAAATAATAAACATCTAGAAATAGTTGATAGCAATACTGAATATTATAAGTGTGTGACACCCTTCCCTAGTAATGGCACCAAAAATGGCTAGCAACTAATTCACAATCAGATATACTTCTCTTAATCAAAATGAACAAAGAGAGTAACCATGGATATGTAGCTTATACCTCATTTAAATTTCAACCTAGGGATGTAGACTTGATAGGATGATGTCATTGTATATGCACACTTAATCTCTAATTTGACATTTTGCTAATTGTATCTAAGATGCTAGAGTGTAGTAAATGAAATGCTTGAAATGAAACATAAACAAACTATTATGAAATAAATTCTTATGCATGGAATCTTCCTTAAATAAAACTTAAACAATAATGTAACTCACATAATTCAGAAATAAATCACATAATGCATAAAGAAATCAAATAATATGCTTAGCTATTAAATTGGGTTGGATTGTTGTTATAAGGATTCTAAAGGGAGCACTTCCTCCTTCCATATTTCAGATTCAATCCTTCCTCTCACAACACTAAATTTAACTTATAATTATTCACTCACATTAATCAAAAGTATAGTAATGAATTGATTCAAGAAGTTACAATAACAATTACTTAACACAATGTACTTCTAACAATCTCTATTCAACATAAAATATTTTTATATATCTCTCAACTATATTGCTACATATTTATATGCCATAGAGGATATTGTTTTATAAAAAGTAATATATACATTCTATTCTAAGATATATTCAAATTGGGATAACTAAAATGCATTCCTTTCATGAAAGACATCATTCATGTGAATCTTGAGACTTTGCTATAGGACAAACAAAAAAAATTTGTTCTTCAACCACTTCCTTATTGAGATCCATGGAGCTTAGAAATCATTTCTATGAGTCAGTTGAAAGATAATCAAAATTTGTTCATCCACAACTTTGGTTATGTAGTGTCTATAGGATGGTTTATGTAGTGAGATTCCCTTACTATAGGATATTCCATGCTATATACTTATTTCTATAAAACATATTCAAAACAAATTTATAGAAAAATCATCCTAAAGTAATAGAAAACCATCATATATTTAATTCCAATACATAATTTCAAATTTTTAAAAGAGTTTGAAAACATAATGCTATATGGCTTATGAAAGTAGGAAACTGATATGGAAAAGTGTTTAAAAGCATGTTAATCAAGATGGATGAGTATGATAGATGGTCACAATAACATGACATTAATGGGTCTCATCACACTCCATAACTAAGATCTTTCTCGACCTCAAGCACCATACTTTTTCACTCTAAATTCATAAATAACTCTAAATCCATGGGATCTACAACAACCTTATCAAGGTGAACATAAAATCCCTACCTCTATTGAAATAGTTGCCAAATTTTGGCTTCTTTGGCTTCATCTACTGGGTTTGTTTCTTGCCAATCTAGAATAGGATACCAAAATAGGGGTGGATATAACTTTAGCTTCAATAATTGCAATCCCATGTCACTTACAAAAAGAATGTATTTTGTGGTCCTGTTAAATGTTTTATTTAAACTAAAATGGCAGTAGGGCTTTCTCTTTCTTAGTGTTGGGGTGAGCTCATTTCATCGTTCAATGCATGATTCCCTTGAATTAGGACCAATAAAATTTATCAATCCTAAATATAAATCTTTGACTTTATCACATTTCTTATCAAACCAAGTTCTTACTTCATTCTTCAACATGATATTATCCCATTCTACTAAAACAACATTAGGTGCCATTGATTCACTTCTAATGAGTAACGAACTTTCATTCTCCTTTTTCCTATATTCCACTACTTCTCTTCCTCTTCTCTATTAATTTAACAAATATGATGAAAATACCTACAAATAGACATATCTAACATATATATTAGGGTCCCACTCTCTATCATATGGAACAACATAATTTTTTAGGTAGAACTCACATAATAGTGCTTGTTCTTCCTATGAACTTAATTTATAGATAGAAAAGAAGGAAATGGGACCAATAACTTCATTAGGTATATCACAATAAATTCTCATAAATATGAACTTGTGCCTTTTTTCTTCAAGATAAATTGAATAAATTTTTTTAGGATCCTTGCAATCAAGGAGTTCTTATGTAGGACCACTGATATCCTCAACTTTCTATTTTATTTTGATGATTCTCTCTTCCTTCAAATTATTTTCTTATTTTAATTTCCTATTTTCTTTCCTCAATTCCTTTAAAGTTTAAGATTGAATATCCATCTAATTCAATAATTGATAAGATATTACAAATAAGGAGTGATACCTGACTTCTTATTGCTTTACTTCTATAGAAAGTTGTGGAATGTTGGTTATAAGATGGTCTTTAGCTGAAGGTTGTAGTTGATAAAATACTATTTTAAGTGCATCCAGTCCTCCACCAGATTGATGTTGCAATTACTTCCTTGGTTTTTAAATTTCTTGTAGGGATTTCTCAAGAGTGGAAAATTCCATTTGTTTAGTATGTTACTCCAATTGTTCAGCTTCTTCCTACATAGGTTCCATATGTAGCTCTTGTTCTTCTTTCAATACTAGTTCTTCATACAACTCTTCAAAAATGCATTCAACTTGTTCTTCTTCATCATGAAATTCTTAAAGAATATGATCAACTTGTTCTACTTTTTTCATTGGATCCTTATGTAATTCTTTAAAATTATGTTCAATTTTTTTTGCTTCTTCCTGATGGAATACTGGAGAACATTTTTCCCTATTTATTTCAGTCTCTAGAGATTCATTACTACTAGAAGTTTTTTCTTCCCTAGATTATTCATTTATTTAAATAATAGAAGAAGGTTTAGTTCTCATTTTCCTCCTCAATCTATGAGATCTACTAAGAGTAGGGGTTACCTTGGCCTTTTTGGGAGAGGGTGGAAGTTCTTCCTCAGACTCATCTGAATCAAGCTAGAGAATGAGTTTCTTCCTCTTCCTTCTGGATTCCCTGCCTCTATAAGTCACTTCTTTAGTCCTTCCTATAGGTTTTTGTGTTGATTCAAGAAGAACTTATTTTTTAGGTTCTTATGTGCCTATAGGAAGGTTTTATATTATAGGTTCTTGTGGTTATATAGGGAGGCTTCTTATCTTTGTTATTCAACCTCCTATTCTTCTTATATTTTATATCCTTCTCTATTACTCTTTACATTTCTTGGTACTTGGAGAAATTCCTCTAAACTAATGATAGGCATAGTTCTATGCAAATAGTATTGAACAAGTAACTAGATGAGACAATGATGGGAAAGAGCTTTATAATTACCTTTTTAAAAATAATCTAACATTTTGATGATCATGTGAATAAAAATTTTGGAATGTTTATCTCCATTCAATGCTAAAAATGATTTAATAACTTGAAGTGTAAGCCATGTAGCATAGAATACAATCCTTCATAAATGAAATATATGGAGATAAACTTAGTAGCCTTAGCCCATGTTCCTAGTAGAGACAACCTTGTAGTTCCCTAGTTTGAATTTTTTATACATTTATTTGCTCTGATAAAATTTCATCTATCAGCCCGAGTATTAAATTTATCTTTTCATTCCTCTCATGTTCTTGGTAGTCCCATTACTCTGTTGATGGTTTTTTCTATCATATTTATTTCCATCCCCTTTACCATTTCTATGATATTATGTAATGTAATAGTAAATTCCTCTACAATTCCTTCATTCAAGGCCTATATTTTATGTAAATATTATGCCCATCCTATATGCCAAAATAGGGCCAAAATGTTTGGGTTATTGGTCAAGAGGTTTATATCTAGCAGTTTATATTTCAACAAATCTCCTCCCACATCATGTGAGTTGTAAGTTTGGGTGCTTAAAGCAAGGGTTTTGGGATAGAGTAGAAAGATTTGGGACTTTTTTTATAATAATTGAAATAAT
This sequence comes from Torreya grandis, assembly GCA_037957365.1. NCBI lineage: Eukaryota > Viridiplantae > Streptophyta > Pinopsida > Cupressales > Taxaceae > Torreya > Torreya grandis. The sequence goes on from JARHVA010004599.1 coordinate 653,661, forward strand.
CCTTTTAAATTAATGGAAAATCTTCCCACCTAACTTAATTTGTCACTTGTCCTTGAGGGATGAAGTTGACATGTACCAAACACTCATGGTAAGAGTAATGGGTGGTAGAAATAGTTGTGTAAATGGTAAAATTAGTGAAGGAGATGGTAAGTGGTCATGAAAAGGAGAGGATATAGTGGTGAATTGCTAGCATCAAGTCCCATCACCTTTAAAAATAATTAAAATGTATGATAAGAAATAAATATAGAATAATTACCATATTACCTATAGAAATACCTTTCATAAATGTGTTAATGATGATTCAAAGTGGTGGTCATGACATATGATAGAGTTTGAGTGGGAAACAATGCTTGATTTAGGATGGAATGTAGGAAGACATCCTATAGAAAGATATGTTTCTTATAATAGCAAGTGTTATCCTACAACAAGTTTTATCCTATAGTAGTAAGTTTTTCACCTGTAACGACAAGTTTTCCATCTTGTAGTAAGAAATAAAATGTATTTTTTCTCTAAGGGAATGAATCTTCAAGAAAAAACAAGTGAAAACAAAAAAAATTATTGCAATAGTTTGTTTTCTCTTTTTCATTTTTTTTAATGAATGTCAATCAGCTAGTGACCTAGATTTCTGAGACAATATCCATCAACAACACCCAAATATTTTCATTACTAAATTTTCTAATTTTTTTTAGATTTTTATAATATATAATCAAATAAAATCACAATAATCCAAAGGGTAGGATTTTATTTATATTAAACTAAGACATTGTGAATGACTTGTTCTTGGTTGCAGGAAGCTTTATTATTCTTGGAAAATATTGGAGAAAAGTTGATAGAAATACCCTTCAGCTGTAAGAACATGTTGATTTTCTTCATGAAGAAGAGATGGATGTTTTTATTCAAGAAATTAGTAAGTGAAATTTTCCTTGAAAAATTATTTCTTATATAGCTTGATCATATGGCCATTAACAAGTAATCAAAACCAAACATAGTCAATGGTCATGAGCTTTACAACTCCATTTTCAAAAACTTGTTTGATCTCTTAAGGCCCAAGCCATCTAGACTACAACTTTATTTTATGATCTTTGTATTTAGATTAAAAAATAAGTTCCCAGTCTCTTGGTTGCAAATTGTTAGTCTTGATGTTCCTATCATTCCATCCCACATGTTGTCTTTGCACTATTTTATTATGATGAAGTTCTTCCTTTATTAGTTTATCAAGTACATTCAGCTGCATGATCTTGTCTTATTGATCTTTGGAAATATCCAAGCCTTAATCAAGTGTTATATTTAATATCTTATGTTCAAATTAAATGGGTAGAATAGGATTTTTACCACAAACTAGTTCATATGAAGTGAAAATAGTTGTAGTTTTCCAAGTGATTCTATAAGCCCAAACTACTTCTAGAAGATGAGTTGACCAATCTTTTCGATGTAGGATGATAGTATTAGTGAGGATATTTTACAATTCATGGTTTGTCACTTCCACCTGAACATTTGACTAAGGATAGTAAGTGTGATCTTGGAATTTGAATCAAGAGAGGATGATTAGTATGGTGTTAGTTCCAAAATGAAAATAAAATGAAAGAAACACACTAATAGCATAACATCTCTGGGCCTAGACACTAGGGAGAGCTTAGTTAGCAAAAAAATGACAAAAAAAATTAAATGGAAAGGATTAAAACACAAGAACTCCTTAACTTCCTTAGATGCTCCAAATGAATTTATGGTAATGGATTGTCTGGTTTGTGATCATGAAGTCCTTGGCAATGGAAGCTTGGCTACCTCCATCTTTCCTTGGCACCTTTGGCTTCTAGATTGACTTAGCTTAAAATCAATTTAGCATGGTAACAATAGTTTCAATATATCTTTGAAGATATTTGAGCATAATAAATTTGCACCAAAATATCTTTTTGAAATGATGTTGTGAGGCCTCTTATTTATAGATTTTTGAGAATTCCTAGAATCAATTTGAACCATCCATCTTGAGATTGAGATGTGTGGTTAAGGATTAATTTAATTTTTGGAATTCATTTTTTAATTATCCTAATCATGACATTAGAAGAAGGGTAAATTAAGAGGCACGGAGGGTATCATAGAAGGCATTGATGAGACATGGAGGGAATGAATCTTGATATTTTTGGCATTTATGGCCTAGGGATGTCTTCCCAAGAAATGAGGTCACTTGATGATGAAGATATTCAATATTCATTTATAAAAACAAGTTTTTAACAATTTTACATGGAATTATTAATTATTCCTTGATTTGGGTTAATTAGCTCTTAAGCATGATTAAGTACTTTGTGCATAAATTACTCAAATAGATTAGAATGCCTTATTATTGGTCCAAAATTTGACTGACTAGATTGGAATTGAAAGGTGATGTCAGATGCATTAGAACCATATTCTAATTTAGGATGCTAATAATAAAAAATAATAAAGTCACATGTCTTGTGCAAAAAATTTGATAGGAAAGAACAATCTAGAGCACCTAGGTGCAAAATTGGCATTTTGACTTGAAATGATCTAATCAAAGTTAGCTAGCCTATAAATTGCATTACCCCATTTAGGGATACTTTGGCCAAATTTGGCATTTGAATATATAATTTTCACATCATTTAGTGTGTTTTAATTTTTTTAGGCCAAATTGTGTATTTTGGGTGGAAATTAGCCAAAATCCTTATTAGGGGTTATTGGTGGCCAGATTTAGGTGTCTACAGTTTACCCCTATTTGGGAAAGAATTACAAGATATAAGGACAATAATGTCTTCTCAAATAATGAAAAGGTATTGTATGCCTATAAATTCAATGATGATAAACTAACTATATGATTCCCCCTCAAGGGAATGGATGGCACAATCAAGTCAGCAAATGGTCCCTCAAAAAGAAAGAAGTGAAACAAGGGGACCAAAGAAAGGAAATATGATGGGGGAAAACATAATGATAATGAAAATGTAGTCAAAATCATTAAGAATTCAAGTGGGATGGTGTACAATGGTTTGCCCAAAGGTGGTTATAAGCATTGTACCCTAATAGTGGTAACATGGTAGATAACACAATGATTTACCCAAAGGCAATTATGATCATTGAGAAAATGGAGCTACCCCAGTTAGGATAGACAAATAAGATAAAAACATGCCCTTGTATGGGAAAAAAAATTAAAATGGTGACAACATAATGATTTTCCAAAAGGTAGTTATAATCATTGAGAAATTTAGGTGGGATGGTGTGCAATAATTTTCCCATAGGTGGTTATAATCATCAGATCCTGATTATGGTAAACATGATAAACTTGGCTAAGGATGATGATAACTTAACATAGAGGGTAATGATGAATTGAAACAACCTACTAGTAGGGAGATGATTGTCTAAACTAATAAATGTTGAAATTCTTTCATGGTTAATTACTTTATTTGGGATATGATTGGGAGTGAATCGAGATGTTGGTACAAAAGAGATGCCACAATTTATGAATAGACTTCTTGAATCTTAAGTTTGTTGTAGCATGTGTCGGTAGGCATCATGGTATAACATCATGAGGAGTTGGTCAAAATATACATGAGGACTTACTCTCATAATCTAATACTAAATATAAATAATGTACCAATGATATAAACCATGATTACAATTTAAACATATGAATATGGATGGATTTGAGTATAAATGTGGACAAGGAATCACCTAATAAACACACATAAACTGAATCAATGCAACAATGTTGAAATCAAAAAATAGGTAGATAAACAAATAAATAATCAAAAATAAACAAACAAATAAATCAATAAAATCCTTATGAATATTTCCCATATAAAATAGGTGAAAACTCAACAAACAAATAAAATGGTGGAATAAAAGAAAAAGAAGCGGGTGGTCGAGCTGTCTCCATATGCACTAGGAAAGTGGATGATACCTACATAGTTCCATGGATGTAATATCCAATAAAATACTTTAGGCCAAATGTAGTTCTCCCAGGGAATGGGAAGAATGTGATAACTAAGGAAAATAAGTAGAATGGATGTGATAGAATAATATGAATGGTCTTGTAAAATGGTAAGTGTGTGAGAGAAAGAGAAAGGCCAAAAAATATGGGGAAACTAAATGACAAGTGACTTGCTTGTAGCTTAGTAAGGGTTCCCAGAATCCTTAAGGCAAAGAAGTGGTTAATGTTTTTATTCTTTTCTAACAATTTTTGAATTTTTTTGAAGTATCTCAACTTGATCATGAATGATGAGACATTAAATGGTTCAAGCTCATAAAATAATGAGAGTGTGGCTTAGGTTGCTCACAAAATGGTGAGAGTGTAGCTTAGGTTACTTGTAAAATGATGAGATCATGGCTTAGGGTGATTGAGCTAACCTCAACAAGTATTAAGTGCTACCTACATATTCCTAGAGTAGGACCTCAAGTCACTATATTTCCACCCTTATAGCAGAAGAACTCGACTAGTGTAGCAGTCAATTCAAACAAAATAGGCATAATTGGTAAAAAGGCACAGTGTGGCATAGTAAGTGATAAGCTAATACATTAAGGCTTAATTTTTCCCTTAGTTTTCCTATATATGGTTATAACCAAGACATAATGACATATATCAATGGTACTAATTTACATAGAGGCAGTTATAATTAGTAGCAAGACCAGTGGTAAGAAAGGAATAACAAATGAAGGATTCAACTACCAAAACTTCTATCACACTATCCCAAAATATGCTCTTTATCTAAAGTACTTAAATTAAATGATGAAATTGATTAGATACCTCATTTCTATAAATGTGTAATTACTACAAAAAAAATAAGGTCAAATGGGCTAGGATTTAGAACACACTAGGTTGATAGGTTAGAAGCAGAAAGTAGATATGATGAAGAGGATGGATAAGGATGGTATTTGTATAAAGAAGAATAGTGCTTAAATGGAATAACTAAAATGGTCCTTATAGACAATACACCTTAGTGCTTGATCATAGTACCACTTGATATGAATAATATTCATTAGTTTAAGAAGTTCATCTCCATCTGGTGTGATAAGCATGTATGCTCCTGATCCATAATCTGTAGTGATGATGAAAGGCCCTATCCAATTTGGTTTGAATTTCCCTTTATGATTTTTCTCAGTCGTGGCATTATTTTGGTTTTATTTAAGAACAAGATCACCAAGTTCAGATGTTCTATACTTAACATGCCACTTATAGTGGCCTTTGAGTCAATTTTGATATGATTAAATATTGTTGAGTGTAGCCATGAATTTTTGTTCAAGTAGGTCTAGCTCTTGTAGGTGGGTTACATGATAGTCATGATCATTTAAGACATGCTTGAAAGAGATGCGTAGTGAAGTAAATTTGACCTCAATGGGAAGGATGGATTTAGTACCATAAAAAATGAGTATGGAGTGGCTCATGTGGGGTTACAATGATTGGTTTGGTATGCCTAAAGGGCAGGGAATATTTGGAGGTACCAATCATGACCAACATCATTGACAATCTTTTTGAGAATATTGAAAATGATTTTTTTGGATGGCTCAGCTCAGCCATTACCTTGAGGGTAATATGCTATAAAAAAATGTTGTGTGATGTAATATTCAGTACATAGTTATTCTACATCCTTGTTCTTGAATGATCCTCCATTATCAAATATATTATCAGAGGGGATACCATAGTAGTAAATGAGATGGTTGAAAATGAATTTGGAATTTTTCTTTCCAGTCATGTAAGTGAGGGGTATATATTCAACCCACTTAGTGAAATACTTGGTGGTAGTAAGGATATATTTATGTTCATTAGATCAAGTGGGGTTAATATTCCCAATGAGGTCAAGTCCCCATGTATAAAATGGCCATGGTGTCAACTCAGTTTCAAAGTTTTTGTTGGGGTATGAATCATATTAACATATCATTGAAATTTGTCATACTTTTTTACATATACAATGGCATCTGTATCTATTGTAGGCTAATAATAACCAGTATGCAAAATATTTTTAGATAGGACTACCCCACTGTAATGAGATCCACATTCTCCTTCCTAAACTTATCTTAATGCTAGCAGAGACTCTACCAAAGTTAAAAAACAAAATAGAGTTCCATCAAAACTATGATGGTAAAGGATGTATCTAAGTAGAGTATAATGAGTGGAATGATGAATAAAGGCTTTGGTTTGTTTTTGAGATAGGTTAGGTGGTAGAGCTTGGTCATGAAGGTAGTTGTAAAGGTCTAAGTACTAGATATAATTATGACCAATAATATAATAAATCATGGAAATGGTTGAAGGTTCATGAGATGGTGCTAACAAATTCTTATTAAGTAACTGATACTCTATAGCTTTTTTAGTTTGTTGGATTAAAGAGCCAATATTAGAAATGGCATCTAAAATTCTATTACCATCCCTTGGTATGTGCTCAAACTAAATATTGGCAATTTGTTGCTTAAGAGCATTTACCATGGATTTATATGGAACTAGCTTGTCATCTTTGGTGTAAATGATCTATGACCTGATTGATGATTAACTAAGAATCACGATAAACTTAGAGTTGAGGTATATTTCAATCAACTACTTGTCAAAGTCCTACAACAAGTGCTTCATACCCAGCCATGTTATTTTTATAAGGAAAGTTGATTCTGAATGATTTAGGGATTAGATCCCCTTATGGTGTAATAAAAAAGAGGCCTACCCCCAATTCATGTGCAATAAATGAACCATCAAAATATAGTTTCTAGGGTTGTTCCTCAATGGGTGTGTCAATGATGGTCATTATGGATTCATTGGGAAATTGAAACGTGAGTGGCTCTATGTTTGTGATAGTTGCTTTAGCAAGTTTATCTACAATAACTTGTCCCTTGATTACTTTTTTATTGACATACTCTATGTCAAACTCATTGAGAAGCATGATCCATTTAGCCATTCTACCTTTCAAAGCTATTTTAAATAGTAGATGCTAGAGTGGATCTACTTTTTAAATGACCATGGTCTTATTATTCAACATGTAATGGCATAGTTTGTAATCTATGAAAACCATGGCCAGCTAAGCTTTTTCAATAGGTGCATAGTTATGTTCATATGTAACCAAGGTGCAACTTAGATAGTATATGGCTTGCTCCTTTCCATTCTCATTATGTTGATTAAAGAGTGCCCCTAGAGCATGGTTAGTAGCTAATAGGTATAAGAAGAATGGCTTTCTTAGAATAAGAGGTAATAAAATAGGTAGATTAACAAGATAGTCTTTGAGTTGTTGAAAAGCTATTTGGCAATGATCATCTAAGTGAAATGTAACTCCCTTCTTCAAAATGTGTTTAAATGGATGCCACTTGTATACTAACTGAGAGATGACACATCAAAAGGACTAGATCTTACCCTAAAAACTATGGAGTTGCTTCAAATTGGTTGGTGGTGGCATTTTGGTTATAGCATGGACTTTAGCTAAATTGGCTTTAATACCTCTATGAGACACAATGAAGCCAAGTAGTTTACCTAAAGTTAAACCAAACACACATTACTTTGGATTGAGTCTAACTTTGTACTCCATTAATCTTTCAAATATCTTATGTAGCACTATTGGATGGTCAACCTTGGTTTTGTATTTTTGTAATTTGTCACCAACATAGTCTTCAATAATATCATGCATCATATCATGGAATATGATAGTCATAGCCCTTTGATATGTAGCTCTAGCATTATTAAGGCCAAATGGCATTACCTGATAATAAAATGTTCACCATGGAGTGGTGAACATTATTTTATGTTGATGTTCTGGTGTTATTCTAATATGGTTGTATCCTGAAAAGCCATCCATGAGTGAAATCATTTCATAACTAGTCATGGAGTTGATGATCATGTCAATATTAGGCAAGGGAAAATCATCTTTGGGATGAGTTTTATTGATGTCTTGAAAATTAGTATAGATTATGATCCCTTAAAGATTTTTACTAATAGGTACCATATTAGAGATCCATTCTAAGTAGTCAATGAATCAGATACATCCTGCTTTTAAGAGTTTTTCCAACTCTTTCTTTACTAATATAGCAATGTGAGGATGCATCTTATGTAGATTTTATTTTACCAATTTGGCATCGAGATTAACCACAAAGTGGTTTAAAACCAAGGTGGGGTCTAAACTTGGCATGTCAAAATAGGCCCATGTAAAGATATCTATTAATTCTCTCAACAAAGATGTAAAGACGTCATGTTCTTCCTTAGTGAGGGATGCTCCTAATTTATCCATTTCAGGTCTGATGGAGTACCAATATTTACCTCTACTATATCTTCAACTAGAAGGGTTGAACAATCTTCTAGGATAGTAGGTATCAACTTGAACTATTAAATTATGGCAGGGTCCTCTATTACGACTTGCTCTTCAACTTATCCTAGGTATGATGAATCTCAGTCCCTTAATGGGAGATCTAGCCTGTAATAAAAACAATAAAAAATTCTTGGATAATTTGATCAAATACTTATTGTTGCTCAAAATTGAACTTTGATCCATAGGCAAGTCCATTATTGGTGGTCTCCTAGTCTAAATTTGAAGAATAATGAACACCCCCATGTAATGGCACCTAAAATAGGTTTTCACCACTAGACTAACCTTTATCTTTTCTTTTTCCCTAGTTAGAAAGCACCTCAAAGAGGTTTTCACTTTGGGACCTCAATGTTTTACTTTTTTTTATATCTAAGGGTGTTTAGTCACTCTCCAAAATATGCTAAAAGATCTAATGTGATTGAGAACCCTAATGTGTGATCTCCCAATGGAACATTGTCTCTAAGGTCTAAAAAGTCATTAAATGCCTCATCATTCTAGAACTCATCAATTGGTAGAATAGATTATTGTTGGTCCCAATCTATTAGTTGGGGATAATATAATGGCAAATGGTTATGATGAATGGCCAAGGTAAAGGTAAAAATGGCATTGCTATCAAATAGGCTAGATTTAGCTAGGTCATCAAAGGTGAGGCTATGATAAGACTCTGCTTCACTGTTAGCATCATCATCACTAGTCATTGGTGATGGATTTTGAATAAAATATGTGGGGTCACCCCTAGGTGATTTAAATCTAAGTCCATAAGGTCTTTCATACTTAGTCATGGAAATTACATTGATGGTTTCTTGTTGATTCAGTCTAAGGCCTCTTCTTTCATAATTGTGATGCTCTATAATCCTATTAGGAATAGGATACTTAGAATTTTTATAACAATCAACTTGGTTGTCATTGTATAACCATGATTCATCCCCTTTAAGAGGGTTATATCTTAGGCTAGATGCTGGTACAAATTTGATAGGTCCCTTATCTTTGTTCTTTTATTACCGATGCATATGTGGGATGACTTTAGGTTGCCCAAAGGTTTTCAAATTCTAAGGAAGATTGGAAATATGAAATGTATCATGGATCACATACTCTCTCAATCCATTATCTAAAATGGTGAAATTATTATAAGCTTCAAGAGGTGGCATGTGGGAAAGGGAATCCAAGGAATTAGGATCTATGCAATTATTTGGTGAAGGATCAATAAGTATAGCCTTTCCTTTATCCTATTTAGAACTTGGATTCATATCATACTAATAATTATAACTTCAAAATTCAGATTTAAGATGCTTGTAGTGTTTATATAGGTGTAAATCTCCTAGAATGTTCACTTCCATCCTTGAGTGGGAAAACTTGATACATTGGTGTGGTGTTCATGGGACTGCATGAATCTCATGTAACCAATGTCTACCTAGAAGAATATTATATGATAACTCAAGACCAAGCACATGGCAAAGTGCATCATGGGTCAAAGGCCAAATGATAATTGGAAAACTAATGGTGTCTTGTGATTCTCTCTCTAGATTATCATAGGCCTTGATGGTTATTATTTATGGCTAGAGATCTGCTATTATGTACCCAAGAAGCTTGATGAGATTTAGAGATACTATGTTGAGGCCTGATCTATTGCTGATAAGGACATGTTTGACTTTATGCCATTTTATTCTATGTATAATGAATTATTATGGAGCAAGCCAAGAGAAGATATATCACTTTGGTTGAATGTGACTTGTAGGGTTATAGCTAAGGGTCCAACCAAAGCTTAGAATTTACCAAGGGATATGTCACTAGCAATAGTGTATTGAGTAAAATAATCATTCAAGATGTTCTTATAGATTCTTGATATTTGAAACAAATCTAAAATATAAATTTGTGCTGGTGTCTTCTACAATTGTTTAAAAATATCAAATTTCTTATCTTGGCTAGTAGTAAATGGTTTATTTGAGGCTGAATAGTTAGTTGAATGATAGGCAAAGTAGCAGATGGTTGTGGGCCTAAGATAGTGATCTTTGACCTCTAAGTTGTGATTTCACAATCAATATTAAATATTGGATAATTATTTCTAACCAATGTTGGAAATGGAGTGGGACCAGACAAGATAAGTCTCAGTTGCTGATGCACTTGCATGTGGTCACATAGAAAGAATGAGTTGTCAATATAAGGTACAAAAGGGGAAGTCCTAATTTTTTGGTTTCTCTATATGCATTCCTAAGTCAAATAAGGATTATCTATGTAATTTGGTTGAATGTGGTTAATTATCAATGGTTTAGGTTGATTATTGCTTCATCTAGGATTAAAGGAGATGGTATTAATGCTACCTCCTACAATATGACCTAAAACCCTATTGTAGTCATGTCTAATTTCATGGTAAGTTGGCTATTTTTTACCATTTTAAACTTGGTTTTCTTCATTATTTTTTCATTGTGGGATCTATTGTTGATTTTGTTGATTCTACTAGTTAGGCCTTTGACTTTGATACTATTGATTTTGTTGTTGCATTGGTTGTTGTTATTGCTATTACTGATTATTTTTCTATTGTTGATTTTTATGTTGGGGAAAGAGGTTTTGATAAATCCCAAGATTTTGATTATAAGTGGAAGCACCATTATCTAATGTTATCTCCCCATTCTCCAACATATTCCTAATTAAATGCCTGATTTGGAAACATCTTCATAGATTATGCCTATTGACCCAATGATAGTCACATAACTCATTTTCATGGTACCAATCTAGATAAGGAATGTCTTATAGATAATACTTTGGTATGGGCCAACAAATCAGATTAGCAGTAGCATGGTTGTGAAATATAGACTCAATAGGTTCTGTTAGGTCACTAAAGACATGATGTGTAGTCACGATTCTTTTAGGAGGAGTTTGTAATAGTAAATGTTGTTATGATTTTTATATAGGTCTTGGTTGTTATGCTTGTGGTATTATTTGGAGAGGTTGTTGAGTAAGATTAATCTAAAAAGGTGGTACAGATGATGTTTCCACCATTTTCACATGATGGGATTTGGTTACTCCATTTCCCACAACATTCCTATTGCAGTTAAATTGCTTCAGTCTTTCATGGTTATTGGCTTGTGTTGGTTACAATGCTAGTGCTTGAATGGGATGTTCATCATTTTCTTGATTAGTACCTTAATTTTGATTAGTTGAATTAATATTGATAACTCCTTTATTGATGAGCACCCACTCAATCAATAACCCTTTGTCAATGATTTCCTTGAAAGTATGCACACATTATAGTTCCAAATGATAAGCTATCTCACTATGAAAATTTTTGGTAAACACAATGGCTAATTATTTATCTAGTAAACTATGGGTGAAATGGATTACAAGGGCTTTCCATCACTATAAATAACTTTAAAAACACTCGCCATCCTTTTGCTTTGATTATATTAAGTCCACTAATTAAATATCATCCTTGAGATTATAGGAAAAGTGCTACAAAAACTTATCAGAAAGATCATCAAAATTTATTACTAAATTTTTGGGCAACTTCAAAAACCACTCTAAAGCTTGCCCAACCAAGATCCTTAGAAATAATAGAATAAGTTATATGTCTCTATATGCCATTGGTTGACATGCGATAAAGAATTTGGTCAAATTAGCCCGAGGGTCACCTTTCCCTTTGTATTTATCAAATTTTGGTGGTTCATATCTTAGAGGAAATGATATCTGTAAATACTCCATGTTGAATGGATAGGAACATATGTCACCCAATTTGAATTTTTTAGTTTTTTTACTAGCTTGAATGGTAGAAATTGCATCCTTCATCTGTTGCAATTCTTGGGATAGGAAACTAGAAGGAATATTGGTTTGAGGGAGGACATTGGTTTGGATAAATGGTTGGGAGGTCACAAGTGGAATACTTTGACTAGGGTATAATGGAGATACATGTTGGGTTACATTAGTTTGGTTTGGGAATGGACCAAGAATACACATACATGGATTAGGATGTATTTGAAATTGCACATTTGGTTGTGTGATATTCTAGTTTGGGTTGGTGATAAAGGTTTGACTTGAAGGATTTTGTGGTTGGTATAGAGAGATATAGCTATAATATTCCTATTGTGGTTGAAAATGGACATGTTGTTGACTAATCAAACCTTACTATTGAGTGGGAACTTGTCGACCAGGACCTTGTCTCTAGATTTGTGGCATATTTTGAACCAACAGTTACCTAGTAAGTACCTTAGAAACACGGGACTTCCTTGTTGCATGAATCCCTATGAGGAAGTGAAAGCAAGATGTAGATTCAACATCTATCATTGACCAATATTTTCAAATTATTGACTAGTCATTGCTTGGTTTTAGTTTGGCATATTAGTTTGTGACTGAAGAGGTATGTTTGTCATTACCTGATAAGGTGAAACAATAGTTTCCCTTGATTTAGGTGGAAATGTATTTGTCTTCCATTGTATTGATACACTAGATTAGCTTGTTGTTTTGGAATAATACTTGTTACTTGTTGAGGAGGAGTAGGGTTCATCACATTCTATCATTAAGGCATGACATTATATGTTGTTTAATTACCTAATCCCATAGGTTATACACTTAAAGAATTAACCAGTTGTGGTTGGGGTGAAAAAACTCCTATTCCCTGGTATGATGACCTATTCATAGGATTAACTATAGGCACATATTGTTGGCTAGTTATTTGCATGTTATTACCAATTTGATCAGGATTGGTTGTTATTTACATATTATCTACTATGTTTGGCTCAATATCTAGTGTAGAGGCTGAAGACACTTCTTCAATAATGGGTATATGTATCAAGTTATCTATTGAAACAGTTTGTATGAATGGGTCAGAATTAAGATTATGTTATCCAATTAACTCTATCAACACTCTTATTGAAGGAACTAGGTCAATGAGAGGCTTACTTACCATGTTCATCTGATTTAAATCACATGCTAGATTCAGATATGTTTGATATGATATCTACCTTTAGTTAAGTGCTCTTCTATGATGTTTTTGCCTTGATCAAATGTATTAAGATATTAGTACATTGTTTGGACTAGAGCCATAGGATCGCTTCAAGAATCCTGTTGATTGTAAATGATATTTTGGGTCACTCTTACTAGACTTGGTAAATTTTGATGGGGGAAGTCTATTGGAAACTTGGCCCCTACTCGATGGATCTAACCAAAATCTTGTCTTTGTTATATAATAAATGTTGCAAAAAAAATGGATCATACATGGAATTTGTATTAGTATAATATAAATGTTGAAGTATTAGCTCATCCACTATAGGTATTATAGATAGGTATTGTTTAGTTTTCTCTTGGTCTTATTTTGAATATGGTGGTGTCTTAACTAGATAGTTAGCTAATAGATCTTGGCATTGTGCTCATGATTGAGTATTATAAGAGGGATAAGATTCCATCTCATAAGCAATATTATCTACATAGGGGTCTTACACTATTTCTTCCTATGCAACCACATTACTAATCCATGGATTGTACATGAGCCCACTATGAGTCTAGGAATTCATGTTGGGATCGATAGTCAATGCTTTTGTGATAAAAGGTCGAAGAGTTATACAAACTCTAAAAATAACAATATATAAAATAGATGATGTTACAACTTGGTCTAGATTTGTCAAAATGATCAAAAAGGTTTATGCAAAGTTTTGTGAGGAAACAAGCTAGCATGAACTATCTAATGTTTCAATGTTCACACAAAGGTAAGGAAGTAAATGGTCTTAAAAATAAAAATGAAAAACTCTAAGGTCAAAGTATTTCAAATCAGTCTAATCTAAGAAATTAAAAAGTTGTTAGGTCTTTTGGCCAAATGTGGAATCAAAAGCTAGGCTCAAATAGGGCATGTACTAGGACTCTTGGCCAAATGATGTCAAAAGCTAGACTTTGAAATAGATGAAATTTTTAATCTAATAGATTTGAAACACTTCTAACAAACACTAGGAATTTGATTCTTTGACATGAACTTGATCAACTAAATATAAGTTATGAAACAAAAGGCACTTTAGAAATAGTTTATTTTCTCACAAAAAATGTTATAAAACTTGGTTATTTTGATAAACAAGCTAGACAAAAGTGAGCAGTATTACTATTTTAGACAAAATATAATAAAAAGTACACTTGGATTAGTCTTAAAATGTAGGAATAAATTTGGCCTCTATGCAAGAGGGTCTATGAAATTTTTTTCAAAATGTTTTGGGTAGTGTAAAAATTTTATACTACCCAAAAGGTGTGATAAAAAGGTTCATTTCAAAAAACTCTCTAAGGCAAAGACATTTTTCTATAATTTTGATAGCATAACACTACTTTTCTTGACTCAAAAATCTTGTGGTGCATAGACTCAAAGCACAAGTGTTTATCACAAAATGGATTAAGTATATCAAGTAATGATAATGATTATGAGTCTTTAAATGGCCATCAACCTAAATTGAAAATTAAACCTAAGTTCCCTCAAGTTTAGTGAAAATGGTGAACCCACTTAATACATCAACCCTATGAAATTTTAAAGGTGTAATTCTGAATTTATATTATAAGTGGACTTAAACAACTTTGTTAAAGGTCTAGACTAAATTGGGAAGCATAACAATACCAAAGGGGCTGATATGACTCTCAATATTTTTATGAACTTTTGAACAAGGCAAATTGATGATCTCACACAGATAACATAACACCTCTTTGTTCAGAGGAAAATTTGGACTATGTGTTTGGTTTGGATTTTTTGTTTACAATAAGTTTTGACTCCAAACAAGACTTTAAACTAGGAAAAGAAAAACTAGTTAATCATTCTTAGATCTTAAATTGATAAGGTTGCTTTGTATTATTGGAATCTATTAATATACATCATTTGAGAGGATTTTAAGTGTTCATCCAAAATTAAATATGCATTATATAGTAGGGATTTTACACCCCCCTTATCTCAAATGACATTACTATAACATGGACCTTGAGGCACACCTTGCACCAACAATACTTCTATGGTAAGTGGGGATTTTTCTAAGATCTAACAAGTTTCTAGATGATCTAAGGTAATCAACTATACAATGACTTTCATGCCAAATAATGCAAAAGAAAAACATAGATTTTGGGTCCGTATCACTTGGATTGTTGGAAAAAGGTCTTGTCCTTTTTGAAACCACTACATCCTACTATTCACTCAGTGTATTATGAAATCCAAAGTGCCACTACATCCCTATGTGCAACTCCAAAGGATCCAAATGAAGTCAATGTTGGGAGATAAAACCCCAGGTCAAAGCTTCCCTAAAGAACTCATGGGAGGTAATGATGTCCCCCTCATAAACTAATTTTGCATAAAAATAAAGAAAACATGAAAGTAGAAAGACTTTAGGGTTATTTTCAAGGTCACCCAAACTTTGATGAGATTTTGGGGAGTGCTTTAGATGAATTTCTTTCTAAGACTTAGACTAGGCTATTTATAGTATGAATGGTGCTTTTGATTTCAAAGGTTCCCTATTGGGGATAAATGGAAGAGCATACATACAACATTCCTCTTGTTAACAAACAAAGATTTAATCTAAACAACTATTTCAAATAATAATTGACAAGTGTGTTCAATTTTAATCCCAAATAAAAGTGAGGTGGTGTTCATTTGACCCTTTATCTTAGTTTCAAACTTTGAAAACATTCATCAAAAACATCTAAATTCTTTATTAAACACCCAAAACAAGGTTCCTAATTGATTTTTAAGCATGCAAAGGTGATTTAAACATGTTTTGAGAAAATATCAAGTTTGGTCCTACAATAAAAATGTTAGCATATCCTTTAGCTTTGATGTTATTTTTGGTTTGAAATAATGAACTTTGGAAAAATAGCTCTCAGGTCTATGTGTTTGAAAAAACATAGTGACCGATGTTGGTTATATATAATTGATGATGGTTACATTGGCTAACCAAAATCTAACCATTTTCAGATTTGCTAACTGATATTGGTTAAGCTATGTAACTGATGTCGGTCTTACTTGCCAACATCAATTACTATGTAAAACTGAAATCTAACCAATGTTAGTTTTGCTAACTAACGTCAGTTAAACTATGTAACCAATGTCAGTCTTACTTGCCAATGTTAGTTATTATGTAAAATCATGGCAAACAAAAATGGTAAAATAAGTTAGAAAATCAATTTACAAGAGTTTTAAGGGTCCAAATAAATATTTTAGAGTTGAAAATTGATCTTATTCAGGTGTGAGATGTGTCTAGTCCCACCAGGCATGTCATTATGTAATCTAGGAATTTGACTCAAGAGAGGATGGTTAGTATGGTGTTAGCTCCAAAATGAAAACAAAATGAAATAAACACACTAATAACATAACATCTCTAGACCTAAACACTAGGGAGAGCTTAGTTAACAAAAAAATGATAAACACAACTAAAAGGTAAGGAATAAAACACAAGAATTCCTTCACCTTCCTTAGATGCTCCAAATGCCTTTGTAGTAGTGGATTGCTCGATTTATGCTCATCAAGTCCTTGTAAATTGAAGTTTGGCTACCTCCATCTCTCCTTGGTACCTTTGGCTTGTGGCTTGGCTTGGAATAAAATCAATTTAGCATGGTAACACTAGTTATAATGGCTCCTTGAAGATATTTGAGCATAATAACTTTTCACCAAAATAGCTTTTTAAAATGATGTTGCGAAGCCTCTTATTTATAGATTTTTGAGAATGTCTATAATCAACCTAAATTATCCATCCTGAGATTGAGATGTGTGGTTGAGGACTAATTCAATTTTTGGAATTAAGTTTGTAATTATTCTCATCATGACATTTGAATAAGGGGGAAATAAGAGGTATGGAGGGCATCATGGAAGGCATTGATGAGGCATAGAGGGCATGAATCTTGATATTTGTGGAATTTATGGCCTAGGGATATCTTCTCAAGAAATGAGGTCACTTAATGATGTAGATATTAAATATTCATTTCTAGAAACAAATTTTTAACAAGTTTCCATGGAATTATTAATTATGCCTTGATTTGGGTTAATTAGCTCTTAAGCGTGATTAAACAAATTTATGCAAAAATTACTCAAATTGATCAAAATGCCTTGTTATTGGTCCAAAATTTTATTGGATTAGAATTATAAGGTGATGTCAGATGCATTGGAACCATATTCCCATTTAGGATGTTCCCAACAAAAAATAATAAAGGCATGTGTCTTGTGTACAAGATTTGATAGAAAAGAGCAATCCAGAGCACCTAGGTGTAAAATTGGAATTTTAACTCAAAATGATCTAATCAAAGTTAGTTGGCCCATAAATTTCATTTACCCATTTATAGATACTTTGGCCAGAATTGGCATTTGAATATGTCAGTTTCACATCATTTAGTGTGTTTTGGTATTTTTAGGCCAAATTGTGTATTTTGGGTGGAAATTGGCCAAAAGCCTGATTGGGGGTTATTGGTGGCCAAATTTAGGTTTCTAAAATAAGGGGTAGACTTCTTATGTTTGATTTCATATAATTTTACAAAGGTAGATGTAAGGTCTGATGTGAATTGTGGGCCTTGGTTTGTGATTATTTCTCTTGGTAATCCATAGCAGGTGAGAATTTCTTCATATAAGAATTCAACTACCTTCTCATCTTAAGCATGGGTTAAGGCTTTTAACTCTATTAATATGGTGAAAATTAGTGCACATCAATATGTATTATTTTTTATTGGATTTAGAATAAATGGAACCCATAAAATCTAGTTCCCATTTGTGAAAGGGTTCCAGAACCAGTTGTGGATGTAATGGTATTTCATCAGAGTGAATGGGCTTTCTCATACGATGGAATTGATCACATTTGTAGGTGTACATAATGGCATCCTTATGCAAAGAAGACAAATAATATCCAATAGTAAGTACTTTCATGTCATTCTATTTAGTAGAAAAATGACCCCCATAGGGTTCATCATGGCAACATATAAGAATGTCATAAACTTCATCTTCTTGGATACATCTTCTCATAACTAAATTTGGTCTAGTGATAAAGAGATATCCTACAATACAAGAATAATGTCTCCTCTTTTGGATCAAGTATTATTTGTCCCTAGGTGAAAAATGTTGTGGTAGTGATCCTACAACAAGATAGTTAGCAATATCTGTGAACCAAGGAGATTGAATTATTACAAAAAATAAATATTCATCAAGAAAAGAATCATCAACAATAGGACTATGCTCATAATTTTGTAATTGAGATATAAAAAATGCTATTACAACATCCTTACCTAGTCTATCCACAATGATAATATCAAACTCTAATAGCAAAATCAACCAACAAATTATCCTACTTGTTATAGCAGGTTTGTTCATTAAATACCTTATTGTTGCATGATCAATGTGGATGAATACTTGGTAACATGTAATCTAGTGTTAAAATTTGTTGATGTCATAGATGATAGATAGAAATTTCTTCTTTATTATAATTTATTTATGTTTATCCCCTTGAATATTTTTTCTAATAAAATAGATTGCATAGCTTAGAGTTTCATCTTTTTGGTTGAGGATAGCTCCTAAAGTGGTGTGAAATGCATCTGTATGAATGTGAAAAGTCTTCTTCTAGTCAGGACCTCTTAGAATAGGAGTTGTTATGAGAAGGTATTTAAGTTTCTAAAATATTGTTTGATAATCATCAGATCATGTTAATTCAATCTCCTTAGGAATCAATCCAAACAATGGGGTGGAAATTTTACTAAAATCTTTGATGAATCGTCTATAATAATTAGCATGTCCTAAAAAAATTCTAACATATTTTTACTTCTTTTGTGTGGGTAGTTCCTTGATAATTCTTATCTCTACTAGGTCAACTTAAATCTTAGTATGGGATATGTGATATCCCAACATAATCCCTTCAGTCATAAGCATGTAACACTTTTCATTACTTAGAGATAATTGATGGTCCTAGTAGTATTGAAGAACTTTCTCTAGGTTGGTCAGCATTTCTTTGAATGTCTACCCATAGATAGTGAAATCATCCATATATATTTCAACATAGTCATGTGAGAGATTAGAAAATATGATCAACGTAACCCTTTGAAAAGTAGCTATGGCATTACAAAGACCAAATGGAAAGATGTAAGAGGCATAGGTTCCCCAAGGGAAAGTAAACATGGTTTGGTCTTACTCTTGTGGAACAATTTGTATTTCATTATGACCACTATAGCCATATAGGAAGGAGAAGTACTTCTTTCTTAATAATCTATCCAACACTTGATCAATAAATGGAAGGGGAAATTTATCCTTCCTACTAGCAACATTCAACTCTAAGTAGTCAATGTAAATACACTATTTTCCACCTTTCTTAGGGACAATGACTAGGGGAGAGACCCACTGGCTATCTAAGATAGGATAAATAAATCTTATATATAAGAGTTTTTGTAACTTAGTTTTTACAATGTCTTTGATTGTAGGATTCATTCATTATTAGGGTTGGTCAATAGGTTTGAATTATTCTTTAATGTAAATGTGATGCATGCATAAATCTTTGTATATTACTCTCATATCATGGTAATCCCAAGAAAATGTTGTTGTGTGCCATCTCAATAGTTTTAGTAACTAACTTTATTTTAGGTGTGTTAAGGAAATGATGATGTTGAGAGGTTTATTTGAAAGGATGTTTACTTTCTTGGTTAAATAAAGCATGGTCTCTACATTAGTGATTAAAGGAGTATAACTATATTGATGAGAAAGTAATTGATGTAATGTCCAAATATCTCTTTTGGTTTCAACAAATTCATTCTCAAGAAAGGTATTTTGAATAGGGCATGGTGTACATTCTAATAGGTTGGTGGCTATAGGACCCTATTGATAGATTTTTTGTAAGATACCAGTAAGGATAGTGTCTTCTTCTTAGGCATACAGAGCTGGAATCTAGTCAATTATGTAGAGAGTTTACAAAGAGATATCTTATTCAAGGTCATCAATCTAAGGGGTTGGTCCATCATTATAGGAAGGTTGACTGGTGGATACCAAACCAATTTATAGGTGTCATTTTAATTTGAAATTAACATTTTTTTTAACTTGCAACCAATAGAAGCATTAGTGGTAGCCAGCCATGGTTGAACAAGGATGAGAGAATAACCTCCCAAATTACTCTTTGTCTATAGGAAAATAAAGTCTATTGGATATTTCCAAGAATCGATAGTGATAACAAGGTCCTCAATAATCCCTTTAGGTTTAATAATTTATCTATCAGCCATCTAGAGGATGGTAAGTGTTACACATAGAGTGGTAAGTTTTAATTATTGCATGGTCTCCATGGTCATCACATTAATGGCTACACCAAATTCAATTAAAGTATTGGAAATTGGTTGGCCATGGATTCTAACATTAACTACAAGACTTCCTGGATTAGAATATTTTGGGGGAAATATATTTCCCAACATAATATCTTCTAGTTGACCAATGACCTATACTATTTTAGGATCCTTCTTCTTTCTTCCCATTTTTTTCAAACATAGCTTTAGAATAGATTTATTGTAGATAGTAGCATCCTTTATTTCTTGAAAGAGTGGGATTTAGATGCACACATTCTTGAGTTATCCTAATATATCAAATTTAGGCTCTTGTTTAGGATGTGATATGCTCAATATTTCTAGAAAAGGAGGATTGTCATTTTCTTTTTTATTTTATAATGTACTTGGCTTAAGATTGACCATGGGTGGTTGTGGATTAGTATGGAGTAGAGATAGTTCAAAGTGTTATGTGATTATGGGTGAGGTGGTTTATGGAAGAACATGACTTGAGTGAAATTGAACTTGATTAATATCTAAGTTATATGTTGGATATTGCATTATTCTAGTGGATTGTGTTGGTTGAATTGATTTATTAGAAATATTGGGTATGGGTTGGGTGGGAAATTGAGTGGTTTGAATAAGTTTTTGAGTGTTTGATATTATGTCTTGTTAATATTGTGGTTGTTGCATTTGTTGGGGAAAGCCTTGATTTCCTCTCCATTTTTATTACCATGGATTAGAGGGATAAAACCATTACTAGTTTTTGAATTGTCACTTTTGAGGTTGTTGTCCATTCTATTGCATCCATGACTGATTTTGGGGTAGTTTCCAATTTATTTTGAACTAAATTAGATTGGTTATAATCATCCAAGAACCATATTGAGGATTTTTTGAGAATTGAGAAATTACAAACGTAGATTTTGATGGCATACATAGTCTTTGTACCCATGGTTTCCATTGAGACATGAAAAACACTTGTTTCTCATATTATCCTATGGAATATAGCTATATTATCTAAATATATTCCTAAACGATACTTTCTACCTAAGATTTCATAGAATGGCATGTGAAATCCACCTTCTTCTTTCTGCATTTTGGGCAATAGGTAGATAAGTTTTTCTTATTTTCTTCTTGATTCTTCCTTATATGTAATTTATCAAACTAGGTAGCTAGGTGACTGATGATGTCCTACTTCATGTCCTAGAGTAGGTTTCTAACTTCACCTTTAGAAAATCTTACAGAAGAATTTTTAGAAAGGGTTTTACCCTAACTTTTTTTCATGGTTGATATAGAGTAGTTCATACATAGAAATATTAGTTCATCGAATGGTTGTGTAGAAACATCACCACCGGACAATAGATCTAGTACCTATAGACAATAATCTCTAATTCATTTTTGGACTATCACCTTGACCAATTCATTTTACATTATAGTTTGTTTGAATTTTTACAAGTTAAAAAAAAAAATTGACATATTACTTGAATGACTCATCATCATCTTGTGTCAATCAAAAAATGTCATCTCTCCTATAGTTTTTGCCCTTAGAATAGTCTTGGTATTTCTCAAAAACTTCTCATTCATTTTTTTCCAAGTAGAAATGGCATCATTTCCAATTCCCATGAACTATATAAGTGTTGCATCTTTGAGTGTTGTTATAAATAGTTTGATTTTATGAGCATCTTGATTATAATCATAGTTGTGGCATAAGATGTCAAACTCAAAAATAAATGTCTATGGATCCTCAAATGTTTTTCCTCTAAAGGTAGGGAGAACAGAGTGAGTTATATTATTCATGGGTGCATTTCCATCATGATTAAGGATTAGAAATTCAAAATTTACAAACTCATTGATAGTGTTTTATTATTATTAATACCCCTTGAATACTCTTTGTGTTGGTAGACAAGATGTTGTTTCTATCTAACACTCAAAATTCCTATCAATTCTTTTATTTTCTAGGGTGTAGAAGATGGATACTTTATCTTTTTCCTTATGAAGGTATGGATTCCTATACAATGGGGATGGTGTGGATGTTTTAGAAGATTCAACTAGTGTCTTAGCAAAGAGTCTTTTTAAATTGGAAGAATTTATGTGGCCTAGTGTTTTTTATAGGGGAAAGAATAGCTTTGAATGTCTTTTTATCAAAAAAAATTGGGTGATGGAGGGAAGAAAACTTCAAATTATTAAGTATGAAGTCATAAGGTGGGAAGTATCATAGGTGGTACATGTGGATCATTTATAGGGGTATGAACCTCTTCAAGGTCTCCAACTTGTGCTACCAATATAGCCAAAAATTCTTCCTTCCCTACCTCTTTTATTCACAACTGTGAGTGATCTTTAGGAATTATTTCCTATTCCTCAGTTGTTGTAGTATGAATATATTATCTTACAATAACATTAGATGATTTAGGACAAAATATTCCTGTATAGTCCCCTTCACTTTGAGAACATCAACCACTCTTTTTTTACTTTTTTCCCACCTTGCCTGCACATGGTTAGTAATATGCAGAATTTTCAAATTCTACTATCCTACTTGAAAAAAGGGAAATTTGAACTATGAAAAAATAAAATCCTTAATATAAATAATAGTAAGATTTCTAAATAAAAATAATAAGCATCCATAAATAATGGCTATCAATATTGAAGATTATAAGTGTGTGACACCCTTCCCCGATAATGATACCAAAAATGACTAGCAACTGATTCACAATTGGATATACTTCAGTTGATAAAAATGAACAAGGAGAGTAACCATGGATCTATACCTTCTGCCTCATTTAAATTTCAACATAGGGATATAGACTTGATGGGATGATGTCACTTTATGTGCACACTCAATCTCTAATTTTACATTCTACTAATTGTATCTAAGATGTTGAAATGCAGTAAATGAAATGCTTGAAATGGAACATAGATAAAATACTAGGAAATAAAGGATTATCCATAAGAATCTTCTTTAAATAAATCTTAAACAAGAATTTAACTCACATAATTCAAAAAAAAATCACAAAATGCATAAAGAAATAAAATAACATGCTTAACTATTAAATTGGGTTGGATTATTGTTGTAAGGATTCCAAAGGGGGCCTTTCCTCCTTCTATATTTTAGATTCAATCCTTCCTCTCAAAACACTAAATTTAACTTAGATTTTTTCACTTGTATTAGTTAAAAATATAGTGATGAATTGCTATAGGAAGTCACAATAACAATTGCTTAACACAATGTACTTCCAACAATCTCTATTCAACATATACTATTTTTTATATCTCTCAACTATGTTACTACATATTTATAAACTATAGAGGATATTGTTTTATTCAAAACAATATATACATTCTATTATAAGATACATTCAAATTGGGATAAACAAAATTGGTTCCTTTGATAAATATGTCCTTCATGTGAATATTGTGACTTTTCTATAGGATAAACAAGGTTGTTTTGTTCTTTAACTTCTTCCTTATTGAGCTCTATAAAAGTTAGAGTCATTTCTATGAGTTGGCTGAAAGAAAATTAAAAAAATCATCTATGGCTTTGGTTATGCAGTGGTTGTAGGATGGTCTATGTAGTGATATTCCCTTGCAATAGGATGTTCTGTTCTATATACCTATTTCTCCAAAACATCTTCAAAACACATTTATAGAAAGACCATCCTAAATTAATAGATAGCCATCATATATTTAATTATAATACATAATTTTAACTATTTAAAAGAGTTTGAAAACATAATTCTATATGGCTTATGAAAGTAGTAAATTGATATGGAAAAGTGTCCAAAAGTATGGTAATCAAGCAGGATGAGTACAATAGATGGTCACAATAATAAGTCATTTATAGGGCTCATCATCTATCATATGTAGTATCTAGAAACTATAATAAATGTAATTATTGTCACCAATAATTTCTCCTTGAAGGAGGATTTTTAAGTCTAATCTAAGATTTGGGAAACATTTGAATACTTATACATATGTGGGCTTACCTATAAGATAATTATACCTCTAGGTTAAAGGGATAGCTCCTTGAATTTGTCTTAAATTGCTTGTCACCTATACTATTGATTGATTGAGAGAAAAGGGATAGATGTATGCATAAAATTAATATAATCTAGGGGAATAAACTATGAAGATATCCACTATGATATCATACTTTTTCTCATTAAGAAAAAGATCTAAAAACTAGTCCCAAAGTCCCAATATGTCCTAACATAAGTGTTTTAATATAAAGGTGATATGCATGAGACCACTCAAGGTAACTATACTAGAGATTATATTGTTGAATCTAAGTACACTTTCACACTTAAATGGATCATAATACACTAAATACACTCTATATGACCTATTATAATGATAAATTCTTGCATAAGACATGAAAGGATAATTAAAAACAAGAATACAATCACAAGACTCAAAAATTCATCACTTTGCACACTCAAAAAAGATTTATATGAACTTAGTACTAGATTTATTATATTATTCAAAGGAAAAATATGACATCAAAATAGTATGTATTTTCCATACCAGATATGGTATTAGTCTAGTAGAGCCAAAATGGCTATTACTTATCAAATTTGAGAGAGAGGATAAAAGAATGGCAAGTCCAAGTGTCACTAGAACATGTGTCAAACTAAGAAAAGGAGTAACACATGTAGGAGAGAGGAATATGAAACATAACATGTAAGGTATACATGGAAAAATGTCCCTCAAAACATGAAACTCCTAAAATGTGGTGTAAAAATCCTCAATTACTTGCTCATAAAATTACCTTCATCATTTACCCTTCTTGGAACTTTCCACAACTAACTACAGATAGAAGTGATCATTTAAATGAGAGGGAATGGATGTATACATGATCCAACATGAATTGGTTTCATCCCTAATCATCAAGATTATTTTAGACATGAGTTATCACTGCTTGTATTCTAAATAACTCCTTTTTCACTCACCCTTCACACTTGGCACCAAAATTGGTCTTCATTTTTCCAATATGATCCATATAGATGAGTGTATGACACCTGTTAGGAACTGTCATGTCCTTATATTTATTATTAATACCTTAAAAATCATCTAACTTAGTTTTTTCACCCTCCCACTAACTTGTTCACTATGCCAATTTTGACTCGTTGAGATGAAGGCACTTATAGAGGCACTTGTGAGATTAGTTGAAGCATGAAATTAACATGGTGGGTTAGATAATCATTTTAACCTTTCACAATCCATATAATTAGAAAAATATTTGGGAAATAATATGTAAATTTTAGATGATTGATGCATTTTGGATCAACACCTATGATCCTTAATCAGGAAAGAAAATTATGTAAGAATAATAGAGCCATGATTCTTAAAAATAAATAAAATAGTCATTACCCAAAAATTGCATTAAAAAAACAAAGTATCCATTAGATAAAAACTCTACAACAAATAAAGAAAGAAATTAAAATATCATTAAGTTTTAAAATTTAATAATTCAAAGGAAATTTAAATAGGAACTAAATAATTTCTAAATTAGTGGACATAATAAAGGGTTGATTTTATTTTAAAATATAAAAACAATAAAACACCCTTACTGATCCTAAAATTACCTTCCATAATTTTAGGATTAGTAAGGGTGTTCTATTGTTTTTATATTTAAAAAAAATCAACCCTTTATTATGTCCACTAATTTAGAAATGATTTAGTTTCCATTTAAATCTCCTTTGAATTATTATTTTTAATAAATTAATTATTTTTTACTTTATTTATTTATTTGTTTAAGAATTTTTATCTAATAGCTACTTTGTTCATTTTTGGCAATTTTTGGGTAACAACTATTTTCCTTCTTCTTTTTAAGAATCATGGCTCTATTGTTCTTATATAATTTTCTTTCCTAATGAAGGATCACAAGTGTTGATCCAAAACATGTCAATCATCTAAATTTGACATAGTATTTCCCAAATATTGTTTGTATGGTTAGTTAGTTTAAGTCCCAATCTCTCTCTCAAAATGAATTGCATCCTTTGAGACCCTTCCATACCTATACAACACCCAAAAAAATCAATAAAATATGTTTTCCACCCTATCTGTATAGGTAAGGTAAAACTCAAGTTGATGAGGATCCCTAGATAGTCTTCTCTAATATCTAGTCATCTTCCAAGAAATTCTATTTCATTTGGATGCCCCTTCTCCTTCATTTTCCCAATTGTTGAGTTGTGGATCTAAAAGCTTCACCAAATGAGTAAATTGTAGGTTGCTGGAGTTACACAGTCACCGACATCGGTCAGGGGTCGACTGGGATCTGCCGGCGTCGATTATGGATCGGCTGACGTTGGTCATGTGCAGACAGGCAGGGATCGACGTCAGTTACCTGTGCGTCCAAAAAGTTTATTTTCGTGGATGAACAGATTATTTGCATGATTAGATTAACTGTTAGTATTGAGTCTGCATTTCTATTTTTGGTAGGACTGATTTAAACCCTTGATTAAGAGGTATATCTAATGGTGGAGAATGCATGTTGATGAATCCTAATATTATATAATAGGGTTGTATCTTCATAGCTTATGGTAAGATAGAACAATACAAGATATTTATTGTATATGTGTATCAATCCAAGTTGTTGGAATTGATTGTAATTGAGAGAGAAAACTCTTGAGGGAAAGAGATCTGTACATCTGAGAGGTGTGAGAAGAAAGTGTGATTTTCTTCATTGTATTTCCTTCTGGAAGAGTTTAATACAAGTTTTCAAGGTGGTTTCTTGTATCTCTTATTCTTTGTTGTTTCTGATTCTAGTTACTTATTATTCTGGTTTAATTCCATGTTTAGTTACTTACATAAAAGTAATCAAGTTTGTTGGTTGATCCCCAACAAGTGGTATCAGAGCTCAGGTTGACTAATAGGTGTTTCAGATCTGGTTAGTGTTTGTTGATTACAGGTCACTCACAGGGGTTTCTGTTTGAGTGGGAGAAGTAATGGCAGAAGAAAGTAAACTGAGAATGGAGAAGTTTAATGGCAAGAATTACCAATTATGGAGAATGTAGATAAAAGATTATCTGTATCAGAAAGATCTATACTTACCATTAGGTGGGGTTTCAAATAAGCCCACAGACATGGAAGATGAATATTGGGAATTTCTTGATAGAAAGGCTCTTGGATCTATAAGATTGAGTCTGGAATCTACTGTGATATCTAATTTATCATAGGCAAAGTCAATAGTAGAGTTAATGAGTACTTTAGAAAATTTATATGAAAAACCCTCAGCTTTAAATAAGGTATATCTTATGAAGCAGTTATTTAATTTGCAAATGCAAGAAGGTGGATCTGTATCTAATCATCTAAATGATTTCCATGGAATTGTAAATCAATTAAATTCAGTCAAAATAGTTTTTGATGATGAAATTAAAGCTCTATTAATATTATGCTCTTTACCTGAAAGCTGGCATAGCTTGGTAATGGCAGTTAGTAATACTACATCTGCTTCAAATATTTTAAAAGTAGATGATATTGTTAGTGTAATCTTGAATGAAGAAATTCATAGGAAAAGCACAGAGGAAACATTAGGGAATGCTTTAAGTTTTGAAAGCAGGGGAAGGCAAAGAGAGAAGAGCAAGCAATGGAGATCAAGGTCTAAGTCAAAGATGAGCAATAGATCCAAATACAAAAATGGAAAAAGAAAAATAACCTACTAGAATTGTGGAAAGAGAGGACATGCAAAGAAAGATTTTTGGTTGAAGGTTAATGAAGAAAATCAGGATGAAGGTAATGAAGAAGCAAAAGTTGTAGGTATTGTTGCACAAGATGCTCTTTCACTTTCTTTGCATAATAAAATAGAATCTTAGGTTTTAGATTCTGGGGCCTCTTTCCATGCTACCCCAAATAGAGAATTTTCAATGATTATGTCCAGGGAGATTTTGGAAAAGTTTATTTAGGGGATGATGAGCCTTGTAAAAGTGTAGCTGAAATTGCATAATGACAACACATGGGTGTTGAAGGGTGTCATGCATGTCCCAGTCCTGAAGTAGAATATGATTTCTATAGGAAAGTTGGGTGATGAGGGTTACACAGTAACTCTCACATCTGAATCTTGGAAGGTTACCAAGGGAGCACTTGTATTAGTCAGAGGTAAGAGAGTAGGTACTCTCTATTTATGTAATTATATTACTGATAATTCTCCTTCTGTATTATCTACATCAGATGTAGATGCAAAATTGTGGCACCAGAGGCTTGGCCACATGACTGAGAAGGGAATGACTATTCTTACGTCAAAAGGTAAGCTTTCAGATTTGAAAAGCATAGATCTAGATTTTTGTGAGCACTGTATTTTTGGGAAATAGAAGAGAGTGAGTTTTCTCAAGACTGGGTCAACAAACAAGAAGCACAAGTTGGAGCTTGTTCACACAGACGTGTGAGGACCAGCTCAGGTTGCTTCTATTGGAGGATCATAGTATTATGTTTCTTTCATTGATGATGCTACAAGAAAGGTATGGGTTTATTGTATAAGGAAGAAATCTGATGTTTTTGACACTTTTAAGATTTGGAAATCTTTGGTTGAGAATGAAACAGGTATGAGATTGAAGTGCCTTAGATCTAACAATGGTGGTGAGTTCTGTAGCTATATGTTCAACTAGTATTGTTATATGAATGGAATATGTAGGCAAATGATGGTTCCAAGGACACCTTAGCAAAATGGAGTTGCTAAAAGGATGAACAGAACAATATTGGATCGTGCACAGAGCATGAGATTGCATGCTAGTTTGCCCTTACAGTTTTGGGCAGAAGCTGTAGATACTATAGTTTACTTGATTAATAGAGGACCCTCTACAGCTTTGGATGGTGGAATTCTAGAAGAGGCATGGATAGGTAAAAAGGTAGATCTTTCATTTCTCAGAGTTTTTGGTTCTAAAACTTTTGTGCACATTGATAAGGAAAATAGAAAGAAGCTAGATGCTAAGTCTATGAGATGCACATTTATTGGTTATGGCTCTGGAGATTTTAGATTCTAGTTTTAGAATCTAAGAACTAACAAAATAATTAGGAGCTATGATGTTGTTTTTAATGAGAAAAGTGATGTATAGTGATCAGCTCAAGAAGCTAAAGAATTCTGAGCAGGACCATGAAGATTTGGATGAGGTGATGATCCAAAATGAGCTTATGGGAAAGAATAATCATAGACAGAAAAACACTGAGACCGACATTGGTCAGGCAAGAACCAATGTGGGCAATACAGGAACTGACATCGATCAGACAGTGACTGACATCGATCAAGAAGGAACCGACGTTGGTCATGTGGAACTGACATTAGTTAGTTACAAGCCTGGAGGTGACTAAGGTTGGTCACTGTCAAAGAATTTGGGTAGACAGCGTGTTGTGAATGAGTCTCAAACTCCCATTAGGAGGTCAAAAAGGGTAAGTAAACCTCCAATTCAATATTCCCCTTCATTATTCTATTTATTGCTCACTGATAGTGGAGAACCAGAGAGTTTTGATGAAGCAATACAGGTGGAATCTAGGAATCAGTGAGAGCTTGGCATGAATGAGGAAATTGATTCTTTGAAAGAGAACCAAACATGGGATTTGGTTGAGTTGCCAGCGAGAAAGAGAACACTAAAAAATATATGGATCTATAGATTGAAGGAAGGAGAGAATGGATAGATGAGATATAAGGCCAGGTTGGTAGTGAAAGGATTTCCACAGAAACTAGGTATTGATTTTGGTGAAATTTTTTCTCTTGTAGTAAAAATGACTTCTATTCGGACTGTATTGTCTTTAGTTGTTATTGAGGATTTGCATCTTGAGTAGCTTGATGTTAAGATAGAATTTCTTCATGGAGATTTGGATGAATAAATATATATGGATTAGCCAGAAGGATTTGAGGTCAAAGGTAAGGAGAAACTTGTGTGCAGGTTGAAGAAAAGCTTGTATGGTCTCAAGCAAGCTCCTAGATAATGGTATTTGAAATTTGATAGCTTTATGACTGAGCATGGCTTCAGTAGATGTTAATCTAACCATTGTGTTTATTTTAAGAGATTGGATAATGGTAGATATATTATCTTGTTACTGTATGTAGATGATATGCTTGTTGTAGGTTCACACATGCAGGATATCTCTGAGCTTAAGGTGAAATCAGCTCACACATTTGCCATGAAGGATTTGGGAGCAGCAAATAAAATCCTTGGCATGAGTATTAAGAGAGACAGGAAAAATCACAGGTTGATTTTGTCTCAAGAGGATTATGTGAACAAGGTGTTGAAACGATTCAACATGCAGGATGTAAAACTGGTAAGCACACCTATGGCTGGACACTTCAAGTTGAGTAAAGAATAGTGTCCTAATTCACATGATGAGGTAGAGTACATGAGTAGAGTTCCATATGCTTCCGTAGTTGGGAGCTTAATGTATGCAATGGTATGTAGTAGATCGGATATTGCCCAAGCAGTGGGAGTTGTCAGTAAGTATATGGCCAATCCAGGGAAGGAGCACTAGAAATCAGTCCAGTGGATTCTTAGATATCTGAGAGGGACCAACAGTAGGCATTTGTGCTATGGAGGGTCAAACACTTCTCTACATGGATATGTAGATGTAGATATGGCTGGTGACTTAGATAGTAGGAGAAGCACCACAGGATATGTGTTCACTATTGGTGGAATGGTGGTTAGCTAGATTTCAAAGTTGCAAAAGGTTGTTGCCTTGTCTACTATAGAGGTAGAATACATTGTAGTCATAGAGGCTAGCAAAGAGATGATATGGATGACACGGTTCATGGAAGGGCTAGGAAAGGAGCAAGAGAGTTGTAGATTATACAGTGATAGTCAAAGTGCAATTCATTTGGCTAAGAATTCAGCCTTTCATTCAAGAACCAAACATATATAGCTTAGGTACCACTTCATAAGATAGGTATTAGAGGATGGTGAGTTGAAGCTAGAGAAGATCCATACAGATAAGAACCCTACTGATATGTTAACCAAGCTGGTAACAAAGGAGAAGTTGAATCTTCATTCAACTTTTATTGGTCTTCAAGATTGAGTTTGAAGATGGAGAATCTAGAAGATGTTGTTGTACAAGTACTGGTGCAGCTGTTTATCTCCAAGTGGGAAATTGTTGAGTTGTGGAGCTAAAAGCTTAACCAAATGAGTAAATTGTAGTTTGTTGGAGTTACACAGTTACCGGTGTCGGTCAGGAGTGATCGACGTCGGTCAAGGGTCGACTAGGATCTTTCGGTGTTGGTTATGGATCGGCTGACATCGGTCATGTGCAGATAGGTAGGGACCAACGTCAGTTACCTGTGTGTCTAGAAAGTCTATTTTCATGGATGAACAAATTGTTTGCATAATTAGATTAACTGTTGGTATTGAGTCAGCGTTTCTATTTTTAGCAGGACTGATTTGAACCCTTGATTAAGAGGTATATCTAACGATGGAGAATGCATGCTCATGAATCCTAATATTATATAATAGGGTTAGATCTTCATAGCTTATGGTAAGATAGAACAATACAATATATTTATTGTATATGTATATCAATCTAGGTTGTTGGAATTGATTGTAATTGAGAGAGAAAACTCTTGAGGGAAAGAGATCTGTACATCTGAGAGGTGTGAGAAGAAAGTGTGATTTTCTTCATTGTATTTCCTTCTGGAAGAGTTTAATACAATTTTTCAGCGTGGTTTCTTGTATCTCTTATTCTTTGTTGTTTATGATTCTAGTTACTTATTATGCTGGTTTAATTCTGTGTTTAGTTGCTTACATAAAAGTAATCAAGTTTGTTGGTTGATCCCCAACACCAATGAGGTCTTTAATAAGGGTTTTAGAGGGTTTAGAGTAATTTTTACCCTTATCATTTGTTCATAAGGGTCTAAAATTCATCTTGAGAAAAAAATTCAAAAAATATATTCTCAAGGCCTTCTCCAACATCTCCCAACTCCTTAGATTCCCATGTTAGGCCTCCTTATAGGTGTGAGCATCTCAAATTAGCCTCTCAAGCTTTTCATTCCATTTTCTTCAAGCTTGAGTTTGTCTAAGCCAATAAATGGCTTCACTATGGTTTCATTTTCATTATAATAGTTTTAACACACCTTATATCTCCATACAAACATGCTACAAGGCTTTGGAATGTCTATCTAGTGCTAGAAATAAAATTGACCCCCTCTTGGACTTGGCTGCATCTTTATGAGTTTGGACCACCCTATTGAGTTTATATCCCTTATGCCTAGTATTTAATTTTCGTCCATGTGTGATAAAACTCTCAAAATCCTTATGAAAAGTCTCACCAACTCATATCTCAACTTATCATCCACTTTATCCAAAACCTACAAGTTTTCACCCTTGGGGAGTGCCCTCTACTTAAGACAAAATAAAGGGCACTTACCCTAATTCATCATAAAAAAGGAATGTATGGTCGGATCCTCCAGGTTATGGATATTATTTTTTAAAAAAAATTATCTCTTGATCATGTCTTTATCACCTCTAAATGTTTAAAAACATAAGAAATTTTTTTGAGAAAGATGACTGCATGCAGGCTTTAATCTATGGACTATAGATTACTTGTATGAGAACCATTCCATGCAATATTTCCTTAAAATGGGAGTCCTTTGAGGTATTTAATGTCACTATGGATTAATTTAAAACACATTTAGCACTTAAACCTTTTCCAACTTCCCTATTGCATACCTCTTCTCTTGACTGGTCATAGGTGTTGACTATGCTTCTATATTTTCTTGCTCAAAAAGTGACACTTGTAAGTTGGAATTTTATCCTAGACCTTGTAACATTAATACAAGACTTTATTGAGGTTATATATTTTCATATAACATTTCTTCTTATTCATACCATGATTTGGGTGAGGCCAACTTCAAGACTAGTCATGTTCTTATGCCACTGTCAGGTTATACTCAGTTGTAGTTCACTATCTTGGAGAAAAATGGGGTCCTGTAAGTGGCTATCAACCTTGAAATTAGTGATAAATACCTTTAGATCATTCTAGAAGTTTTGGAATAATTTTTCCATGAATTTTTTTTTGTGTTTTTAGGCTTAGTATCCATAGGTTCACAACATGAGTTTATGAGTCACCTACAGTCAAGTTGTAGGTAACTTTTTTGAGTAATGATAGACTTGTAGGTGTTGATGGGGTTTCATACTCAACATTTCAACCCTTATTAATAACCTCTAAAACACAAATATACTTATAAATTTCTTAGAATCACTTATCATGAAGATATGTTCTTACCTTACTACCTTTGGGTGTAGAGGTCACTTGAATTTCAAATCTTGTAGACAACACTGAATGTTTGTAGTGAACAAATGAATGATTTGGAGGATTTCAAACATCACATTCCTTTAGTCACACACCAAATCCTTTTTTCAAGGTTATACCCCTATGTGATGCTTACAATATAGGTTCACTTGAATTCATCAAGACTCTTTACAACACTATTATATGACATCACCAAAAGTGGTTTGGCCTCTATTTTGGTGTTTTTAGGGAAATTTGTCCCTAAACCATAGTCACCATATATGGATATAATTATCTAAGTTTTTTTGCTAATCTAATGCTCCAATATGACTATCATGGAATTTCCAAAATTTTTGGACCTTAACAAGGTTTTAAATCATGTCATTACTCTCCATATAAAAATTCATGTCTCTGTGTAAGCCACCTATAGACATGCATATAGTTATATAGGTAATGAGGATAAAAATTGTACAATATGCATGTTGAAGGATCCTATAACTAGTCTAAATCCTTCTCAAAATAACTCAAATTGATTATCTTCACCTTGAAAGGATTCACACAAGCTATATGCCTTGTCTCAATGTAGTTATCTATTTAGGACATCAGTAGGTCTGCCTTGATGTTGAAAAAAAGGAAATAAATGTAATATTTGAGCAATATTTAAGTCATATGACCTTAAATATAGTTCTCAGGTCATCTTCATATTTTTTAAACCTAATTAAGGTCTCAAACATGTTTTAACATCCACCATCCAACACTTCTAGATCTCTATGAGGCCAACTATAGGTGGACATTTGTGTATACAAGTAGTAACAATGAATATGGGTAGTGTATATCGATTCTATCCTTATTTTCCATGTTTACACTCTATCAAATTTTTCAAATGGGATTCAATAACATAGAAAGTCTTGAAACAACTTTTCACACCCTATCTCAATGTGACATTCTCTTGAGAGCACCTATAAGTGTACATTCATGGCGTATGACTATGCATATATGGAAAATATTCATCAAAGTGAGGAATATATCACTTGGAGAGGTTTATTTTTATTTATATGTTGAAATAATATTTACAACACCCTTTGGAATGTTTAAACACCTCGATAAACAATTTCACAATTTAAGGCATCATGACTGTAGTTGGAAACTTATTGGGAATAGACTATGTATTACATATGATTATATCCTTGATAAATTCATGATATTTAGAGACCTATATTGTAAAAATATTATTTATATGACATTAAAACATGAATAAAAACACATCACATTCACTTTAAACAATTGTAGAGAAGGAAACCTTTTACAAGTGGTGAAATATGACTACTAGTCCACTAGTGTCATCTTCCTAAAATTTGAATGTTTGACACATAAAATAACTTCCAAAAATGAAAAAAAAAATTTAAACCTAATATAATTAATTAATCATCATCTATAATAAAATTCATCAACTAAGATGTATGGACTAATTTAAATAGGAGTAAAACATGTAGGGTGTGGAAAACAACAAGTATAAATGGACAACCAACTTGTTAAGAATGGTTCATAAAGTATATGAAACCATTATTCAAAATTTAAACATGAAAATTAATTATACCAAGTTGAATATCCACCACCAAAATCATTTGATTTGTAATTATTCCTATTTGTCATACCAAGAAGAAACTTATTGATTAGTTCTGCTTGCCTAGTGGAGCGATGGAGAGATAGAATGGTTTTGGCCCATTTTTAGAACTTAAAAATTATATTAATATTTTAAATGGATTAAAGGAAGTTTAAGGGTCACTATAAAATCCTATCCCACATCCTACTCTCTTCCATGGATTGTACACCCTTTAAACTCCCACTTTTTCACTTGTTTTTCTGATTTTTCATTAACACCTACAAGTTTCTATTTGTACTAGCATTATTGAAAATTAATATTATATGGAATGATATTAGGTACATTTATAAGGAGTATATAACACTTTTATACCTAAAAAAATCATACCACCATCATTTATGACCCCTAAATGACCCCTAACTAACATAAGGACTAATATGGACTATGACCAAGGCTAGAAGCACATAAATCACATCAAATGAGTGATGACACACCATATTAAATTATAATATACCCATTTATAAAATTTTTTACTATAGGGGGTTGACTAATTTTGAATCTTGGTAAAAAATGGTCAACAGTTACATAAAAATGCATACAATCTATAATTTTTATGTTTTTTGAGTACTATTTGAATGTTTTTGTGTTTTGGTATGTTATCCCATTTTTGTAATTTTTGTATATAATCTATGTAGAATAAAATGAAAATAAAATATGTATAATGATCAAGATAAAATAAATTATGTATAAGAGGGTAGGAACTATTGTATTCAACATACCCCACCTTCGATATTATAAAAAAAGTGGGGACCGCCTTTGCTTTTTAGAAGGTTTATTATTATTTAGGATATACATGTGTGTTTGGTTGATACTATTACTTTTGGGATTTTGATTTTATAAGAATTAAATAACTACTAGGTGTACCTATTTTCTCCTAATCTCCCATTACACCCTTGTTTTCATTAGAATAACTTATTGGGACTAATCTATTAATAAATTTTTTGGAAGTTTACTAGGCATGATAGGTATTTTGGTTTATTTATTCAACTTATTTTATTTAAATTTACTTATTTGGATTCATTTTATTTGTTAACTTTCAGTCTCTGGGTTGAAAACTTCCTATTCATGAGATTTTCACTCTTTTGTATTTTGGTCTTCAAGAACTTTCTCTTTGAGAGCTTTTCAGTCTTCGACATTTTGATCTTTAGGAAATTTCTCTTTAGGAGTTTTTCATTCAATAACTTTCCTTTGAAACTTTTTGTTTAGCACCTTACTCTATGGAAAATCTACTTAAAAAAATTTGGTCTCCAATTTTTTTTGTCTTAGATAACTTTATCTTCAGCATCTTTCATTTAGAAGGTTTTGTTTAGGAACATTTTCCTTGATAACATCTTCCCAAACAATAATCTCACTGAGAACACTTGGTTTTTGGGATCTTCAAAAACTTTAATTTAGAGACTTTTGATTAATAACATTCTTTTCAATGATGTGCCATGACAAATCTTCCTGAATGAATCCCTCCAAATAGCATTTTAGTCTTCAGGGTCTTTCGTTTGAAACCTTGAGCTCACCATATCATATCGTTCAACCTAAATGTAAAGTATGACCCCCTAACTAAACCATTTAAAAATAATAATTATCACCATATCACCCTAAATGATTAAGAATCATACATATCATGCTTAATAAGCTTAGGTGGTCAAATTTGAATTAAATTAAGGTGATGAACTTCTAGACATTGGTGATTAATGAAGCATGAACTAAAGTGAATTCTAAAATAGATAACATAAAACCATTAACCAAGCTCATATCATTTTATTATCATCAAAATCAAGTGCACATAGCCTTTATGATTTCAAATTCCCTATTTTCATCTAAAATAATATACAATTTACATAATGGAGTTCTAGGTCACCATTTTCAAGAGATCAAATCACACTAGCATTAAGAAATAAAAATGGCATATTCATCTAGGGCATATAAGGTAGATACACCACCATCCAAGTTACCCATTAAGGACTACATATAATTCCTAGACATAATTTTTTATGCAACATTGTTTGATAATCTCCACACCAATTACTCAGCTCTATAGCAAGTCATAGAGAAGTCAACTCATTCACATGTGAGGAAGACATCTTGACAAAATAATAACAAGTTACATATGAATTACTATTATTCAAATTTTAGGTACTCCACTATATATCTAATATGTTATAGGTTAGGTCATGCACCTACTTATTATAGGACTTATTCTTTGAAGGAAGAATTGTAGACAGTGGCTTTCTACACTATGTCAACAATAACACCATTGTTTCATACATATCAAGTGATCCATTCATGAGGTATTTATGTTTGGCCATTCTATAACCTACATTTTATTTTCAAAATGTGGTTACTTGGAGGATAAATAATAATGTAGGATAAGTAGTAAAGAAATGATTCTTCTAAGGCAAACCTTCACACTGATGGAAATAGCCAAGAGCGCCATACACATCACCCAATTCTAAATGGGAATTCGTATTACCATGGAATTATTAAATAAAATATTTAGACACTCAAGAATTCATTTATTTCATATATAATTGGTATCATTACTTGACCTACTCATCACTTCAGAGTTCACCTATTCATTGGGGGAGGTTATCAGTGCTTTCCTACAAGAATATATAATGTATAAAGAAAAGGGTCCCCAAGGTGGGAACTTCTATATAATATCATATCTATTAGATGTAGTCATGGTAATAGTCTATATACACAATGGGGCTATGTATAATCCCAAACCTAACTACATTAAGAATAAAATTTGTGACTTCTACTCTTTTATCCATATTTATGCATATGTGAGGAACATTTATAGAATTGCATCTCAAATTTAGATGGAAATTCATGGCCATCCTCTAATAATGGTATCTAATTTCATCTATAATATTCTCATTAATTTGGGTGATAATTAGATATACCCAGACTAAACTATCATCATGGTTATTGGACATAAGGTAGATCATATTCAGATCCCTTAATTCATCCCAAACAAAGTTGTTGAGAAAGAGATTGCTTTTCAATTATGGAATGGGATAGATGAAGACTTGACCAAGAGTACAAAGAGTACATTCCATGGCTCTCATCTCATCATTGGGAGAATGTAATGCAAATACAGAAGACATTTCAAAGAGTCTTGTAATACAAGGAAGGATTATGTCTTGGATACTCTTCCCCATAGGGATTCGGACCCCCATGAGAGAGTGTAATAAAATATTCATAATCTATGCATATTTTACAATCATTAACCTTTCTATCATGAATTTGTGTTCCTTAATTCAAAAGATGATGAAGAATTCAAAGAAAGGGTTGAGAATACTAGTTTAAGTGAATACTTGTTTAGGATAATCCATGAAGATGCCTCCCTTACACTTTCAAGCCAAATTTATGATCCAACCACTAGGGGGATGTATATCATCTTATTTCTAGAGTGTCATAACGTTATAATAGCCACAAGACCAAATAAAGGACCCATAACATCTAACCATTATGATAACATCTCCTCAATAGGATCAAGAGAAAGTGGTAGGGGAAACACCAGCTATTGGAGAGTGACAAGAAGAAGAGGATCCTCAAGTTTAAATGACCACTATTAAACTAAGGAAGGTAAAATAAGAACTATTTGAAGAATCAATTTATATGGAGGCTAACACTATGGGCATTGAAGAGGGAATCATATTCCTGGACTCCTTTGATGAGGAGGAGGTTGCACCCACTATGATGGAGTTGACAACCATAACCTCCAATATGAATCTTCCCTCTCTTACCTAATAAGTAATTGATCCTCACATTGAGAAGAAAACAATTTGTTATAAGATAAAATCCCAGGTGAAAATGCCATATAATCCATCCACAAAGGTAACAAGTAGATAATAAAAACATTTAATTGAATATGAGATAAGTCATGAGGTGGATGAAGAGGAGATACATCAAGCCAAGTTACTAATCTTGCAATGATTTAAATCAAAGGCACCCCTTAGTGGTGACGAATCAAGTAAGGGTGTTCTATTTACTACTCCCCTAGGACTTTCTCCTATTATGTCATTACCAATTAATTTTTCTATGCCAATGCTAGTTTTATCTACTTTTACTCCTATTAATCATTACCTACTAGGATTATTTTCATTATGCCAACCACTAATCCAACCATTACTCCTTTAGTCTCCACCTCTAATTACACAACCACTAGCCAACCCATCACCCAAGTGGTATTTTTTTCTACTCAACTAATTTCACCATTACCCTCATCAAGAATAGTGAAAACCATACTAGTGGTGAAAATAAATAAATCTCTAAAGAATAAACTAGACTACATTATGCATCCCATGCCACACCTAGGGAATGTAGACTGGTCTAAGATAATTTGGCCTTAAATTCCTAATCCAACCACTAAAATTAATCCTTAAAAAGACACACAAATAAAGGCACAAGCACTGGATCTATCAAAGATAACTCTTATATATTAGGCCAAGGAGTTAAGAGCATCAACTTCTAAGAGGCTAAACTCAAACATAGCCAAATTTCCCACTATGATCTCACTCTTTGACAAATCAACTAGCTCATTACAAAATATAAGGAAGAGGAAGATAGAATATACTAGTGGGAGATACCTAATTTTAGAAGAAATTGAAGAGATTTTTTTAGATAGGTATTCACTTTGTACTAGAGATCCAACTAGTCTAGGACACGATCAAAGTCCCAAATCCCCAAGTGATCATCTATCACATGTATCATATTTACCAATAATGACCACAACCAACCTAAGAATCCCAATACGAGCCAAAACTATCCCAATAATATTAATGAACATCCTTAACTAGCCCAAGAATACCAATGAATAGCCACATCCAACCTCTAGTAGCATACTATGATTTGAACCTAGGTGCTACTTAAAGCAATTAAGTCACTTTACCAATTGATCCACATCTCATCAATAGAAAGAGAAGAGATTTACTCTCTTTTGAAAAGATAAGACAGAAAGAAGGGTCACTACCCCTACATTTAGGACCTTAATTCCTACATGGAAACCCACATTAAAATAGTATTAGCCATTTAGGAGGGAATAAATAAGGTGAGAAAAGAATTTGAAGAAAAGCTAGAGACTCTTAGAGAACAATAGGTAATCCACATTCCATATGGAATAGATCAAGTTGTACAAAGTGCAACATTTAGATTATATGCAATTTTAGATACCGTTCATTCTTTGAGAGAAAAATTGGCTCCACATGCAACCAAAATAACAAAATTATTTAAAATTATCAATAAATTCAAGAATAGATTGAATCTATTGGTTTTATTTTCTCCTAATAAGTCATTCAATCATTTAAATTTCATGACCCACTTGTAGCTAGCTAATGCATTAAACCTAACAATAATAAGGACTAAAAAATCCTAAGATTGAGTAAATACTACTGATGCTTTAGTTATTAATCTCATTAAATAAGAGAAGAAAGTAGTATAAATTTTGGATTAGCTATAATTGACATAATCAAGAGATAACACTAGGAAGTTAGTAGCTTCATTTGTTTTTGAAAAAATGATACAACAAGATTCATAAAATATCAAGCAAATTTTACAAGGATTGACTTTAGAGGATACTAAAGTGGATTAGAGTTAAATAAGGAAGAAGGCAAAGAAAGTGGAATTCTTTTATTTAGGCTTCCAAGCTACTAAGACTAAGCATGCAAGGATATTATAATAATTAGATAGGGTGAATAGACCTCATCTTCTTGATATGACATTAATAATGATGTAACATGCCAAAGGATACAAACACTATCAAGAGTTAGAGGCCAAGAGGAAGGGAGCTTTAGCACCCTCTACTAGTTTAATAGCTCATAATCCACATAATGTTCCAGTTATAACACCACCATCAACTTTAGTCCCTCCTAACTTAGCAAGTACATCACCTCTACCTCTTAATTTAGATATATATATATAACTTTAATTAAATATACCAATTCATCTTTGGCTACAAATTTAGCTACTAAATCTATTACAACTATTAGTACAACTCCAATCACCAACTCAATGATAGTTACAACTTCCATTGCAATAATAACCTTATTAAGTGTTAAGCAGGAGTTAATTCAGCCTTAGTGAAAGGATAATTTTATATAATTTTGCATGTAATGATTATTAATAGCTAGTTAATTATTATTACATCAATGTTATTATTAAATAAATTATTTTACTAGCATGCACATGTTGCATGTCTGACGTAATCTATAAGTTATAACATGTAATTTTATATCAAATTAGAGATTATCTTATAGTTATCATAATTTAATATAAAGTTTTTCCATACTTGGAAGATGAGGGAAACCCTTTTCCAAGTCCTTTAAATACATGTAAAACCCTATTTTTAAAGGGTGAAAGTTTTGATCAATATATAGGAATAAATCAATTGATTGATTGTCTTGTAACTATGTTTGTTCATTATTATTCATTATACATGTTACTAAAATCTGATCTCTTTATCTATATCAATTCAATAATTATGAAGTGTGCTAATGTTAGGGATGAATCTAGTTGTTTTAATTGATGAATATTGATATTAGATATGATACATCTATTGAAGATTGGTAAATTCCATTAGATTAAGTAATTAGTATAGATTGATTTAATAATATGAGGTGTGTTGGATTATTTCCTTTGGTATAGTCATCTAAGAGTGTGTTATAGCTACTCTTGACAACTTTACGGTCTGAGATATAACCTCTCATGTAAGGGTGTGCAACATCAACCCTAACGAGAGCAATATTTAATTAAGATCATTAAGATTTCTATACTTATTTACCCAGATTGCTAACCATGTTTGTTCATGAGTTTACAATAGCTACAATCCCCAAAGATTGGTTTTGGAGATACTTGTCCATCAAATAAATAGTCTTATAATTGACCTTTTAGATACATAAATCCTTCTTTTTTGCCTTACCCTTCTTTTCCTTTTGAGTTTCTTTGAAATATATAACCATAGAGTAACTCTCTACCCTTATAACTCACTTAGTGTTTACTTTATATTATATTTCACACATCCATCCACAAAACCTGGTTAAACAATCCATAAATGCAACCTATTTTTGACCACCTATTTGTTTTAATGGCATACCTACAGCTTATGCCCTAAAGTGTAACTTCATTCCATAGAGATCCCAAAATTTTAGAGGCTACCTTATTCATTTTTTGGGGGTGTGCATAAATCCCACATCAATAAGAAGAAAAATATTGATGCTATATGAAGGGCACACTTGTGTGTTTTATTAATAGTAAAGGTTATTCACTATGTATAGTTTCACTAGAGACACTTGGGAGAGTACAAGGTCTAGGTCCCAAGATATCCTTTTGGTTTATCCTTTATCATATAATAGGAGGCCTAAACCAATACCTATCATCCCTAATATACATTAAGATAAGATACCTTCACCTATAAGAAACATCCCACTTATCAGCCCTCCTATGGCTCAATCTTTATTAGTTAGATCTATGATTGCCATCCCTAGAGACTAATATGATCTACCGAGGAATCCATAGAAATATTTTCCTACCTTTTTCCCCTTAAATGAGAGGATGACATAAAAACATATCAAATATTTTCAGTCCACTCTAAGACTAATGAATGTCACCCATGAATACATTGCATGCAAGTTGTTCCCATTTACTCTATGAGATTCTTCTTATGATGGGTATCTCAATTTGTAGTAAAATTATATCACCTATTGGAATGAGTGCCAAAATACTTTCCTTGCACAATTTGGGTAAGTGACTAATCCATGTTTGATGTATCAACATTTCACCAACATGAAGAGGGATCCCAATGAGTTGATTCTAGTCTTCAATATAAGATTCTAGAAGATGTACACTTGATTAAATGTTGTGTACAATCCAAACATAGATTTAACACTCAAAATATTTAAGAACACTCAGGATCCCGTTACAGTAGTGTTTTTATGAAGAGATGCCACAACTAATACTTTAGATTTGGTATTTAAATAATCTATTAACATAGAAAAGAAGCTCAATTCATAACTTAGTCTTCAGAATTTAGGATGCCAAATATTCAACAATGGATTCATATCTTTGTATCTAATTCTACATGTAAATCAGAATGCCCCTACATTCAACTAGAATCATCTATACACTCTACCTCCCATGACACAACAAGTGATGAATTATAATTATAGATTTTTGAGTAATTGAGAAAAAATGAATGGACTCACACCAATGTAGCAATCACTTAGGGTTATGACTCCATCAAAGTTGAAATGGATTCTATACAAATAATGGTCTAAAAGTTAAACAATGACTTCTTGAATATACAAAAAAGGATGGGTAATACCACCAATCATAATTATAATTAGAATTCTCTCTTTCCAAGATACAACAAGACTTTCAATAGACCCACCAATAATGTAGAACAATAATAAGCTAATAACCTACCATAAATAATATCATGGAGATAGCTTTATATAATTATTGTAGGGTTCACAACACATCACAACATGGGGAATTATGATATGTATATTTCTATGTAGGCTTTGAAATATTTTAGAGGGAAATGATTAGACAAGATCAAATGATGAATCCTATAGATATCCCTCATGAATTTGACCTTTCAATTTTAGCTAAGGTCTTTGAAACTTATGAGTCTCCCTTTCCCAATGAAGATGAAAATGTTCTAGAGGATAATTCTAATGAAGTACAAGAATTCTAGTGGTTTAATAGGAACAATTAAAATTTGAGGAAAAAATAGCCTCTCACCACTTCTACTCCTCCCAATAATAAATTTATTCCCCTAGATCCTAAATTTGATGATAATCCTCCTACCCCAAATGGAAATG
Source organism: Torreya grandis (assembly GCA_037957365.1). NCBI lineage: Eukaryota > Viridiplantae > Streptophyta > Pinopsida > Cupressales > Taxaceae > Torreya > Torreya grandis. The sequence continues at coordinate 697,829 of JARHVA010004599.1, forward strand.
ATCATCCTCAACATAGAGATTAATATTTTAAGAGAGGATATAACATTATTGAGGATATGAATAAGAGCAAGGCCAAGATCACTCTTTATGAGTTAGCACAAATAACAAAGAATAAGGAACTCTTATGGAAGTATATCATAGGTAGGTATGTTTCATAAAATTATAAAATAGCCAACACAAATGTATTATACAAAATAATCCTAAGGAGCCTCCTTTCTTACTAACCATTTAGGCATTTGGCAAGAATATACACAATTATTTGGTAGATTTTGAAGCATCAGCTACTGTGATGTTGAACTCTATTTTCAAAAATATAGGTTTAACCCCAAACCCATCCATGAGGACTATTATTATAGCTAGATAAGATACTAGTACCGATAATAGGGTAACTCAATGATGTAAGAATATATTTTATATCATAACGTCAAGTATAGATGATTATTGACATACTAGTAGTAGATGTTCCTAAGGGATATGTGTTACTATTGAGTAGAGATTGGTTGAAGATGCTCAATGGATATCTTTCCATGGACTTATCTTATATTTGGTTACCATGGAGAGGCATTGCCTACTAGAACAGGATCAATCTAGAGCCATGGATGAAACATCCTATTATAAGTTACAACACCACTAATGAATAATTAAGTTATAAGTTTCTTAGTATTCAAATTTATATATTTACTAAAAATCATGAAACACATGAAGAAGTTCAGGGACCTTCCCAATTATGGACCCTTTATTTTAATAGATCGAGATCTAAACAAGGATTATGTGTTTGTATCAATTTGGTCGACCCATGAAAGAAGAAATACAAGGCAGCATATAGGCTCCAATTCTCATGCACTAATAACATAGTAGATTATGAGGCCATGATGGTGAGATTATAGTTTACCCTCAATAATAATGTCAAGGAGATGTTCATATATAAATACTATGAACTCATGATTAACTAGGTCAAGAACAAGTGCCAATGCAAATTATCATATTTAAATAATTACAAGCATAGAGCCTGGGACTTAATTGAGTCATTTGAGGCTTTTAATATACTAACAATTCAAAGATAAAAAAACAAAGTTTCTATTTCACTAGCCACTTTAGAGAAAATTTGGCACCCCTAAAAGAGTTAAAAGTGTAGAAGTTCTCCATAGAATTGGTACCTTGTCCATCAGTGTCAAACAATGTTGAAAATTTGTAAGTATTTGATGATGACTAGTAGATCATCAAGTTTCTAACAAATTTAGGATAGTTCAAGTCTTAGATAATTAATGATGAATAAATAAGCCATAGGTACCATAAATAATTAAGTGAATAGGATGCCATTTAACTAAAGTAAAATTATCTCCCATTGAGGATGGTTTCCTTGGAGAGAGATTTTGATACAAATCCTTGAGCATAGTAACAAAGGCAACTCAAGGTTAATGAGTTTGAGTTTAACTCATAAAATTTAAGTGATGAGAGAGACCCAAACCTCATCAATATTGTCTTAATTTACACTCTAGATGAAAGGCAAAATGTCAAGGAATTGATCATCAAGTATAAATATGTGATTACGTGGACCTATGATGATTTATGGATATTCAATCCTAAAGTCATCACCCATATAATTCCACTTAAGATAGATAATAAAGCATTTAGGTAGAGGAAAAGAAAAAATAACCCTATTTTATAGCCATTGATTTAGAAGGTAGTAGAGAAGCTACTAATCATTCAAATAGTCTTTCCTATCAGGTATTCAACTTGTGTGGCTAATCTAGTTATGGTAAAAAAAAAAGAGCAGTGAAATGAGGTTGTGTGTCAACTTCAAGAACCTAAACAAAACTTCTGAGAAAGATAATTATCCTCTAACCTCCTTAGATGAGGTAATATAAATTATGAGTGGTTCTAGAATGGTCCTTCTTAGATGGATTTTTATCATATAATCAAGTATATGTGGAATCATAGGATAGAATGAAAACCACATTTACTATAAAATGGGGAACTTATGCATACAAGTGAATTCCATTCAATCTGATCAACACTGGAGCTACTTTTCAAAGAGAGATGGATCATTCATTATAAGGACTAAAATGAAAATGCATAATTATATTTATGGATAGCATCACTATTTTCTCTAAGAATAGGTCTAATCATATAGACCATCTCCAATCCATCTTTAAAATATTCATGAAGTTTGGTATCTCACTGAACCCTAAGAAGAGTATATTTGGTGTTACCTAAGGAAAATGTTTGGGCCACACATCACTAAAAATGGGATCACCATTGATCAAGATATAATTTATTAAATTTATAACATAATGTTCCCAAATAGGAAAAAAGAGCTCAAGTGATTCTTTAGGAAGATTAATTTTATAAGAAAATTCATATCAGGATTTCTAGAAATTGTCAAACCCCTTAACACAATGCTCAAAGAGGACACCAATGTGTAGTGGATACTTAAATATAATAATTCCTTATAATATATTAATAAGGATATATCATAGGCCCTAATTTTGGTAATATTGGATTTCACTAAAGCCTTTTTCTTGTACTCTTTTACTTCAGATCATATAATTTTTGTTGTACTCATGTAGAAGAGGGAAGAGAGAAAACACCCTATCACTTTTATGAGCACAAACTTGAAAGATTCAGAGATTATATATCCTTGATTGACAAGAAAAAAATTTCCCTTATCATATTAGTTAAGAATTTTAGGCACTACATCCTATAGAACAAGACCATCACCCTTATACTAGATCCTATTGTCAAGCCTACACTAGGATAGAATGAATTGGAAGAGTTCAGAGTCAAGTGGGTGGTTAAATTAAAAGAGTTTGATATTAAAATTAAACCTAAAAAGATCATAAAAGTTAAGGAATTATTTAGTTTATTATTTAATTGGACCCACACATCATCATTGAAGAAGTCTACTAAACATAGGTTTCTCAAGAGGATTGCTAAGCAGATCATCAAGAGGCAAGAGCAAGAGAACAAAGATCAAGATCAATCATCAACTTCTTGTGTAGGTATCTCTTCATCAAAAATAATCTTCAACAAGCTCTAGAACATCTCCAAGCTATCAACTCTTAACTATCAAATAATGAGCTAATTATATCATTATTTGTTTCAAGTTTTAGTTATTTAGTATAGAAATTTCACCCATCCACCCATAACCTATTTTTAGTCCTCTAAATGACTAACCCTTAAACCCTCCACCTATGAACCTTAACCTCTACCTAAAAACTAATATCTAGCCCAAACCCACCTTTCAAAACAATTTGGAAACCTCAACTAAGTAACCTTCTTGACCCAAACCAAAATGGATAGTAGCTATTGATGATCACCCTGACCATCAATGTTCACCCTAACCATCGACGATCACCCTAACCATTGACAATCACTATGTAAAACTAGATACCCAAAATCAGCAAGTAGAAACCACTTCTCAACCTCAAATAAAACCCTATTTTCTTGAATTCTATCATAATATACACTAGAAATAGCAACCTAACCATACCTGAACAATGTGTTGTTAGTTTAGAATTCACCTTAATGTTATCTTGTGAATCTAAGAATTTATTTTGAATAATAAGTATTTCACCTAAATTAAGCACTTTCATTTATGTTATGCAACCTTCTTTTATTAGTATTAACTTGTCTTAAAAGGTGGATTGATAACCTCAAAGTAAGTCATGTACTTTTTGGATCTAGTTTGTTAGGAAATCCACCTTCCTACCCAACTAAAAAAACCTTTGTTTTGTCTCTCTCTTATGAATTTCATCCTACCAAGCCAAAGAGGATCTCTCATAATTGTCTAGATCATGGTGTGTAAACCAAATCTAGGTTCTACCAACCTTACACTTCTTTTTAGATTTACTCTTTATTCTTAAGGAAATAAAGCCAAATTTAAGTATAACATTTATAGCATGATCGGTGGGACCCTTGTGTCTTTACTTTAGTTCTTATTTGATTTCATATTCTCTTTATTCTATGATCATTAATGAAGTCAAAACTTTATTTTGGGATTAAAATTAAGTGCATAAATTGACTGCTTAAATTTTTAGTTCACATAGGTTAACTTAAAAGAAAAGTAATCTATCGTAGGTTCACTCTTTATTGAACACACTCAACCAAAACACTTTCATCAATTAAACATCAAAAAAACTTGAGACAAGGCCTAACTTGGATTTCATCACCTAGCAGTCACCTTACCCTTTCCTAAAAATCCTACTTGAATTTCATTACCAAGGGGAGAACCAACTCAACTCTCTAGTTGAGTATAAACTCTAGAAATTGGTATATATTGACTAAGCACCCAACACCCTTATCTTTGTATTATGTGAAGTGAGGGGGTAGGCCCAAATACCAAGCCATGTATTGATTCCCAATACAAATTATTTTTGAGATCATGAACAACTTGAAACTAACCCTAGACTTATTTTCTAGTCCTTGCTCTACAAGCCAAATCGAGTCACACAATTAAAGCTTAAGGAATAAGCCATAAGAGAGACTTAAAAAACCTTAGGATTTAATGTGCTTTAGTGTATGTTTTATCTTATTTGAATTTTTTTGTCTTCTCTTTATTTGATTTATGAGGAATCTAACTTCCCTTAGAAACCTTTTACCATTTTTCCTTCATCCACATCATCTCCATTTCCTTGTTCAATGGAGAGCCCTCCTATAGTTTCTATAGGAGATACTAATTTTGTTAGACTCTTAGAAGACAACCATCTTGCCTTAGAGCATTACCATGCATAAAGATCCACTTATACCCATAGCCTTACCTACAACCAATCCAACCTTACCTACATCCAACCTGACCATTCCTATAACCAACACAACCTCACTTATAATCAAGCTAACCACACCTACAATCGACCCAACCTTACTTATAACCAACCCAACCTTGCCTGCAATCAACTCAACCTCAACTACAACTAATTGAAAACCATTCAAAAACCATTTTATCATCACTTCAACCAAAAAATAACCTTTCAACCATTATTAAACCCTTGTGATTACCCACCTCAACTATCTCAACCTCACTAATCTTTGGGATACCTATCCCAACCATCATATCAATTACCTCAACCACATGAAACTTTTGATTACCTAGCTCAACCATCATATCAATCACTGATACCCCTTTTTGGTAACCTTATTTGTCTCAAAACCAATACTTGGTATATCCTCTTAGTCATACCACTAATAATTATCAACCCAACCACTATCAACCTACTTTATCAACCTCATAAAATCAAACCAATAATCATCCAACCAATAACTATCCAAAAAAAAATTCTAACCAATAAGTCTTATCACCCTTATCAATGTTATCAAACCTATGAATCCAACTTACCTTACCCACCTTCTTATCCTTATCAACTCATCAAATCCAACCAATAACTATCAACCTACCATATTGAACTAACAAAACCTTTTAAACCACCAAACCATATCGAACCTACCCACCATATCAAATATGTCAAATCTATCAAATACCTCAACCTTACCCAAACTATCAAACAAACCTACCTTATCTACCTTATCAAACCAACCAAACTTTTCAAACCTATAAATCTTATTAAACAAGCCAAGCTCACCAAATCATACCGATAACTATAAACCAAATTTTTCCAACCCATAAAATCATTCAAACTTGTCAAATAAACCAAACTTATTCAACCAACCAAATTTACCAACCCAACTAATTAGCTCACAACCTCAAAATACATTAGTTCAACCTCTTCCTAGGTAGTATACCCCACTGTGGGAAACATGTGCCTCAATCCTTGACAATTTTTTAAGGGCATCTATCATTAGACTCCCTCAAATCAAACCCATCAATTCTTCTCCTCTAAAACCTATTTGGTTTATAGAGAATTTTTTTTTGTATCGATGCATAAAAGAACATGTGGTAGATAGATGTGGGTATTTTAATATGATCATCCAAAACCTTAGTGATCAAAATAGGTTTTGATGGATATTCTCTGTGTTCCCCCAAACCTAGTCTTGAGAGTCTTCAAGCAATCAATCATTCAACCTCTTTATACACCTACTATTGTGCAAACCCATAATCAAATCCCTCAAAATAATGAGGTCCATTAATTATATTTGGTCCTTAGTACATCTATAACTAAGGAAACCATAATTGAAACCCCAACCAATCCACTTATTAACCAATTGCTCCCTTTTCAACTTCTTTTTGAGATCATCACTAAGGAATAATCAACCTCAACCCAACCACTTGTTGACCAAGAAGAAACTTCTAAAATTTCCTTTGAAACCATCATTAAGGAAACCAACCCACCTCTTCCACTTCTCCTTTTAATGGAGCCAACCCAAACTCAAAACACCTCACCTATAACTAAATCCAACCCAACCTCAGATAAAATCAAACCCATTTAATTCCTCTATAATCTACTAGTTTTCACCTACCTAAGACATTATCTTTGGTTTGATTCCTTTTTGAACATGGTAAAATATTTGTCACCTTACCTTACTAAAGAAACAAGAAAACCCAACTAATAAGCCAATTCAACCACCATCTTACCTCCCCTAACCAATCAAACGAACCTCTAAACCAAATCAATCAACCATGATCAACCCAACTTTTAATCCAACCATAAGAAATTTATCTAGCAACACAAACCAACATCAACCCTTCATTCAAGAATTCTTAAATATTGAATACCATTTCATCTAATCTACACACACCTCACCTAAGCTCCCTCATTGGGATAATTTGACAGTCTTGTCCACCCCACCTCTATTTCAAGATGATGTTCCCAACATCATTTATGGACCTCAAATCTACCCAAATCTAATCCAATAATGTTTTCCTTACCATAACACCATAATAGCGATCCTGCTTGAACCCCCACCTATAACTTGAAATAAAAACTAATAACTAAAAACCCTTTGGAGGTGGATGAAGTCATCTTCATCCCTCCTAAACCATATTTACTAATTAACATCCTTACTATACATGAAAAAAATAACTGGGGGAACTCTCCCTCTAAAAGGCTCTAGCCACCTAGCCTTGCATTATTAAACCAAATTAACTATTACAAATCACCTTTCTCCAACCAACCCAACCAAAAAAATTTTCCAACTAACCCATCCAACCATCAGAGATCACCTTTCTCCACCAACCCACTAATCATCAGATATCGGATTTCTCCACAACCCAACAACCTAACCAACCTTGCCTTTTAACTAGTTATCAATCTAGTATCTTTTCTATCTATTTTCAGGTGTCAAAAATTAACTAAGGGATATCTTTAAACCTAATTGGCCCAAAATATTCATGTGTAAGTATGGTTTTGGGGCATATTTCAACCTAAACATCTCAATGCTTTGTGTTATTGTATGTTATTTTGTTAAAAACAAGTTCCTAAGTTATCTTGTGTCTAATTTAATCTCATCCCTTATTTTCATACCACCTTTATTTCCTTATTTTTAAGGACAAATGATTACAAATAGGATCATGTGATTATCTATCACAACCTTTTAGCCTAATATTGAACATGGGTACCCTAGCTCTACCCATGGCATGATTTTCATGGTACTTTCCATATATTTACAAGATAGATTCCCATGTTTACCATCATCAGCCTTCTTCTGCTATGGTTTCACAACCATAAAGGAAAGCCTTATGCCTATATAGACTCATCCATGTCTAAACCAACATAAATCCATTTGGGATACTAAATATCAATTGGGTCACATTTCTAGCATTGCAAACCACTCCCTTGAAGGATGACTTCCTATACCCATCAAAAATTGACTAAAAATATAGACTACTCTCTTGAAGGACAACTATCAACATGTGTAAATATAAGCTTAGACCACTCCCTTGAAGGATGGATAAGTCAACTTTATCAAGCCAACAATCACCTAGAAGCTTCTTGCATTGATCAACTTCCTACCACCATCAACTGAAGCAATCAAAAGACCCTATTAAAAAAATCAATCCCAAGAAAGCGATAATCAACTTTCATAATAACATTAGTACACTTATCACATTGATCAATATATACCTAGCATAAAGCATGGACTTGTCTATCATGGTTCCTATGTTAACTATAAAAGGGGCAAGATATCCCCACAAGAAGGTCACACTCTCACCCATTTCCCTTTTTACACTTTAGAAAATCATGAGATTTTGAGCTTACTTGACACTTCATGATCAATCTACTTTTTTAAACATATAACTAGCAACTAAACAAATTATGAAGGGTTTATGTTCATAAGCCCACCCATCTTACCATTATGGTCTTTACTAATTAGATCATTTCATCTACTCCATCTAATTTCATGACAACCTTGTCAAGATGTATTTCTTCCTTTTTTGGGTTATTAGCACCCCCAACTACCCACTTTGTACCCTTTCACTAGTAAATGGGGTACCTTTTTACCAAACCAAGTGGTACCTCAAATTAGGTAACTAATTTGAACACCACAAACCATTGGAGATTACCTTTCTCCACAAACTAACCATTAGAGATCAATTTTCTCCACAACCCAACCTTACCTTTTTAAACTAACCATTGGAGATCACCTTTCTCCACAAACTAGAACCATTACCTAAAACAACCATTGGAGATCACCTTTATTCACCAACTTATCACCCACCCATGGATACTACATTCACCACCCACCCTGACCACCTCATCACCTCATCATTGGTCCACTTCAGCCTAACTAGCACATGTTTTGTGACACTTTTTGCTTGGTCCTTTGATCACAGTGAAAATATTTACATGTTGACCCTTTTAACCTTGTACCACCTCACACTTACTTGACCCACTTGTGTCTTTTTGGGAGCACTTCCTACCTTAGATACCCATGACACTTGAAAAATTTGTGTTTTCATAGGGATCACTTCATGCCTTGGATACCCACCAAAGCACAAACATCATCTATAAAAATTGATAGGAATAACCCAATCATTTATGCCCAATGATGTGGCTCAATTACCCTACCATCAATCCTTCTAGCATCAAACCTTATATTTACCAACTATGGTAGCCTCATAAATGCATGATATTATCTATCACACTTTTTTATCAAACTTTATGCACTTGTTTATGCTTCAGTGCCCAACCTACCACCCACCTTCATGATGTACACCTTCATTATCACCTTATCAGATCTACACTTGATTCTATTTTACCTCATCGACAATCAATTTGAGGGGGGAAACCTCCTCCCATACTTGGGGTAACTAAACCTTTAACCAATAATTAGTTTTTGTTTTAAAACTTATTAATTTAAAGATACATAACAAAAAGGGGCAAAATGTAGACACCAAAAAATTTTCAAATCATAATTCCAATTGTCGTAACTCCCTTGGACCACCTTAGGACATCCTTGGGCCTAACCTTGACCTTTTGACCCCTATCTAATATTAACCCACCTTATCTAAGTTATTTTGACCTAATGACTTAACCCAATCTTAACCTTTCTGCCTTGGCCCTATCAATCATCAATAATCACTCAAACCATTGATAATCACCCTGACCATCGATGGTTAGGTTTCATCACTTAAACAACTCAACTTGCCCTTAAACTCCAACTTGATTTTCTATAATTAGATCATTTAATTCATGTGTGAACCAATACATGTGTGAGTTATATTTAGACATCAAGTTGGACCTCTTGTTAACATATTATGGTACCTCTCCTTCCTTCCTATAAAAAGAAGAGAACTTGAGAGAGAGAGAGAGAAAGGAGGGAAGTAGATCATCAAGAGGTAACATCAGGAGAATAAAAATCAATGTCAATCATTAACTTCTTATGAAGGTATCTCTTCATCAATAATCATCTTCAATAATCCTTATAACTTCTCCAAGCCATCAAATGTCAAATATCAAACTATGAGCTAAGTATATCATTCTTTGTTTCAAGTTTTAGTTATTTAATTTAGAAATTACACCCATCTACCCATAACCTCTTTTTAGTCATCTAAATGATTAAACCTTGAACTAACCACCTCTAAACCTTACCCTCTAACTCATAACTAATATTTAACCCAAACCCACCTTGAAAAACCATTATAAAACCTTAACCAAGCAACCTTTTGGGCCTAAACTAGAATTGATAGTAACCATAAATGATCACTTTGATCATCAATGATCACCCTAAATGTTGATGGTCACTGTATAAAACTAGACACCTAAAATCAGAAAGTAGAAACCACTTCTCAACCTCAACCAAAACCCTATTTTCTTGACTTCTATCATAATACAGACCAAAAATAGAAACCTAGCCATAGTTGAACCATATTTTGATAGTTTAAAATTCACCTTAATGTTATCTTATTAATATAATCATTTATTTTGAATAGTATTTATTTCACTTAAATTAAGTACTTTCATTTATGTTATGCAACTTTTGTTTATCAACATTAACTTGTCTTAAAAGGTGGATTAACAACCTCCAAATAAGTCATGTACTTCTTAGATCTAGCTTGTTAGGAAATCCACCTTCCTACCTAACTAATGCCACCTTTATTTATTCTCTTTCTTATGTAGGTTATCTTCCCAAGCCAAAGAGGAGCTCTCATAACCATCTAGATCATGGAGCACAAAAAAAATATAGGTTATACTAAACTTACCCTTATTTCTAGTTTTACTCTTTCTAATTAAGGAAATAAGGAAAAATTTTAGTATAACATGACCTTCTATCTAGCAATACCATATCCCATAAAGTACTCAGAATGGGGTATTATTGGTTAATAGTCTTTAAGGATGCTCACTTCCACATAAATATATGCCATAAATGTTAGGTCTTGGCAAAAATAGAGGTGCATGTAGTAATGTTATTATAACTTGTTATTGAGAACAAGCTATTTACCCAATATGGGTTAGATTTCATTAGTGTCATAAACATGAAATATTTATGTGGGCACAAATTTGTGCTCACTATTATTGATTATTGCACTAGATGAACTGATGCAATGGCCACTAAGAATTCAAGATCCCAAGATGTGATCAGTTTACTTGAATATCATATCACAACTAGGTTTAACACACCTATTTTATTGGTTTATGAAAATGGGATAGTATTTTAATCAATTGATTTTATAGAATTGGCTCATGATAATCAAATCATAATTATATAATTATCCAGTCACTACCTAATTGAATGGATTAGATTATTTGACCAACAAGAAAATCATTATGATATCAAAAACATGTTATAGATAAGCCCATAGAGTGGCATCTCTTACTAAAATATGCACTCTAGGTAGATCAAACTTGGTATAATCAAGCCCTTAAAGCCTTGCCATATCTACTACTTTATGGGAAACAACTGGTGTTACCAATCATGATGAAGCTACCAACATATCAATTTATGTAGGAGTACATGGATCCCAGTGAGAAGATAGAGTCCATATTATTAGATATCATATAAATGGAAGACTCGAAGAATGAAGTATTAAAAAACTTTAGTAGACATCAAGATGTAGTCAAAAGATGGTTCAATAAGAGAGTAAAATTTAAAGCATTTAGGATTTATGACCTAGTGCTTCTATGGGACAAATCCCATGAAAATAAATGAATTCATGAAAATTTCATCCTACTATAGATAGGACCTTATTATATATTTTAGATCTTAGTTAATAATGCTTTCTATTTGAAGGACCTCCAAGGTAAATATTTGACATATCCTGTCAAAAGATAGTTTTTAAAGCATTACTTCATGGATGCTCCATCCAGAGAGGTCTCTAAGTAACAATGGATGTTTTGATAGAGGTATTATTATGTTATATTTGATTTATTAATTGTCTTACTAATTTTAGTCTCTTTTTTCCATTAGAATAGTTTATGCTTTCTATATTATCCATTTTTTACTTTCTATAATTTGCTTTGCTTAGTCTAGTAGTTTATTTTAGGTATTTCCACACTTTTTAGAATAATTTTTCCTTTTGTTTAAATATTATTAATCACCCTTGATATAATTAAACTTTTTTGTTTAATCCAACTTGAATCAGTGGGTGTTGCATCTTGTAGTTCAAAATTCTTAATCTAGGTAAGAAATGAGAGAGATATCCATGACTATATTATGAATCTAATGATTTTATAAGATATGTATAAGTTTCTCCTTTAGTTATGTGAAAATTTATAAATATCTCCTTATATCCTTGGGTTAAATTCACATAAAATTCTAATACTTATTTTAGGTAACAACCATTAACATTGGTAAAGTTAGCAGTGACATTCTGATTAACCAAATATTTCCAATACTAGCTCATGGTGGTCACCTTCTTCCCTTTTTAATTTAGAAAGAAAAAATAAATGCATAATACAAAATTATAACATGAAATAAAAGAGGATCAAAATCCTACATGATTAAATAGTATTAATATATCATGCATCATGGGAAAATATGGTGGAAAAGAAACGTGATCAAAGGTACACTTGTCAGAGCTATGGATGCTTGGTTGGTAGTAGAGCAATGCCCCAGATCACTAAATTTATATGTACTTAACACCTAATCAAAATGAAACATAAATCTCACCCCATGTCTTGGCCTAAAACCCTTTAACTAGGAATAAGTAATATCACTTTCCAATACACATGTCCAAGGTATGAGTGAAGTTAGCATGTTTCATGGAATTATTATGAGTCTCTTTTATGTTTTTTATTTAAGAATTTTTTTTTAGTATGATTCATGATTGAAATTTGGATTGTAAAACTGGATATTATGGGTTCTTTAAACTCAAGAGTATTCATCCCTGTGATTTAGCATTTTTTGTATTCAACACACCCACATTGGATTTTATCTAAAAAATGGGGACCCCCTTTATTTTTTGGAAGGTTTATTTATTATTTGGGTTATGCATGTGTGTTTGGATAATATTATTATTTGTGATATTTGGATGTTTTAAGCATTAAATCACTATTGGGTGCACCTATTTTCCCATGATATCCCATTACACCCCTATTTTAATTAGAATAACTTATTGAAACTAATCCATTAATGAAAATTTTTGAAGCCTATTATGCATGATAGGTATTTGGGTTTGTTTATTCAGGTTATTTTATTTAAAGTTATTTATATTTATTTTATTTATAAAATTTTAGTATCTGGGTCAGGAACTTTCTCTTCAAGATATTTTTTATTATTTGGCATTTTGGTCTTCGAGAACTTTCTCTTTGGGAGATTTTTGGTCTTCAACATTTTAGTATTCAAGATATTTTCAATTGGCAACTTTCCTTTGGAAATTTCCATTTGGAACCCTCCTTTACAACAATTACTTCAAAAAATTTGGTTTTCAAAAGGTTTTGGTCTTTTATAACTTTGTCATGGTAGATTTCATTCAAAAGTTTTCATTTTATAACTTTCTCCTTGGCAACATCTTCCCATGCAACAATATCCTTGAAGAACACTTGGTTTTTGGGATCTTCAATGACTTTCATCTGAGCCTTTTGGTTGAGAATATAATGATATTATTTCATCAAATAATTATAATAAAAGAAATATATCACAATGATATGTAAATATAGAAAAAAATATGAATAATAGATGAGCCACTACCAACTAGGCATCTACAACTTTGACAACCCAAACCTCCTATATATAGTCTACCTAGGCTATGGTTACTCTATAGGCTAACCTACTAACCCAATGAAAGCATAGATAAATTTGATATAACATCAAAGAGGGATAATTAAGCCATAAGTTGAATATTCCTATTCTAGTAGTCCAGGGGTGTAGCATGTCCTTCCCCTTTGAACTAACATTATCCTCAATGTTGAATAACTCTAAATGCTATTTTAGAAAATCTTCACCCTCCCAAGTTGCATCCTCACTACTCAAGTTATTCCACTTGATCAGATATTCTTTAATCTCTCTAGTTCTCAACCTCTAAGTACATGTTTGTAAGATCTTCCCTAGTTCTAAAATGATTCATCCTTATTCATCTAGTTCTGGTAGGTCTGGTAGCTCTATTTAGGCTAAAACTTTCTATCCAATGACCTTGTTCAAGTAGGGAACATGAAATATTGTGTATTAGTAAGATGAATGAGGCAACCCTAGCTTGTAAGACACACTTCCAATTCTTTGTAGAAACTAATAAGGACCAAAATACTTAGGAGTAAGTTTTTTGTTATTTTTTTATTACTTCATAGACATCTACTTGTAAGGATGAAAATTTATAAAGACCTAGTCACCCACATCAAAATTTTGCTCACTATAGTGTTGATCTACTTGTTATTTCATCATATTTTGTGCCAATGCCAAATTATCTCTCAAACTAGTTAAAACCTCTTGTTGATGATGAATTTTCTCCTCCACATATTGAACCTTGGTTTGCACCCTTAAGGAAGAAGTGATGGAAGGTGGATGGTAACCATATAGTTCTATAAATGGGGAAATTTTAGAAGAGGTATGGGAAGATGTGTTATAACACCATTCTATAATTGGTATCTATTTAACCCAATATTATTACTTATCTTATACAAAACAATGGAGATACCCCTTAAACATTTGTTGACCACTTCTATTTATCCATCATATTGGGGTTGATAAGATGTGATATGATCTAGATGATTACCTAAATAGGAAAATATTTTAGTCCAAAAATTACTAGTGAAAATAGGATCATGATCACCTATAATAATTTTTTGGGTTCCATGTAATTTTAGAACTACCTCTAGAAAAAAGTCATTACTATAATTGTTGTAAATGGGTGTGAGAGGGCCAAAAAATGTCTTATTTTTTAATTATATCCACAATTACTAGGATAACATTCTTACCTTCAAAATATGGTAACCCCATGATGTAATCCAAGGAAACCTCCTCCCACCTTTGACTAGGAATTACTAAAGATTGTAACATACCTAGGGTCTTAAGTATCTCACCTTTTCTCTATTGGCATATCAAGAATTTTTCCATAAAAAATTATACATGTCACTTGATTCCTTCCCAAAATACTTCTTTCTTGATTCTATGATAAGTTTTCAAGAGCCTAGAGCGTCACACAATTGGAGATGCATGCAACTCTAGAAGAATTGTATGCTTCAAATTTGAATCCTTACATAATTATAAGATATCCTTATACCATAAGGTGTTACTTTTCCATTAAAATTTGTTAGAGGTTATATAAAATTGTTAGATATTATGAATCATAATATGTGTATCCTTGTTCTTCCTCTACTCTAACCTAGCTACATCTACCCAATTTACCTGCAATAAGGACATTGTACAGAGTAATGCTTCTATGGATGTATCTCATTTGGATAGTGAATCTACTACTACACTATGATTATCCTTATTGTATATGATTTCAAAATCATAACCCAACACTTTTTTTACCCACTTTTATTTTTATTTAGATGATAATATTTGCTTTAAAAAGTATTTGAGACTATCATTATCCATTTTAACCTTAAAATGTCTACCCATCAGATAGAGCCTCCATTAGTTTACTACATGAAGAATAGCCATAATTTATTTCTCATAGATAGGTTTTTGGATATTATTACATTTGAATTGATGACTCTAAAATGAAATGGGTATTCCTTCTTGTATTATTACTACTCCCGACCTTGATCTAGAAGCATCAAATTCAATAATGAATATTTTTGATAAGTCTGGAGTAACCAAAATTGGGGTTCTGTATATAGATACTTTTAATTACTCAAATAATTTTATGACTGTATCATTCTAGTGGAAGGAATCCTTATTTAGTAATGTAGTGAGTGGATTTTATATGCTTCCATAACCTTTCACAAATCTTTGGTGGTAACCTGTTAGTCCTAGGGACCCTAAGATATTTTTGATATTTTTAGGTATTGACCAATCCACTATAGCTTTGATTTTATGAGGATCAACTTTGACACCTTTATGGGATATAATGTGACCTAATTACTCTACCTCATTTACTCCAAAATCACATTTTGATGGCTTTGAAAAAATATGAAATTGTTTCAAAACTATCAACACCTACTTCACATGTTGCAAGTGTTATTATGTCTTACTATAAATTAATATGTCATCAAAGAAAACTAGCACAAAATTCCTTTAAAAATTCCTAAAAATAGTGTTCATCAAGCTCTAAATATTAGATGGTGCATTTTAAAGACCAAAGGGCATTACAAATAACTCATAACAGCCACCATGAGTTTTAAAAGTTGTTTTAGGAATATCTTCATCCTTGATTCTGATTTGATGGTACCCTAAATCAAGATACAATTTTTTGACATAAATAGCACCATGTAACCCATCAAGTCAATAATAAATTACTATAATATGAAAATTATCTTTAATGGTGTAATTTTTGAGTTCTCTATAATTTGGGCACATATACCATGTGTCATCCTTCTTATAAACCATGACCACTAGTAATGAATATGCACTTTGACTATGCCTAATGATCCCTACCTCCACCATCTAATGGACCATGTTTTCAATTTCACTCTTTTTCATATATGAATATTTATATATTATGGTATTTGAATTTTGAATCCCTAGAAGTAGTTGAATGAAATGATCATGTTTTATTTTTGGTGTTATTCTTTTTGGCATGGCCTAAAAAATATATGGGTGGTCATCAAGAATCATCTGTATATCAGGATGTGGAGATGACATTATGGGTTGAACTTATATGGAACATAATAATTTTATAAATCCTTCTACCCCCATTTTTAACAATTTTATAATCTGATGTGAACTAACCAAGTGTGGATATTTTTCCCATAATCCTCATAGTCCAATTTTTCTACCTTCAGAATGCAATGATATGAATAATTATTGGAATGTCATCTCAATTA
The DNA here is from genome assembly GCA_037957365.1 of Torreya grandis. NCBI lineage: Eukaryota > Viridiplantae > Streptophyta > Pinopsida > Cupressales > Taxaceae > Torreya > Torreya grandis. The sequence goes on from JARHVA010004599.1 coordinate 714,589, forward strand.
TACCTAAGGTTTTGAGCCATTATAATCCTAAAAAAAAATTCTACACCACTTATGGGAATAAAAAATATAGGAAAATATAGATTGTATTCACCCATAACAAACTTAATACTATGGCATTTCCTTAAACAATTAACTATGCCACCATCTATAATTATGACCTAAAATTCTAGTGTTGGGTAAATGAAACACTTCAATCTAGTGTTCAACTTATAGTTGATAAAATTATGTGTGCTCTTTGAGTCAATCAACACTGTCACCTTTTATTTCTTGAATAAACCCACCACCTTAAGTGTTTGAGGAGTGGTAATACCTAAAATTGCATTATAAGAGATTATAGGTTTTTAATCTTCAATTACCTCTTTTATCTCTTCCTCATCATCATTAGAGGCATCATATTCATCATATTTATTATATCCCTCAATGTAGAATAACTTTTTCTCAACACATCTATGTCTTTTAATCCACTTGTCATAGTTGAAACATAATCCTTTTACCCAATTCACTTCAATTTATTGAGGGGTCAATCTAGTAGGTGGAGGAACTGATGATGTTGATATGCTATGATCTCTAAAGTAAGTGAAAGGTTGATTCTTGTTGGTTCTAAATTTTTCCTCAACCTTATGTTCCATGATAATAGAATAAAAAAATTTAATGAGTTAAAAATATGCACCTCATGTTGAATGTGGTCCTTGAGGCTTCCCAAAAATAGGTCATTCAGGTTCTCATTATTCAACCATCGATACCATGTTCAACATATCATATTATGACAAACTGGTTTAGTTAAGGATTATATTCATAATTTTTAGAACCAACCATTGATACTAAATGAATTATTTAGTTTCTAGATATAAGGATGCCATGGTAACCCTTTGTCCACATGGTATTTTATGTAGATCAAAAAAATTCTCCATTTCGCTGATATAATTAAGTAGATCCTTCCCATAAAATTTATACATAACTACCTTTGGTAACAGATTTACTTATGGCAAGGTACTTAGATTTATATTAGGCTAGTTGGGAGATCCACCTTGGTGGGGTTGGGTAATAGTGATAGATGTCTTATTTGACTTATTATTTTTTAAATCCATCATGATATTTTCCAAACTAGATTTTATATATTTCATATCATATTTTATGTTGTGTATCTCACTTTGAATGCCTTGCACATTATAATCAATCTATCTAACTTTTTGATCTATCTTAGATAACCCTACTATAAAGGATCTAATAAATTCCACTTATAACTCTATATATTCCTTGTGAGGAATTTTAACTGGAGTTTTGGCACCCTTTCTTTGGCCCCTAGTTTGTGGTCCTTCCAAAAAAGGGATTGACAATGTCAAACTTGATTGGCACTTTTCACCTAAATTTAAATAAGAGATTTTGAACTTATGTTAGCATCAAATGAGATACTATAAATAACATAACCTAGATATGTTTTTATAATATTTTAAAAATGTAAACACCTATAAAAACTTATTTGAATTGCACACTATAGAGAAAATTTATGAAAAACCCTAAAATGAAAATAAATTTTATAAAATAGATCTAATTGAGATGAAATTTGAATGGAATGTTATTTGAATAATTTTTTCCCTCTAGTAGAAAAATTATAGATAAATTTAGAACTGTTTATGATATATAGCCAAATTACAAGATCTAGGGTTTTTTACCTAATTATGGCCCAAATCAATGCTCTAATACCACTTGTAATGATATTACTTCACAAAATAATAAAAATATATCATAATGATAAGTAAATATATGAGAAAATATGAATAATAGATAAGCCACGTCAAGGAGGAAACCCCCTAAATGCTTACAATAACAAATCAATACTTAAATATGATGATAAACAAGTACCCATGACCTCCTATATATAGTCTGCCTTGGCCATTATTAATCCATAGGTCAACCTACTAACCCAATGAAATCATATAGGAATGCGATATGACATAAAAGAGGGATAAGTAAGCCATAAGTCAACTATTCCTATCCTGATAGGTTAGGGGCATATTAGGGAACTTTCTCTTTGGTGACTTTCCCCAATAAATCTTCCTAATTAAATCTATCTAAATAGCATTTAATATTTGAGGTCTTTCATTTGAAACCCTAGGCTTACCATATCATATCATTCATCCTAAATACAAAGGTCAACCCCCTAAACAAACCATATAGTGACAAGTTTCAAAAGGATAAGTAACATTGTGGCACTCCAAATGAGTAATCATCCTATGTAGTATGCCCACTAAGACTAGGTGGTCAAGTTTGAATTTAATGAAGGTGATGAGTTCTTAGACATTGGTAATTAATGGTGTACAAACTAGAATTAATGCCAAAATCTATAACATTGAACCATTAACCAAGTTCATATTATTTAATTGTCATCAATCTTGAGTGCATATAGTCTTTTATAATTTCAAAATCCCTAGATGCTTCTAAAATAATCTACAACTTTCATAAAAAATTTCTAGGCCACCATTTTCAAGAGCTCAAATAAAAATAACATTAATAAATATTAATGGTGTCTTAATAAAAGGTATATAAGGGAGATCCACCACCATCAAGGTTTTCCATTAAGGAAACCATAGAAACATATAAATAGTTTTTGATGTAATAGTGGTTGATGGTATCCATGCTAATTAATTAGCTCTATGAGAGGTCATAGACAACATCAACACATTCACATGTGAGGAAGATGTCTTTGTAGAATAAAAATAAGTTGTAGCTAACTTACTACCTTTTAAATGTCAGACACTCCAGTACGTAACTATTAAACAAAAATTCATGCCTTGCATCAACTTATTACAAGACTTGTTCTTCAAAGGAAGAATAGTAGATGGTGGATTTCTAAGATATATAAATAATAGAACCATAATTACATACATATTAGGTGATGCATTCATGATTTATTTATGTTCACCCATTCCAGATGATACATTTAATTTTCATAGTGTGGTTACCTAGAATAAAAACAACATAGAATAAGAAGTAAGGAAATGGATTCTTCTGGGGGAGACCTTCACACTCAAGGAAATAACCAAGAACCCCATGCCCATAACCCAATATGGGAATTCATATTCGCATGCCATTATTAAATCAACTATTTAACCACCTATACATTCATCACTTTTAGCTAGAATGAGTATCCCTACTTAACCTGCTCATCACTTTGGAGTGCACTTATGCATTGGGGTAGGTTATTAGTTTCCACTTGAAAGATTAAATACAATACAATGATAAGAGGCCCCAAGGTGGGAAACTCTACATGATGTCATAAATGTCAAATGTAGTTCATGGGGATATATATATATATATATATATATAATGACATAGAGATCCATTATATATATATATAATGGATCTCTATGTAATCCAAACATTAACTACATCAAGAACAAAATTTGTGACTTATACCCTTTTTTCCACATTTATGCATTTATGAGGAACATTTATAGAATTGCAAAAAAAAATTATCCTCAAGTTTGGATGGAAACTCATGTCCAACCTCTAGCTAGGGTATCCAAGAGAATCATCAATATACTTATGAATTTGGGTGATTATTAGATATACCTAGACTACATTGTCATCATGGTTGTTGGACATAATGTAGACCCTCTTCAACTCCCCAAATTCTTCTAAAAAAAAGTTGTCAATCAAGAGGTTGATTTCTAATTATGGAATGGGATGGATGAGGACTTGACCAAGAGTAATAAGATTACATTATATGGTTCCCATCTCACAATTGGGATAATGCAATATAGATATAGAAGACATTTCAAAGAGGTTGGTAATGCAAGGAAGGCTTATGCCTTTTCTACTCTACCCCATAATTATTGGGACCCCCATGGGAGAGTGCAACAAAAGATTCACAATCTAGGCATCCTTTACAAGCATGAGCCTTTCTATCATGAATTTTTGTTTTTCAATTCAAAAGATGATGAAAAATCTAAGGAAATGGTTGAGACTATTGGTCTAAGTGAAGATTTGTTGAGTGTAATCCAAGAATATCCTTCCCTTACACTTGGTCAAGACATATTTATGATCCCACCAATAGGGTAATGGACATCATCTAATTTATGGAGTGTCATACCTTTTGTAGACACCAAAATTATGTCACACACATGTGTATAACTCCTTGTGTCAAAACCCCTTATTAGCCCATTTTTCAATAATAACAATTAGTTTCCCTAACCCATGCTTTTACCCCTCACACATTTAATTAATTTAAAATAATTAACTAAGTTAATTAAAAAAACCATTTTTCCACCTTACTTGGCCACCTCACCCTATGACTAATTCCCACTTGATGAGTTAGCTCAAGACCTAGTCCCCTCATCCTAACTACCTAAGATTTATTCTCACTTCCAAACTAAATTCTTAATCAACTACCTCCTTCTTAACCTCTTAGTTTTACCATTTGAAATGGGTACCACACTTGGCACAAATAATAATATAAACTAAGCTAAAAATAGTAATATTTACCTATTTTAGGGCCATCAACATTAGTCAACCCATGGCTAATGTCGATGGGATTACCGATGTCAACAATATAAGACAAACTCCAACCTGTAGTTTAGCTCAGTAAAAATAAAGAAAATTTATTCATACCTACATTCAAGCTCTTGGCATTCTATTTTTGACATCCTAAATTACTAACATCTTGCATAAGTTAATCATGATCAAGAATTGAGCTCTTGAGAACCAACATCACCCACTTTTTGTTTAGGTATTCAAGTTTGAACTCCCTGATAGGGACCATCAATCTGACACTTATCATTCAATAACTACAACTAAGTACATCACTTATTTTGTAGGTCTTTTAAATATTTATTCTACTATCACTTTATATGTAAAGTACATTGATTTACACAATCTTGATTGAACCTCCATGAGAGAGTTACAAAGCTTCCTCACTTGTTTCCCCTTAACCTAACACGCCAAACCTCTGACTAGATATACCCAAACCATACTCTCTCTCTCTCTCATAACTCTCCTAAACCTCTTAGACCTAATCAAAATTATTTTCTACACTTGAAAAATCCTTTTGTAATCCCCTAGGAAATTATTACCCCTATTGACCTTTTTATCCTAACTGACATTGGTTACCTTCACCACTAACCTTGATAGTATAACTCATATCAATCACTACCCCATTGATGTTAGTGACTATGGATTTCCTAACCTATCCAAAACCTACCCAAATAACTTCTAAAATACAAGTTGAGAATAACAATAATATTATCTCTCTTTCACTCTCTTTTTACCTCTCTTTCAGTTATTAATTACTCTTTTGTCTCTCAAAAGTGGACTGTCATCTCTAAGTAAGTTTCACACTTCCTAAAACAAGTGTGTAGCTTTGCATCCCACTCATTTAACTACTAACAAACATATTGTGGTAGTGCTTCCTTACTTGTAGGTAGTCCTCCGTAGCCAAAGAGGAGTGCTCACAACATCTAGATATGGCACGCAAACTAATCCAGGTTCACTCTAATCACTTATCCCCATCATTCCTTTTTGTTTTCCTTTAGACTTGAAATAGACAAAATTTAGCAAAACATTTCTGACACAACTAGTCAGACTTCAAAGTTTTCTTTGGCTTCATTTCTTATTTTAAACATTAATATAGGTGCATTATAGTGAAAATTTCATTTCTTGCACTTCCTCCTTCTCTTTTCTCTTAAAATGAAAAATTCAATATTTTATTTTCTGTTTAAAATTATTAAACTAAAATTTTGTTTCTTTTCTCTTCACCTCTAAAAGCAATTTATTATTATTTTTATATAATTTAAAAAGAATATCTTCTTTACTTCTTCTTTCATGCATATTAGGATAGTGAATTTCATTTTCTATTCCTATTTCATCTTTATTTTCATTTTAATCTAAACATTTTATAATTGGGTCTAAAACTTACTACATTTCATTATTTGCTTGCTACATATTAGCTCACCTAGTTAATTACAAGCATTTTGAATAAATTGTAGTGCACCTATGTTACACAACCAAATCACATTCACACAAATAAACATCTAAACTCACCTAAGAAAAGGCCCATCATAATTCCATCATCTAATGGATCACCTTACCCTACCCATCTATCCTACTTAAATTTCACCACCAAGGGGAGAACCCACTCCATTCTCTGGGAGAGTATAAACTCTAGACAGAAGGTATATTTTGGCTAAGAAGCCTATCTCAGCTCTCGGTTTGTGAAGTATAGAGAGCAAGATCCTATAACAAGTCACATACTTGGTCTAACATAGATTTCCTCTTTTGCACTAAAACTAACCTAAAACCAACTCTAGATTGCTTTCTAGTACCTTTGATAACCAAATTCTCTTTTCACTATCTAATTAAGGCATAAGCCAACATGAGACTAAAAATTAATCTCTAGGGCTTAATAGTTTCTAGATGTATGTTCTTTTTTTATTTTCTATTTCCTTCTATATCTTTGAGCTGGTAAGGACATTTTCCTATTTATTCACAAAATCAATACTATTTCTAATAATTAGTTTGTATAACCTATTATCTTAGTTTTTTAGTGTTCTTCCTTCTTACATAGACCTCTTGCATCCACTGTTTTACCTAGTTTCAACTTTTAGTTTCTTAAAACATCATATTTTCCATCTCCCAAGATATCATAGTGACCAACATCAGTTAACACTATCAACATCACTAGATTTTACCTACAAACATTGGTTAAACCACTGACGTTGGTAAATGTTTTCTATCAACATCATTCAAGTGATCAACATCAATGACTATGTAATTTCATTTATTCAAAATAACAAGCTAAAATAACCCACTTACACTCAAACTTGGTTTTTCCTTATTATATTTCTAATATAGGGTAGTATGACTATTTATACTTCCTCTTGCATGGTATTGACACAAAGTCAAGACAAAATTCTTACCGATTATGTAAGCCAACAACCACTTCCACCTTCCCTTCTCACTTTCAATTCTATCATGGAGCATACTTCAGATATAGATCATACTCCTAGCCCCAACCAAATTCCCATTGTGCTTGAGGGAGATCAAGATTTTTCTAAATTTCTTGAATGCAATGTGGTAGCCCTTAAGCATTACCTTTTTATGAACTAAACCCATAATTATTTGGGTGACCCAATCTATGGCATGCCAACCTCTCTAATGGAGACAACCTCAGTTTTAGTTGCCTCCATTATTTTCCTCATGGTTACCCAAACCACCACTTTGATGAGTAACCCAGCTATAAATAATGTACTATGTGTAGCATCTCCAACTGGCCAATCCCACCTAAACCTTGGTGTGACTTCCCTACTTTCACAACCATAACCAATTCATTCAAGTCACACCCCATTCTAGAATTTACTGGTACCTATTCCATCTACGCTTGTGCCTATAATTACCTGATTTATAACTCATCATTCATCTAGTCTAACCATTCCAATAATCCAACCTAAAATAACAACAACCAACCAAGGCATAGTCTCCAACCCAATGGTACAAACCCCTTTTCTTTCTTTCTACACCCTAGCCTATGATTCATTATCCTTATGTTGCTTCAACACAAGCTCAACAAGATATTTCATACACTCCCTCTACTTCCTATTAGGTTACCTATAACTTAGGAGGTATTCCCCAAATAAATTCCCCTCTAGACCTCATAAAGATGTTGATGGATAAGATGTCTAATCTAGAGACATCCATTTCTAGTTCAAAGAATGTGTTATCTTATGATCAGATATGTAATGAACCAATCCATCCTTCTATGCCTATTCACCCTTATCCAAGATAATGGGAACTCCCTAAATTTACTTATTTCCAGAGTAAAGAGGACCAACAATATCACTTTCTAGCATTTAAACATGCTTGCTATTTAATAGGGCATGATGATACATTACTACTTCACACTTCCCTATGTCTCTTTCTAGTGTTGCCTTAGATTGGTATATCTCTATACCTCAACACTCCATTTTGTCATTTACCCAAATCACATAAATATTTCTAGACCATTTAACTATTAACATTTCTAAGAAGGTTTCTATAACAAACCTTTATTCTATTAGACAATTTGATGATGAGTCTATTACAGATTTTGTCACTCATTGGAGAAGCTTGATCAATCAACTCTCCTTCTCCTTACCCCAACCAGAGCTTATTGAGATCTTCTCAAGGTAATGTGCTAATAACATCTCATCCACACTTTGGTACAAAAATTTTTCACATTTGATGAGGCCTTTACAATGGCATAGAAACTTGAGGTTCATGTTATAAATGAAGGCAAAGTCAAGTTGCACAGTAAGAATCCTAATTCTAAATCAAATGAATCCTCCTCCTCTAAAAATTTTACCTTTAACTAAAAATCTAAAGGCTCTACCAACATGGTGGTCATTAAGTCAGCCTCTTCCACAACCACAAACTAGTCAAATTCCTCAACTTCCCAAAATCTAACCAAGCAATTCCAAAAATAGTATGAACAAAGACAATACACTCCCATTGGGGAGTCATATACATCTATCTTAGAGAAACTATTACAACAAGGTGTCATAACCCTTCCTCAAATCAAACCTCCTATACAATTCAACCCTTCCCATCTTATTCCAACTTGGTACAAGGAAGATGAGTTTTGCAGTTACCATTGAGTTAAAGGCCACAATTCTAATAACTATAAGATGCTCAAGAACATTGTTCAAAATATGCTTGATAGAGGTGATCTCATCTTGGATAATCCTAATTCACCCACTAATCAAAGTATGGATGTGTTCAAACACCATTTTCCTAACCATTCACTAAAATAAAATATTGTTTAGACCATAACTAACTTAGGTGATCATAATATCCATATGGTTAATATGGTCTTTCCTTTACCTCTAGTTCAACCTTCCCCTACATCCATTTCATCGAGTCCTCCCACACATTCAATGGCATATATTTTTCCCATTCTTATTCCTTAGGTAGAAGAGCCTATTTCACCCATTCCACTCCCTCGAGAGGAAGAGCCTCCTTTTAAACTTCTTTTGCCTCTTAAGGAGCCTATAATGCTAATTTCTTTTACACCAATATTACCTCTCCTCTTACCACACCCTACACATTCCTCAACCACATGTTGAAGGAAACATCATTCCTACATTATACCCTATTGAGGAACCTTCTTTGCCTACCTCTAATCCACCTATAGAGAGTAATACCCCACCCATTCCACCTTTGCACTTAAATGAGTTAGTTTTATCTACTCCCATAATAGATGAGAGACGTATTATGCCAACTCAAATTATACCACTCTTACCCCTTTTTTTACCTTTGGAAGATCATACTTTACCCATGCCTCACCCACATGTTGATGGAGCCATAATACCTATGCTTTACCCTCTTGAGGAACCTTCTTTGCCTACCTCCCCTCTACCCATGGTAGACCATGTCTCTTCTCCTATCTTTATCAAAGATGACCCCATTGTAGTTCTTTCTCATCTCTCACCTGATTTAACAAAAACCAACAATTTCCCTCGTTTCTAAACACCTCAAACATCTAAAGACACAACCATAAGACCTACATCAACTTTGTTTAAACCCTTCTCATGTTTGGTGAAAAGTATAGAATTTATTGACTCCATGAAGCTAGATCATGTGGCATTTTAGGACCTAATTAAATATCCTTATCCAACACAATGAATGTCAACCTTTACTACTCACCCTCTCACTACCCTTTACCCCAAGGTCTTTGACAAAGCTATAGCTTCTTCACCAAAAGCACTTGAAGTTTAACCATTTATGTCAAAACCCTCACCCTCATAGGAATATACCATGTTAAAGCAGATCAAGCCCTTAGGTGGATGCCCCATCTCTAATTTAATTCATCCATAGGTGAAATTAGATTTAAATCCTCAACCATAAATTAGAGTTTTGTGGCCTAAATTATAGATGAGTGTTAAGATTCATAGATCTCATCGATCCCTTCTTCAACCCTCCACTTTACCATCTATTTTGGGACCACAACACTCTACTTTAGTTGAAATCTTACCAAACTAAGAAAAATAAAAGGTTAAGTTACCTCCACTCATGAATTTACCATCTAATAGAACTTTCACATCTAACACTATAAAAGTAATATAAAAACATGTAACTCCATCATCACCAAACAAAGCACCATGTAAAACTACCTTTCCAACACTGAAATAAAAGATGGTGTCCATTCCTATTAGCACAACAAGTACAATCCCAATTATAGGCTCTCAATGCTTTTCTTACATCATTTATTGAAATATTCCATAATAACTCTTCCTCTTATTATGAATAAAGTCCTCTTGGAATGAAGCCATCTTCGTTTAATAATACACAAGTGTGTTTATATCATCATTCACCTAGAAATGATACTGAGAGTTGTAAAGCCCTAACAATAGTCATTTGACAACACTTTTATGTCAACACTCTCTTTGATGATACTACCATTAACCTTCTTGTTATTCCACCATTGGCATCCATAGTGCTTCCTACTATTCCACATAAATTCAAACCTAAAGATGTCATCGTAACCCCTTTACCACCTCCTTCACTGACATTTCAAATTAATATAGTTAATGTGGCCACATGGTCACAAAACCAAAAATATAAAGTTAAAGAAATGATTAGTACTCCTTGGACTCATCCCTTTACCAAAGACACTCCTCCTCTTAATCTTAAGATTTCCATCTTGGGTATTCCTAAAACAACATCTTCAAATGTTATTCAAAGCTTAATGGTGAAACAACTTCACCAAACTCCTGTGAAAAAGTCTTTATATGAGTTAATCCAAAACTCATCCCAACACCATCAAGCTTTTTTTAGTGCCTTTTAAGTGATTATGGTACAATATGATGATCCCCAACCTTTTTTATCTTTGGTCATCTCCCTTAATTCCATCTCCCTGATTTCTTTTAGTGATTCAGAAATCCCACTACAACACCCTAAATATTAAGATTCTACCCTTTTTATTTTTGCATATATTGATCAAACTCATGTCAAGAGAGTTATGATTGATGGGGGAGATATTATAAATATTATTTCCACCCATGCCTACAAATATCTATCCCTTCTTGATAATTGCATGTCTCAAACTGATGTGATACTTCACTCCTTTAATGATACTACAACTACTATGGTGGGCACTATTTTCTTACATATCTATGTAGGTCCCCACACTATTCTTGAGATATTATATGTTGTGGAAGGAGATTTCCAATATAACATACTACTTGGATGACCTTGGATACGTGCTATGGCATGTGTACCCTAAAATTTTCACTGATGTGTCAAGTTTGAACATGATGGGTAGTACATGCCATACATGTTGACCCACCTCCATTTAAAACATGCAACATGACATTAGTCCTAATGATTTTCTCATTCCATTGAAAACATCACCTTCTCTACATGATACTTTTGAATCATTTACAATATCCACTCCCTTGATTACATAAATATTGACAACACAAATTCTTGAAAAGGATCCTATGGAGGAGACCTTTCAATATTTGTCACTCATTGAATATCATTTATTGACACTTGACATGTTCTATACTCCACAAGCATATGGAAGGCTTCACATGCACCCAAATTATGATCATTGTATTTGGATGGTAATCACTTATGGGCCCCATAACCTTCAAACCAATTTCACATATGGGGGAATTGATCAAGCTCCCACTATTAACAATCCATCTTCTTCACCATAACTATTTACCTATTACTTCTCTTTACTAAGGAACCCTAGATTCACTCACACCTATCTTTATAGGTATGCCTAGAAAGTATTTGGTTTGGTTCATTACAAACAATGTGTCCATATGCCTATTGAATATCCTACTAGTAACACCATTGAAAATTCCAAAAAGAGGCATGGAGTGGGATATGACAAACCAACTAAACTCATTAAGACTTCCCATGTACCAATTATCAAAAAACTAGTATCTCATTCTTCACCTTCTTCTCCATCATCACCTACCAAATCAGACGTATCTATACCTCCTAATTTTTTTCAATAAATGCCATCTATTTGGGGCCTCTCACCTATCATCATTATAAGGAAACAAGGTCCCTTCCTCTCATTCATCCTTAAATAGTTGATGAATATTCTCCCACTATTAACACTATTTAATGTCAAGATGATGATGAAATTCTCACCTACATGGGTGTGGATGATTCCTATATCCAATTATCACTACCATCTAAAACACAAGCTATGTTAAATGAATCAACCATTGAAATCAACTTGCCCTCTCACAATAACCCTCACATCCTCAAGATTGGCCAATCTTTAGATTCTTCCAAGCAAGCTAATTATGTCGTATTTATTAATGACCATAACAATGCCTTTTCTTGTTCTTATAATGACATTCTTAGTATTGACCCCTCTATCATCACCCATAACATTTTCACCAATCAAGAAGCTAAACCTGTTAAGTAGAAGTTTCACAAGATGCATCCTTGTATTTCTCTCCTTGTCAAAGAAAAGCTCCAATGCCTCATTTCTATTAATTTTATCCAACCCATCAACTACCTGCAATGGATTTCCAATATTTTTACTATCATAAAGCAATCAGGAGAATTCACATTTGCACCATCATGATTTAAACCTTGCTTGTCTAAAAGATGACTTCCCATTACCAAGTATAGACTAACTTGTTGATCTGATGGCTAGTCATGAGATGCTATCAATTATGGATAGATTCTCTAGATATAATCAAATCCTAGTTGCTTATGAGGATCAACACAATATAACCTTCATTAACCCATGGGGGACTTTCTATTATTAGGTCATGCCATTTAGCCTAAAGAACACTGGTGTAATCTACCAACATGCCATGACCTAAATTTTTCATGATCTCCTACACAAAATTATAGAAGATTACATGGATGACTTACTTGTCAAGTCTAAACTTCATTAATACCACTTGAAGATTCTCAAAACCATATTTACTCTTCTAATATAACATTTAACTAAACCCAAAGAAATGTGTCTTCGGTGTTCTTTTTTATAAGCTCTTAGGTTTCATCATTTCTCTCCATGGTATCAAGGTCAATCATGCTAAGGTTAGACAAATCTTAGAGATAACTCCACCTAATAATATCAAACAACTTCATAGCCTATAGGGTAAACATCACTCAATTCATCACTTCATTTCCTAGCTGTTAGATCATTGCCAACCCTTTCACCATGTCCTCAAAATGGATGTCTCCTTTAATTAGAATATAGATTTCTAGAAAGATTTTGATGAACTTAAACAATACCTTCTTTCCCCACCAGTTCTTATTACACCTAAGGAAAATAATATTTTTTACTTATACATCTCTGTAATAGACCATTCTCTAGGTGTTATGATTGCACATCGATATGACTAACATCGAGAGTAGGTAGTTTACTACATAAGCTGCACAATTATTGATTACGACACTTGATATACCCATAATAAAAAACTTTGCCTTGTATTTATATTTTCTACCTCCAATCTTTTCCATTATCTCCTAAATCATAAAACCTATATGGTCACCCATACTGATCCCCTCAAATACATGCATTCCAATCCATATCACAACCAATGTGTAGCTCAGTGGCTCATGCTTTTGGTTGAATTTTATTTAGAATTCATTCAGTAAAAGTCTATTAGGGGGAAAATAATCACTGACCAGTTAGCTATTACCCCTTTACCTAACAATCAACCTTCAAACTCAAATTCCCTGATGAATCCATCATAATGCTCTCCACTAATGACATCCCCTATCAAATGATGATGTTCTTTGAGAGATCTAAATGTCAACATGGTGGGGGTGTGGGGGTCATTATTATTCCACTATATGGTGAGCCTATACCTTTGTCATTTAAACTAGATTTTGAATGCACTAACAATATGTTCAAATATGAGGCTTCGATCTTAAGACTTCAATTAACTCTCTTCTTGGGTATCAAATCCATAACCATTTTTGGTGATTCTCAGCTAGTGGTTAACTAGGTTAAACATTCCTACCTATGAAAAATGAAATTCTATAGTGGTATAAACATCATGTAGATACGTTATTAGGATCATTTAATCTTATCTCTTACAAACTATTCCTTGATCTATAAGCAAGTTTTCTAACATGATGGATTCATTTTATTCACACATACCCTCTTCATCCCATTCCTCAAGAATATATGTCACTATGCATCGCTTAACATTATCCTCTTATGTCTGAACTAACATCCTCTTTGCCAAAAATGTAATAGCTGACCCACATGACTTATGGTACAAGAAACTCATAGATTATCTTTCCTTATCTATTACCCCTTCTGATCTCTCTAATAATGGGAGATGTGCTTTCATAAAATGTGCTACTCATTACACTATACTAGGGGTACTTCTCTACAAGTGAGGTTTTGATGGTATTTTCCTTAGATGCCTCACTAGTATTGAATCTCCCTTCACTATTAAGTAATTCCTTGATGGGATTTATGTTGGGCATTTCAATGGTCACAAAGTTTCCAAGCGTATCCTTTGACTTGGCTATTATTGGCCCACACTTCATCAAGATTGTGCTGATCACATTCAACATTGCATCAAGTGTTAACAACATGATAATCTCCTTCATGTCCTCAGTCATGAATTACAAGTCACCAAAGACTTTTGGACCTTCTCCTAATGGGGCTTAGATCTAATTGGAGAGATTAACCATCATCATCCCTCCATCATCATTATATCATTACTACCACTAAATACTTCACCAAGTGGGTTAAGGCCATCCCTTTCATCTCCACTAAAGATGACAAAATTGTTGACTTCATCAACCATCACATCATCTATCATTTTGGTGTCCCTTATAAAATTATAATAGATAATGGAAAATCTTTCAAAACCAAGACTTTTCAAAGTCTTTGTGATAAATATAGAATCAAATTAAGCTTCTCATCACTATACTATCCAAAATCTAATGGATAGGTATAAGCTTCTAACAAAAATTTAACCAAAATTCTCATAAAGGTAGTCAAAAATACGGGGAAGAATTGACACACACACACATTCCTTTTACTTTATGGGCTTACCACACTAGCATTTAAACCCTTATGGGTGCTACACATTTTTCCTTGGTATATGGGATAGAGGTTTTTTTGCCTCTTGAAGTCTAGATTCCTTTTCTTCACATTTCTCTACAAGACATACTTACTAATGATGAATTTTACCAAGAACATTTGGCTCAATTTGAATTGCTTGATGAGCACTGTCTCATAGCCCTCAACCACCTCCAAATATATCAAAAGCATATCAAACATGCTTATAATAAAAACCTTAAAGAGTGAGATTTCAATGTAGGAGATCTCATCTTAAAATAGAATCAACATATGACAAACATGGAGAAAATAAAATAAGGTAAGTTTGTTTCTAATTAGCTTGGGCCTTATATCATAACTCAAAAGTATGGCTCAGGGACTTATCAGTTTTCTTCTCTTTAAGGAAGGCCAAAACTCGACCCTCTAAAGGCCTTACACCTATGACCATTATTTTATTAAATAAGTGTCACTTCACCTCATGTTTAACTTGAGCTCATCTCTTGAGAATCCCTATTAAATTCGTTTCCTTTCCTTTTCACCCTTACTCCTATAACACTTAGTTAACTTACATTGTGGTATGGTTTTTTCCTCAAAGTGGAAAACTCCTAAGCCTCTATAGTCTTGTCCATGACTAAAAGTAAAAAAAAAAAAAAAAAAAGCTTTAAGTAATGGACTTTCCTATAGTAGGAAGGCCAAAACATGCGCCTCTAAAGGCCTTACACCTATGACCATTCTTTTATTAAACAAGCATCACTTCACCTCATGTTTAACTTGAGCTCATCCCTTGAGCATCCCTATTACATTCATTTCCTTTCCTCTTCACCCTTACTCCTATAACACTTAGTTAACTTATGTAGTGATATGGTTTTGCCCTCAAAGTGGAAAACTCCTAAGCCTCTATAGTCTTGTCCATGACTAAAAGTAAAAAAAAAAGCTTTAAGTCATGGACTTGCCTATAGTAGCTCTCGGGCCACCCATAAAAAGAGCACATCATTCCCACTTTGTAGGTTATGCTACCCAAACATTTTCCCTAATTTTACCTTCTTTTACCTCATAATCTTTCAAGGGACTGTGAAACTCACTTAATATAAGGTAAACACATTTCTTCTCTAATAGACACAATGGTTTAAAGATATAAGGCATGAAAGAGGCTCATTTTATTAAGCCTATTTATGTTCTGATTATGGTCTTTGCCAGTGCATGAGCATTCTACCTCTTTATTTTCCCATCCACATCACATGTCGATCTCTCTATTGAGGTGAAGAAATAATGTCAAGCCAACACTATCAAAGCCCACTCAGTTTATTTTACACATACACCATCACAAGTATGAAAAAATGCTGAAATAAACTAACATAACCAATTTATTCATTTTAAGCATAAACTATCACAAAATATGGAAAAATGCTAAGATGAAACTAACAAACCAACTATGCATATACCATCAAATATATGGGAAAGGCTAGTCTACCTCAACTAACATGATCAACATTAACATCAAATTAACATAACATAAAATTATCATCTAAATAATCATCATCCATATCATCTTCATCATAATCACAATACACACATCTCAAAAACATAATAAATGAACATCTCATGTATATATATATATGATCAAAATACATGTCTATAACTACATCATCATAATATCATCTCTCTCTCTCTCTCTCAAAATACACATCTTGCATCTTTAGTGCACATGCTGGTATGCATATAACATATGCAATCAAAATTAGCAAATTATAACAATCAGGGTACTTAAGAATCTCTACATGGTCATGAGGAAGTAGTGTCATCACCACTCTCCACCCATCTACATCTATGTGAGCTAAAAGCCAAGGCATGTGACATAGACCTATCCTACTCTCTAAACATTGAATATTTCTAAATCTATGAAAAATCTCTAATCACCCTCTCATAGTAGGCAATCTCATCTAGCATATTCATAATCTCACCATATATATAGTTTATGGAGGTCCCATAGTACCTGATGATGGTCCAACCTAAACTAGACCCTATGGTGGTGGTGGAGGAGAAGGAGTTTCTTGACCTACTTCTCTCAAACTATCCATCTCTACTATCACTATAGTCATCTGACCTTATAAGACTATAACTTGGCCCTGTAGTGCTACAAGTTAGCCTTGTAATACCCCAAACTAACCTTGAAACAACACCACCTACCCCTATAAGACTAATACCTATGCATAGGCTATATGTCGAGCCTGCACTACTACATCTCAGGCCTATACCATTGCATCTCTCTCTCTCTCTCTCACAACCCTTGTAAATATGGTGGTGGCTTCTTGACCTCCACCATGGGATGTAAACTAACCCACCTAGCTATATACACCACTGTGGATCCTAGATCTCCAACCCATCACCTTGCTAGTAGATCCTCAAAATCTATCCTATCTATCTCATGGAGAAATGGTAGGGGTGCATCTATGTCATCCCTCTTATATCAAGGGA
Source organism: Torreya grandis (assembly GCA_037957365.1). Classification (NCBI taxonomy): domain Eukaryota; kingdom Viridiplantae; phylum Streptophyta; class Pinopsida; order Cupressales; family Taxaceae; genus Torreya; species Torreya grandis. The sequence continues at coordinate 732,104 of JARHVA010004599.1, forward strand.
AGATAGGCAAAATATCTTGGATTAGACCAGTTTACCTTCTAACCCATGTTACAGGTACCATCTCTAATTCACTAGATCATCTCCCCCTGACCCATAGTGATCTCTATAAACCAACAAGATATTATGCCTATCCTCTTAAAACTAGGTATGTTAGGTAGGGTCTCCACAAAATATCAGTAGGGATCAAACCCTCAATCATTTTTCTATAATAGGCAATGTCCCAAACCATGCCATCCACTTGGATCTATGTCATTCCCTCTCTCCACCATCTAAAACCAACCCTAAATCTAGCTAGGATCATGGTAGGTAACCCCAATGGTCATGTCACCACAATGTTCTCATATGCCCAACAATGTAGTAAATGGTTGACACATAAATTACATCACCATCATAGTCTCAAAGCCCATAACTCTTTATATAACTATACTAAAAATATTAGACCCGAGGCAAAAACATTCTGATTTTCAACCTTTTATGCAAGCACACCTATCAATGTAATAAAAAATCTACCATCATCTACATCTGGTAATGCATACACTTTGATCTTGATCATCATCAAGATGGTCAATTGGTGTTACTCCTCATCAGTGATATAGAGTGGCTCATATGAAAAACTTGTTAAATGGTAGGTCACCTCACTAATATTATCTCCATATAATGTGACAATGTGTATATCATGCTCCTATCTCAAGCATACAAAGAGCTCATCACCCTAGAGTGGTAGTCATAAAATCCTATAAACATCATTTTAAGTCACTGTCAACTCTCTGGTTGGTAGATGAAAGGTGTTGGCGGTGTGATCTGACCTCTCAATCAATGATATCATAAGGAACACATCCCAAGTGACTTGACAATACCATTGCACTCCTCCTAACACCATATATGCCATGTGATCCAACTCATCTGGAGTGATGTCCCTACTCATACATGTCAAAATCCTTGGTATATGATCTCATAATGTTAGCTCCATCCTCACCTACATCCATACACACACAACTCAAGTCACATACCTTTTTAATATACTCTATCACCACCTTTTACCCTTTCTCTTTGGGAGAACTACATTGGTCTAAGGCCCTAAACTAGGCTATGTAGACAACACTCAGTTGACATGAGGTCTTTTAAGGTTAACTTAGCCATATACCTACCTAACTAACTACCTTACGCTTTTGTCTCTACCCAAGGCTTCACTACCTCTCTCTCTCTCTACCCTAAGCTTTACTATCTCTTCTCTCTCTCCACCCTAGGCCTACCTACCTATTGTGACTCTAAGCCTCATAGCCTATATCCTTGACTCTTGATAATATGCCCTATTTTTAAGCCCTAGACCTCTTGACCTATCTCAACCTACCTTTTTACCCATTTCCCCTAAAACACCTTTTAATAGCACCTTAGATATTTTCCCTAGGCTTTGGGAGAACTACATTGGCTTGTGGCCCTAAACTACGCTATGTAGGTAGCACTCAGTTGACATGAGGTCTTTTGAGGCTAGCTCAACTATTAGGCTAGTTGACTACTTCCACTAGGGATCCACATTGACCCTTTCTCCTATTTTTTGAGTCATTCACAGTCACCAACATTGGCATTACTATTGATGTCAGTGCTTTATAAGCCTAATTATTAGTCAATGTTGGTAGACACCTACTATCCTTGGTACCACGTCAGCTAACATCGATGGACATCACTGATGTCAATGATTGGTTCAACCCTAGGGTCAAATGACACAAACCTAACATTACAAATTTCACCTAAAAACCTACCCAAATAACTCCCTAACTTATCCTAAAACTAACCTACCCTATTATCTACCCATCTACTAACATTTTCTACACCCCCACCACTAAATTAGCCTAAATCCTACAAATACCCAAATCAAATTTGAAACTAACTAGTAGAGACTCTTACCTCATCTCTCAATCTCCTTCTAGCTGGCATAACTAGCTCCTGTGGTGGTGTGCCTCCTGTTGGGTCCCCTCCTTGCTCTACCATCTCAATCACTCTACAAGATCTATTTTTTTATCTCCAATCACAAAGTTTCAAATGAGTTTGGTCAGTCTCCAAACCCCCTTTTGTCATGTTTAGTCAGCCACCAATAATGACATTCTTAACCTAATCTACTGATATTAGTGCTTACATATACCAACATTGGAAACATTTCCCTATTATGCTAATGTCAGCACTATTTGTTACCAATATCGGCAATGTCACTAATGTTGGCACTATTACCTCCACTATTTAAAAAAATAACCCTAACTTTTTAGACTTTACTCATACATTGGGGCAATTAGAGATCACATATATCTCCCCAACCATGACAAATGCCATTGGAGATCACTTACATCTTCACCCATGATGACTTTTCTTGGATATCATTAATATATCCTCACTCATTAACCCTTTTACACCAACCTTGCATTGCTTGTCTTGACTACTTATGTTATTCTGCTATAGTTGGCTACTCTGTGCACACATGTATATTAGGTGTTATAGATGGTAACCAAGCCCATATTATCACCTTCAACCCTTTTATGTTTCCCAAGGGAACTTCTTACTCTAGATACCTAAGATACATCAACCATTAGAGCTAGAACTTTAATTGTTTTGACCTATCAGGTATCACCTACAAGCTATGTTTTGGTTATTTCTATTCGAGTCCTCCTTAACCTTGCATATTTTTTACTTTATCAAATATAACTCTTAGTAGTATATGCACATGAAGTGATACTCAATTCTTCACCAGTCACCCAATTACCTTCTTATCAAATTAGTACTCGATGTTGGTTTCTCCTCCATCGATTCCCATTTTGAGGGGGGATATCTCATCCAATACTTGGAGTATCTAACTCCTTTTTTTGGCTTAAAAACTTGTTAGTACAAATTACAAGAAAAAAATGGGAAAATGTAGACACCAAAATTACATCACACACATGTGCATAACTCCCTATGTTTAAATCCCTTTTTAGCCCATTTTTTAATAATAATAATTAACTTACGTGACCTATGCTTTTACCCCTCACACATTAATTAATTTAAAATACTTAATTAGGTTAATTTAAAAACCCCTTTTGCCACCTTACCTGGCTACCTTGCCTTATGACTAATTCTCACCTAATGAGTCACCTGAAGACTTGGTCCCCTCATCTTAACTACCTAAGACTTATTCTCTCTTCCAAACTAAATTCCTAATCAACTACCTCCTTCTTAACCTCTTATTTTTTCAACTTTGTAATGGATGCCACACTTGGCATGAAGAATAATAGAAAACAAGAAAAAAATGGTAAGGTTTACCTATTCTAGGGCCATTGATGTTGGTCAACCCATGGTTGATGTTGGTGGGATAACCGATGTCAAAAATATAAGCCAAACTCCAACTTAAATTTTAGGTTAGCAAAAATCAAGAAAATTGATTATTACTTACTTTTAAGCTCTCAACATTCTATTTTTGACATCTTGGCTTACTATCATCTTACATAAGTTAATCATGATTAGGAATTAAGCTCTTGAGAACCAATAACACCCATTTATTATCGTTATTTAGGAATTTAGGTTTAGACTCCTTGATAGGGACCATCAATCTGACACTTATCATTTAGTAACTATAGCTAAGTATATCACTTATTCTAGAGATATTTTAAACATTTATTATTCTATCACTTTATATCTATAATGAATTAATTTATACACTCTTGACCAAACCCCTATGAGGGAGTTAAAAAGGTTCCTCACTTGTTTCTCCTTAGCCTGACATACTAAACCTTTGACTAGATCTACCCAAAACATACTCTCTCTCTCTCTCTCTCTCTCTCTCTCTCTCTCTCTCTCTCTCTCTCTCTCTCTCTCTCTCTCTCTCTCTCTCTCTCTCTCTCTCTCTCACACACACACACACACACACACACACACACACACACACACACAATTCTCCCCAACCTCCCAAACCTAATCAAAACTATTTTCTAGACTAGGAAAATCCTTTTGCAAGCCCCCAGGAAATTATTTCCCCTATCAACCTCAAAAACCTAATTGACATTGATCACCTTCACCACCGACCTTGGTATTATAACTAATATTGGTCACTACCCCACCGATGTCAAAGACTATGGATTTCCTAACCTCTTAAAAACCTACCCAAACAACTTCAAAAATATAAACAAAGTACACCACCTACACCCTGACACTCTATAATACACTCATGTTGTGAATAATGGTAATAATATATCTCTTTCACTCTCTTTTTACCTCTCCTTTAATTTTGTATTACTCTTTTGTCTCTCAAAAGTGGACTGTCATCTCTAGGGAAGTTTCATGCTTCTTAGAACAAACACGTAGCTTGGCAACCCACTCATTTAACTACTAGCAAACATCTTGTAGTATTTCTTTCTTACTTATAGGTAGTCTTCCCAAGCCAAAAAATAGTGCTCAAAATGTCTGGATACAATGCACAAACCAATCCAAGTTCATCTAATCACTTATCCCCATTATTCTTTTTTATTATCCTTTAAACATGAAATAGAGAAAATCTAGTGAAACACCTTTCTAATAGCCACAAGACCGAAGCCAGGACCCCTAACATCCACCTACTATGATGATATATCTTCATCAAGAGTAATATCAAGTGGTAGGGGAAACACCAACTACTAGAGAGAAATAAAAAGAGGATCCTCAAGTTAAAATAACTATTGTTAAACTAAGAAAGGTAAAATAAGAACTATTTGAAGAATCAATTTAGATGGAGGCCAAAACTATGGGGATAGAAGAGGGAATCATATGCTTAGACTCCTATGATGAGGAGGATATTACACCTATTATGATATTTTTGACAACTATAACCTCTAGTATGAATCTTCCCTCTCCTACCCAACAAATAATTACTCCTCAGGATAAGAGGACAATAATTTGTTAGAAGAGAAAATCTAGGGTAGAAAGGCCATAGAATTCATCCTCAAAGGTAACAAGAAGATAATAACAACCTTCAATTTAAGGTGATCTAAGTTATGAGGTGTATGAAAAGGATCTATGGAAAGACAAGGAACTGATCTTGTAAGGATTTAAAGCAAAGTCACCCCATAGTGGTGACCAGTCAGGTAAGGGTGTTCTATTTACTATTGAGTTAGGCATTTCTCCTATTATGTCATTAACAATTATTTCTTCTATGTCATTTCTAGTTTTATCTAATTTTACTCATGTTTCATCATTACCTATTAAGCCTATTTCCATTATGGTAACCACTACTCCAACCATTGCTCCTTCAATCTTCACCTCTACTTCCACAACAAGTAGCCAACACATTACCTAAGTGATAGTTTATTATATTAAACTGAGTTAACTACTACCCTCATCAACAACAGTTTAAACCATATCATTAATGGAAATAAAGAGTGCTCAAAAGAATAAATTAGTATACATTATGAATCCCATGTTACACCTATGTAATGTAGACTAGTCCAAGATAATTTGGCCTTTAATTCCTAATCCATCCACTAAGCTGGAGCTTGAAAAGGACACATAAATAAAGGCATGGCCACTAGATCTATCAAAAATGAATCTTCTATATTAGGTCAAAGAGTTAAGATCATCATCTTCTAAGAGGAAAAACTTTAAAATCACTAAGATGCCCATTTTGAGCTCATTCTTTTACAAATCAATTAGTTCAATACAAAGGGTAAGGAAAAGGAAGATAGAAGATAATAATGGGTGAGACCTCATTATATAAGAGAGAGAGAGAGAGAGAGAGAGAAGATATTTACTCTCTTTCAAAAATATAGGATATAAATAAGGGTCAGTCCTCTTACATTGAGTATCTTAAGTCCTATATAGAGACCTAAACTGAAACAATATTGGCCATTCATGAGGGAATAAAGTAAGTGAGAAAAGAATTAGAAGAAGAGTTGGAGACTATTAGAGAATAACAATAGGTAATATACATTCCCTATAGGATAGATCAAGATGTACAAAGTATATAATTAAGATTCTATTAAATTTTAGATACCATTTATTATTTGAGAGCATAATTGGCTCCACATGCAACCATAATAAAAATATTATTTAAAATTCTCAAGGAAGATGAGAACAGATTAAATTTCTTGGTTTTATATACTCATAATAGGGCATTCAATAATTTAAATTTGATGAACCCCTTGGAGGTAATGAATGCATTAAACCTAGTATTCATAAGGATTGAATAATCTTAGTATTGAGTAAGTACTATTGATGCTCTACTTACTATAATCACATAACAAGAGAAACAAGTAGTATATATTTTTGATGATCTAGAATTGACATGAACACAAGATAACACTAAGAAACTATAAGCCTAATATATTTTTGACCAAATTATACATCAAGCTTCAGTTTATTTCAAGAAAATTTTACAAGTACTAACTTTAGAGGATATTGAAATGAGGCTAAGTTTGATGAGGAATAAGGCAATGAAAGTGGAAGTATTCTGGGTAGGTTTTTGAGTTATCAATACTAAGCATGAAAGGTTAAGAGAACAAATAGATAGGGTGAAAAAAACTCATTTTATTGATATGAGATTAATATAGGCATAACATGCCAAAGGATACAAACACTATCAAGAGTTGGAGGCCAAGAATAAGGGATCTTCAGAACCATCTACTAGTTTAGCAGCTAAAACTCCACCTAATGTACTAGCTACAACACCACCATCAAATTTAGTCCCTCTCATCTCAAAAAGTGTGTCAAATCTACCTCTTAGTTCAAATCCAATAATAAATTTAGTTCAAGCTATCAGTTCATCATTGGCTACTACTTTAGTTACTATATCTTCGACAACTACTAGTACAAATCTAGTCACTAACTCAGTGTAGTTACAACTTTTGTTCTAATAACAACCTTAAGAAGTGTCAAGTAGGAGCCAAGTCATCCTTAGTCAAAGGATAATTTGAATAATTTTACATGTAATTATTATTAATATCTAGTTATGTCTTGTTACATCTATGTTATAATTAAACAAATTATTTTTCTAGCGTGCACACATTACATGTTTGATTAATCTATAAGTTATAACACTCTATTTCATATCAAACTAGAACTTATATTATAGTTATCGTAATGTATTCTAAAGTGTTTACATACTTAGAGGATGAGTTGATCCCTTCCACAATTCCTTTAAGTACAGGTAAACCCCTCTTTTTAAATGGTGGATTTTTTTTTATCAATATATAAAAATAAATAAAGCAATTTAGTGTCATGCAACTATGTTTTTTCTTTCTTCTTCCTTATCTATGTTACTGAAATTTAGTTTCTTTGTCTATATCAATTCAATAATTATAAATTATGCTAATGATATGGATGAACTTGATTGTTTTTATTTATGAATATTGATCTTATATGTGTTACATCTATTGAATATTGGTAAATTTCATTAGTTTAAGAAATTAGTATAGATTAAGTTGATAATATATAGTGTGTGGGAGTACTTCCTTTGGTATACTCATTTAGAAGTGTGTTATATCTATTCTAGACAACTTTATGGTCTGAGTTATAACCTCTCATATAAAGGTGTGCAACATCAAACCTAAGAAGAGAAATATTTATTTGAGATCATTAAGCTTCCTATACTTATTTTCCTAGACTACTAACCATGCTTGTTTGTGACTGTGCAATAACTACAATTAACAAACATTGATCTTGGAGATACTTATCCACCAAAGAAACAGTCTTCAAAGTGACCTTTTAGATACATAGAGCCCTCTTTTTATCATAGCCTTCTTTCCCTTTTGATTTTGAGATCTACCCACCATATATTAACTCTCCACCCATCCAACTCACTTAATGTTTACTTTATATTATATTTCACACCTCCATCCAAAAAACCTAGTTAAACAATCCACAAGCTCAATTAATTATTCCACCACCTGGTTGTTTTAACTGCATAACTATAACTCATGCCCTAGAGAAGAAATTCATTCTATAGAGATCCCAAAATGTTAGAGGATAACTCATTCATTATTCTTGGATTTATATAAAACCCACATCAACAAGAAACATACTAATCAATGAATCTCATGGGAGACTCACTATCACTATGACCTATCTCAAATAAGGGAGCTTTGACCTAATAATATGCTATAGTGAATAATATATGTTTGTATCTATAGCAGTACTATGAATCTATGGCACTAATTTTGGTACCTTATAAACTGTAGGTATATTAATAACCCATCCAATAGAAAAGGCTATAGGTGGAATAGGTTCTCGATGCTGAGAACCCCAAGAACCCAATAATATTAATCTTAGCAGAAACTCAATGGAGGAAGGTCCTCTAGAATTTTTGGCATATTTATTATGCATAGGTATATCTAATGATGGTATCTATGGGAGAGTATGCATGTATGTTGATACTATAGGAGTAGACCTCACCTACATTGGTTTCTCTACTAACCTTTATGATGTATTCATAATAACTATGCTCTAAAATGTAACTAATAACTATGTTATATTTAGTAAAGGTGTTAGAATTATAAATAGTGATTGTACTAAAAATTACATTCAGATACGTAGAGTATATTCATATGGAAGATCCTCAACTTTGACCACCTAATTTGAATGTATGTATTTTAAGCATATGTGCATTGTATATGGGATGGATCATACTTTTTATAACCATGGCCCTACCTAGTAACATATGAAACACACTTGCACTAGGTGCTACTGAGAATAGAGTGGCTATATGTGTTAGTCCAACATAAAATGGAAACACAATATCCCTAATGGAGATCTAAACATGACCACTAAACCACTAATTATTATGTCTATGGGGAATATATCATACTCTGAGCACCCAAAATTCTAAAAAATTGTAATCATGCACATGTTACTACTTGACCTATTATCAACCATAACACTCTAGATAGGATGATGATCTATGTATGCTCATATAAAGAGTGCATATAAATTTTTATCATCCTCAACAATCTCTTACTCTGAAAATGTGATCAATGGTTTAGGTGGAACTGTATTATGGTGCATGCCAATGGTGTTATGTAATGGGTATGCCTCCTCTGTAATAATATGATATAAAGCTAGTGGTGTATGTGCTTAATATGTGTAGTGAACACCTAATGTGGTCCTTGCCTCATTATTTGTGTGTTTTACAAATATATTTGAGAACATATTTAATTCCTTAGCTTCTATTTGTTATTCTTTTAGAGACTCTATGGGTATGACCACATCAATAATATTAGCCTCAATCAAGTCTAGTATCCTATGTTTTAGGCTTATACATATTTTTTTGTATGTCTTGTTGCCTTTTGATACTCACATAATGCATTAGAATCATATTTATTTAGAATATTTCATGTCATATCTACCTATTTCATGTGAGGTAGAGATATGAAATTTTATCCCAAAAGCTACTGTAAAACCCATGTTGTCTAGAAGGTTGGTGAATATTTGATGCTAAAGATGGATAAAAACATTGAGGAGATGGCTTAAAATTTTTTTTGACTGTGGCCATTTGATCACTCTTATTTTCAATGGTCCTTACCTTGTATGGAGGATTATTTTAACTATTAAAAAATGATTATGATCCATTGATATACTTTTATTTTCCTATTGATAAAAAGTTTGACCTCTCTTTCTTTTATTGTGTGGCATAAATTTGTGAATGTAGGAAACTTATTAAACAAGTATCTTTGTGTAATATTGGTAAGATAATTTGTTTAAAGATATCCTAAATCTCTTTGTATACCATGGGGCTTGTCAATTTGGCTAATATAATCTTATATTGTAATATGTATTCTATGATAGGTTTATTTAACTTTTGTTTTAGTTGTGCAACTTGGGCATATGATATTTTGTCACTGATATTAATGGATAAGTGTGATAAAATAATGTTTGCCAAAGGATTGAATGTAGTGATAAATTTATTTGGTAAATCATAAAGCCAATATAGGGTATAATACTTTAAACTACATGGAAATAAAATCATGAGAATCCCATGATGGGACACATAGTATAAACATGTTGCATGAAAAGCTTTGAGATGGTACTTTGGGTCACCCTTTCCATCATATAATGTAAGATTAGGTGCCACAAACTTGGATGGAAAGGGAGTTGTCACTATGTGATGTTTCAAAGGTTTATATAAGAGAATGTTAGAATCCAAGCCATGTGATGGCCTAGTGGCTCACTTCTCAAGATGTAACACTGTAGTCTATAGAGTATTAATCTCATGCATAATATATTGTACATCTAAAGTGGAGGAACTATCCATAAAAGGTGTAGTTGTCACTTAAGGTTATTCAATTATAATTTTAGGCTATGCTAGTTGAATTGGCTCCACTATAGGTGTAACAATGCTATTATTTGGGGGAGTTTAATATTGACCATTATTTTTTTTTTTGAGTTCTTGAATAATATCAATGAATTCATCTTGTATATCCGCATGTTTGGACACAAAATTTTGTAATTATTTCTTATCGGTCTCATCAAATCTATTATTGAATTTTGCCATTATAGTTGGGGAAGTAGGGAAAAAAATTGTATATTTTAAACTGTTAAATAATTTTAACCTAAGAAATATTTTTTTAAAATATGAAAATAAATTTGAGATATTAGAACTAAAATATGAGCATAAATAGATAAAAGATAGAAACCCTAAGAGAATCTAGGCTTAGGGTTACTTTGTAAAAAATTAAATTACATTTAAATAAATGAAACTCTAATATGAGATTGATTAAATGAGATAGATTATGCCAAAAAATGATAAAACATAACTTTGTAACCCTGATTTAGTGCACAAAAATTTGGAGAAGGTAAACCCTATGTAGAATTAGGGTTTTAATCAATTGTTAAAGTAAGTCAAGTTCACCAAATGTTTTAAACTTTTAATATTTAGATATGTAAATCCTATGTTTGATTAAAGTACTGAGTATTCTAAATTAGTGAAATAATATGAAATAAATAACCATTGATTTGTTAAAATTTTTGATTATCTTTGAATTTATAAAAATAATAATAAATATGTGTAAATAAAGAAATATCTAGAAAACACCTAATACAAAAGGTCTGAGTGCTAAAATTTGAGATATGAAGGTTTGACTATCATCAATCACATCCATATGTCAGATCCTCTCTTGGATAGTAGTGCCACACTTGGAAAATAGTGTCATGTGGTTTTAGTGTCCTCAAAATGGCACTAGTGTCTTTTGTGCAAGACTACTCATAAATTTTGGGTGCACTTGTGCCTATGTTTTTAGGTTCTATTCCTACATACATTAAGTGTGAAACTCTATATTATGCCTATAATAGATGATTTATGATGTAAGCCCTAATCTTCCTTGTAGGTAAGACATGAGCTGAAAAGTGTGTTCATTAGTAGGATAGGCTAGACATCCTTAACACCTTACTATAAAGAGAGTTGCCTACATACCAATACTATGAAGAGGGATCAAGAAAAATGTATTTCTCCCCACATAAGTGCTTGTGTAAATGTAAGTGATGCTATAATGATAGTGGTCATGAATTCCTTGAGTCTGCTTGAGATTGGAAATATGGAAAATCTAGGCTCAGGGTAGTTATAGATGGTAGTATGAATAAGTAGGTAAAAATAGGGATTAAATACCTTATTTTTCTCACCTTGTTTCATGTTTGAATAGGTATTTTTCATCTAATTTACATCTACTAGATAGAGGTCTAAAATTCATATATTTATAATGTTCTCTATCTTGTGAAAATAATAAAAGATGCTTAGGTATACTTTAGGAGCATTCTAATTTTGAAAGTATATCCATTTGGGAAAGATATGGTAAAAAACATTAGTGTCATTTTGGGGACATTAACACCATGTTGATCTAGTGTCCTTAATGTGGCACTAATGTCTATCTCGAAGGCTATTGGGAATAAAGGGGCAGGATCTAGAAATGAGGGTCTGAGACTATGTTTTAGCTAACTAAAGCACAAAGGTTGGAAAAGCATGATAATAGTATCTAAGATATATCTAGGGATAATATAGGAATAGGTTAACTCAATTATCACTCTTATCACTAAAATACCATTTTTAGGTGATTATACGATCCTTCCTTAGTTATACATCATCTTGTAGTACATCTTAATGCCAAGCCAATTAATTAAAAGCTAAGGAAAATGCATCCTCATTTTATAATTTTATTCAAGAAAGAATTAGAATAAATCTTAGAGATGGGATGCATTCATCCCATTGACTATTTTTAGTGGATCTCAAACATCATGCCGATTAATAAATAACTATAGGGTTTTAGATTATCCATTGACTTCCATAACATCAACAAGGTCTACCTAAAGCATGAATTCCCTTTACCAAATATCAACATGATCATGGAATATACATATAGATATGAAATGATTTATATCATGCATGACTTCTTAGGGTATAATAAAATCAGTAGTACACTAGAAGACCAACACAAGATAGTGTTCACCACTCCTTGGGGAACCTTTTGTTATTAGGTCATGTTGTTTGGTCTCAAAAATGTTAGGGAAACATACTAATGAACCATGAAATTTAATTTTCATGATATGATAAATGACATTATTGAGTATTATTTCAATGATATCTTGGGTAAATCTAACACCCATGATAAGCATCCAATAGTATTGTGAAGAATTTTTGAAAGGATTCACAAGTACAAAGTTAGGCTTAAACCTAAAAAGTGCATCTTTTGTGTCACTTCAATTAAAATAATATGATTCATTATCTCTCACAAGGTTATTGGATTCAATTCAGTCAAGGTTAAGGCCATTATGTAGATACCACCTCCATCTACTTTGAAGTACCTCCATAGTTTGTAGTGAAAGATATCGTCTATCAGATGCTTTATTTCACAACTAGTCGATATGTGTCATCCATTTACCCATTTGTTGAAAAAGGGAACCACATTTTCATGGTATTTTTATTTAAATAATACCTTTGAACACTTGAAATAATACTTGGCCAATCTACCTATTTTATTACCACCTACACCATAAAATTCATCACTATTCTATTTATCTACAACTGAACATGCCCTAGGGGTAATTTTGGCCCAACATGGTGAGAAAGGCAAAGAGTATCTTTTATACTATCTACACCAAAAATTTGTTGCATATGAGCATAATTATATGTCTATAGATAAAGCTTGTTTAGCCATGCTATTTGTAGCCCAAAAGTTGAAAAACTACATGATTAACAATAAGACCATCGTCATAGCCAAAGTAGACATAATCAAGTATTTACTCTCAAAGATAGATTTAAGAGGATACATGGATAAATGTATCATTATTTTAAGTGAATTTTAAAATTAATATTTTAATTATAGGGCCATCAAGGGAGAGGTACTTATAGACTAGTTTGTTGAAGCTTCTTTTTTCTATACTCAACCACTGACTTTTGGTTTTCCAAATGAGTCCATCATGAATATAGTAGAAACACCTCCTAAAACACATTAGTATAAACTTTATTTTTATGGCTACTTCACATCCCATAGATCAAGAGCATGATTTTTTTCTATAAAACTACAAGGGTACCTTATTCCTAAGTCCTTTTGTATCATTTTTCCTTGTACTAATAACATGGATAAATATGAACCACTCATCACAATACTTCACTTAGTGATAAAATATAACATAAAACATTTATTGGTTCATTGATATTATTACCTTATTATCAATTAGGTTATAGACCAATTTCATACCAAGGTTGACAAGATCATGCCTTATAAAGGTATGGTGGATACTCTCAAGCAATAAATTGCTCATTTTCAATTTGAGCAGATCCTCAATAAAAAGACAATGGATTCCATGGACACAATTAGTTATATGATCCATATCATAGATAAGGCTAGAGATTATTTGTTCCTTGTTGAAAATATTCTAGAATTATCCCATGAACTTTTGACTGTCAAAATGATTTATGATATTATTGGTCATAGTTATTCTTAGTATCTTGAACTACATAATTACCTTCATGAACAAACCATCCCACCTAACCTTTATCATTAAAAAATCAACCTTTATCCATAAATCCTCTCATTACACGTTATTTTGACCCATTGTTATTAATTTTTTAACCTTAGTAGAATCTAAATTAGCATTAAGGGAAGTTCACAAAGGGGTTTATGGTGCCCACACTAGTGGGGTAGTCCTTACTAAAAATTTACTATGTAGTGGTTATTATTTTCTAACTATGGATGCTGAGGTTGATGCATATTTCAAAAGGTGTGTACAATGTCAAAATCATGCCAATCTAATACATGCTCTAGGTTAAACACTCAAACCATCAACCATCACATGGTCATTTTAAATGTGAGGACTCATCTCTATAGGAAAGATTAACCTTACATCCTCACATGTCCATAAACATATCCTTATTTCCAAAAAATAATTTACTAAATAGGTGGAATCCATTCCCCTAACTTATGTTACTGGTAAACAAATATCCAAGTTCATTTTCAATCACCTCATCTACCATTATGGCATTCCCTCCAATATTATATCTGATAATGTAAGATCATTCAAAAATATGGATGTCAAATTCTTATGTGTCAAATATCATATTACCCAATACTTTTCCACTCCATACTTCCTGCAAGGTAATGGACAAGCATATAAATCTAACAAAACCATTCTAAATATCTTTAAAAAGATCATTAATGATGTTGACTATGATTGGTACTTATAACTTTTTCATGCCCTTTAAGCTTACCAAACCAATTTTCTCACTCCAACTAGAGCCATGCCTTATTCACTAGCCTATGGTATTGAGGACATTATTAATATCAAGTTTAATTTAACTTCTCTATGCATTCTACTGAAGCATACCCTTGATGATGAGGATTACAAAGTAGTTTATTTGGTAGAGCTAGAATTACTAGATGAAAAATGAATGTTAGCCTTGAATACCTTCAAGCATATCAAAATATATTTTGTGGTCAATATAATAGTCATGTTTGGAATAGAGAATTTGAGCTTGGTGATATTTTACTTATAGGAAACCAAAAAAAAACTAATGTCAAACACAATAAAAATGGCAAGTTTAAGCCTAATTGGTTAGGGCCTTATATCATTACCATTAAAAATGGTTTTGGGGCATACATGTTGGTTATTATAGAAGGATAAGAACTTGATGATATGATGAACATAACACATCTAAAGCATTTTTTCACTTAAGTGACTTGAGGTATTGTCTATGAGGATCAGTCACTTTGTGTCATACCATAGCCTTATATATACCATACCATGTGCCTTTATCATCATGACTTTCCTATTTATCTTGGTTTATTTCTAATATCTCATTCCCATTTTTGAACTTGGTTTCCATCTATTGGTACTTCAGACAACATTAGTGTTTGGGTTTAGAGTTAGTTTTAGTAGATGATTCATACTTCAGACTATTGAAGACCTTCTTTAAAAAGGTAGTATATTTAGGCATTATGGAAATGATCTTATAAATTGCATCCTTCACTTTTACAAAGTTTTTTACCATTATACCTTATCATACCATTATACTTGTTTAATTTTCATATTCAAAAGCTTATTGTTACTTATTCATATTCTTCATTATAGGGTGGAACTGCATTGACCTGAGGTCCATTTGGACTATGTAAATAGTGCTCAATTTTTTAGGTCATCTCAGTCACCCCTTTCCAATGCTCTCATAATTTTGAGAGTAACTTAAGGCAATTATCTCACCATTTTTCAATTTAACCCATTTTGTATCTCATAATCCTCTATTGAGTTGAGAAACCCAAAAAACCTAAAAATTTGGAAACCGCAAAAGCAACCTAAAAATCCAAAAGTTCAGAAAAAGGCTTAAAAATCCAAGAGAGATATTAAACCACAAAATATATTCTTTCTTTATCATCATATTCACTAATGTTTTTTATCATTATTTTAGGTGGCATCATTTAAAACATTTATCGAGTAAGAGTTTTTTATCCAAGCATGACCATTTCCATTTTCCTTTTCCAATTTTTATTATGTTCCTTCCCCTTTTTTGTGAGAACTACATCAAACTAAGGTCTACATAGACTATGAAGATAGAGATTAGATGCATGGGGCATCTAGGGTCATCTTGACCAGTATCATTGATTGAGTTTATTTGCTAGTTTCAATGACCATTCCTTATTCTATGGTTGTCTCAAAATCACTCTAATAATTTTATAATTCATCTTATCTAAAAATCTCATCATTTTTTGAGGTCATTATTATTCCAAGCCATAGATGTAATAGGCACTATGAATTACCAACCTATTTCATTTGTGAACACTTTATTTTTACCTTTTTGTGTGATTTTAGTTTAAACCACCCTCTCATAGTTTCACAAGTTCCTATACTTGACACTTGTGAGTGTTAATCCCCTTTTTCTCCATGCACTCACCATTTTAAGAGCCCATTCCTATTTTCATCTATAATAAATCATTTTTCCTTATCATGAATTTTCTTTTATCCCAGATTCTGGGAGAACTACATTTGTTTTAAAGTCCATGTTGGACCTATTTTCCATGGGACTATGTAAGTATCATCCAATTGGATAGGGAATTTAGAGTTAGCTTAGATACCCCTTGCTATTATATTCCCCCTTTTTATTCATGTGTTTTTAGACCTATGGCATTGTTCAATATAGCTTAGGGGTAACCTTTCTCCAAGAATAACACTTCTCTTACACATGTATGAATAGTTTCATTAAGTTGTTTTAGTTCATTATTTTTATGTATTATATTCTTAGTTGCATCTTTCTTAGATTGGTTTGTTTATTTCATTTACCTTAGAGTAGTTTGTTTGTTTCATTTGCCTTAGGTTACTTTGTTTGTTTATGTCATAGATAATTTTTAGATTTTTATTTTCCTTTTAATTAGGTGTTTTATGTTTTTTATCTCTTATTTTAGTTTGTGTTTTAGTAATTTAATTAAGTTTTAGTTTTTTCTTAGGTTTGTTTATTTTAATTGGTTGTTGACTAACTTATTTTCTTATGCCTCCCTTCTCCTTGGTTGTCGTAGGTTTCTTACATTATGTTTACACTTACGTATTAATTTGTTGTATCTTATAATTAAGTTGTGAGTATTTTTATTCACTCCTACACTTAGTTTATTAAATTATATTTACACTTAGGATTTGATCGATCATATTTTATACCTAAGTTGATTATACTTTAATTTAAATTAAGTTTTTCCATGCATACGACATACATTGTTATTATGGTTTATTTATAACTATGATGAATAATGTCACATGTTACAAAAAAATCAAGCCAAATATCTATCAAGCCATGGTACCATCAATATTTCATCTTGTTCACCATATGTATACCCAGACAAAAAAAACCCATAATAACCAAATATAATGACTATACTATATTTAATAAGGATGTACATCTCCAAAGAAGCATATATTATAAGTCATAAACATGAGAAGATAAATACATTCTAACATATCAGATACATGGCATACCTATAGTAAAATTAATAAGTATGCAACACATTTTCTATCATATACATGTTTGAATGGAAATTAGACATTTCAAAATTAATCACACCATAAGCATGAGCCCATAACACATAATGATCAAGAAAGTAAATAATATCACATGTATATCAAAAGAATAACATTCCATATACAAGTTTATAAACTAAGAATGAATGTCATATATCTTACAAAAATAAATGTCATATACATCATAATTATATATATGTCATAGTGCCAAAATATAGAAACGCCATAGTGGTATACAAAATCAACTCTAGCACTAGGAATCCTTAGGTCTTGTAAGAGGTGTTATCCCTAGTGGCCCTAGTCATGGAGGTGGTTTTGTATTTTGAACTAGGTATCTTAAATATATTGTATCATGTGTCATCAATCTTAATCATGAGAACCTAATACCAACTCTATGTGCATCCCAAACCTCAAAGATAGGTATTTTCTGATCCCTGGGAATTCACGTCTCATAAGCTCTTCAATAATATGAGACCTCATCCTTAGCTTGAAGGCTCTCTAAAACATCATAAAAAATATTGTCTATGTACTTGATCCCTATGCCTCATGTCAATCATGATGGAGCCTCTAAACATATACCTTGGCCTAATCCCTCTTAGTTATGGCTTGATCTTTGGCAACCTATAGTTATGCTTATACATATGTCATATGTGTTACATCTACCTTTAGTGAGTTAATATATAACTATAGGGTAGTAATATAGTCATATTTAGTAATCAATTGTTCTTATAACTATCCAACTCTCTTATTTAGGACCTCAATCTTGCCTAGTCAAGGAGTGATTTCCTCAAGTAAGGTAGTGTCCCTATCTACATGAGTTCTTGATGGCCTCACCTAGCTTAGATATATCTATATACCTACCTAACTAGTACCCTAATCCCCATGTTTATCCAACTATATATCATATTTACCCTAATCCACCTCCATATCATTCCCACCCTTAGCCCCACCTTAAGCCTCTCCCTATCTATCTTATGCCTATTTTGGTGCTTATCTAGCTTGTGCCTATCCTAGTGCCTATCAAAGAATTATCAATCTTTGTGGAGAAAACTCATCCCAACACATCAAATATGTTGTCATAAAACCTAAATCTACCATAGTCCCATTGAATCCATGGTACTCATCCATAAATTCCTATACCCATACTTAGAATCACTGGTGTAGCTTAGCTAATCTCTCAATACTATGAGTAAACTTCCTAGGATCATTTAGTACATCTTATTACATCCCAAACTACTATAATACCTAATCTATCATATACTCCTCTATAATTTGTGTCTACCTAGCTCTCACAAAACACTAAGAATTAATATAGGTCATGTACCATCTATCGAATCTCCATTAAATTTGTAGTGCCAAGTAGGGTTGTCAAGTATAATCTATGACTATCAAATCTTCTAGTATCCACCGATAATGGTAGATATCATCATTATGTCTTATGTGACCTACACCTATATGGGTACATCCATATAATACTAGATCCTATGTTATTGTACACATATCTACCCTATTGGTAATTCTATCATTATGTGCTTCCATCCCCAAAGCTAGAGAAACATCATGGTGAAAATACTCTAGCCTCTTAGATAGGCTACAACATGTAAATCCTTTTATAAATAGGCTAGTACTATTGACCCCCATGAAAACATATCTATATCATCTAACATGTCCATAATCACTACTCTTAGATCCATATGAAACAATTAGTTACTCTTATCATGAAATAATATGTTGCTAATAATCATCACTAGTACCATGATCTCCTTATCAATCAATTTTTGTGGTGTCAATTCCTTAAGTGTTAGGTCATCATGTTGAATGTTTGTGTATAACTCCAAAAATTCAATATCAAACTTCCCATTTGGCATGTCAATTTTATAATAAATAATGAAATCATCCAGCATAGCCTACTAGTCTGTTAAGTCTCTCGAGAATAATCATTGACCTATCACCAATAGTTTTAGTATCTACAATGTGTCCTCTAAAGTAAATGTCACCTTCCCTATTAGTAGGTGGAAGGTGGATGTCTTATATTCCCATCACTTAGCCAATGCACTCAATTAGGTTTGATCTTATCTAACCATAGGCATATGTGTTATGTCTAGTAGATTGATGGCCCCCAAGAATGCACAAATCTCCTCTATCTAGATCTGAGCAGTCCTTAGACAATGTGATTATCAATTTCATGCCATCAAGACATTGAAGTGATCCTACAACCATAAATGAATTATCGTTCATTTACATCTACCTCGAAATTTTACCTATAAAATACCTATTAGTATTCCTATTCTACTTGACCTATTTTGTGCATTAGACATATTTTGTGTCACTTTCTCTTGGAGGTTTGACCTATATTATGCCTTAGTAAGTTCCTAAAGGTTTGTCCTAATCTTACATAGACTATTTTTTCTATTTTGGGTGAACTCACAACTTTTGCTAATGATGAAGTCACTATTTAAGTATTTGCCATCATTTTAGGTGATGTCATTGTTTTTCATTTTTAGGGAAATGATGATTTCACCAATTTTGGTGAAATCATAAATTTGGTGATTTTCAATAAAAATTGGTGATGTCACTATGTAAAAATAGGCATTTTCATTATTTTCCATACCATGAAAATAGTGAGTATGTTATTTTTTACATTAAAATTACATTAAATGTATAGAAAATGTAAAATCTACTCAAAATGAGTTCACTTACCAGCTGTCTATCATGTGGAGGTTGCTCATGCTCTTAAAATTATTTTCTCTCATGCCTTAATCTTGGTTGTCAATATATATCTCATTGATTTGATTCACAAATTCAAATATCTAAATTCTCAAATGGTAGATTGAAAATGAAAAAAAAAAAACCCAAGGGGTGAATATATAGATTGAAAATTTAAATTTTTCACCCCTACCTCCTAAAGTTTATTCTATTCATTTGAGGAGGTCATGTTTTTGACTCCATGGTTTATTTTATAGGTTCTTAATTTATATTTTAATTATTTTTAGACCATTTTTGTCACTAAAATGTGTTCTTAGGTATTTTTGGAGGCCTATTTAATAACACTATTTTTTTAGTTGTATTGCATGCTAATTCCGTTATTTTCTAAATTAATTTCATGAGATCCCTTTGCCAATTTCCATAATAGGGTAGATTACTTAAATTGATCAATGATCAACTCTACCTTACTAGCAAAAAATTGATTGTTTCATGCTCAAAGCTACCTTGTTGGGGAAACTCACTATGCCAATTATTAAAGTCATTATATTAGGTAAAAATAACTATTTAGACTTACATTACTAATATACTATGTAATTTTATTCTTTTTGAGTGCCCATTTGATGACACTATTTTCTATCCACTCCCTCAAAGGGGCATCTAGGGCTCATTATTCATCGTCTAGGGTATTACCCTATTTTTGTTCCCTCATAACAACATATAGTTCTCAAAATGACATCCAAACATTAAAATGTTTAACTTAATGCATTTTTCATTCTTTAATAAGACATTACTATGCATGTGTCTTACAATGTCTTAACAAATAGGGGTAAAATTTAGACAGTCCTTTTTGGCCACTTCTGTGTCTAAACAAACATCAAATCAATTTATAATAAACAATGCATATTAAGACTAGAAATTAAAAAAATGACCAAATTCATCCACCCATTATATTTAAGTATCCTAAAACACATTATGTCTTCCATATTTGGAGTAATACCTTGTATGCAATGATAACTAATCACCGGTTCACCTCCAATCAAATTGTAACCTAGTAAATTGATATTTTTGACCAATAGTTCATGATAATTAATCAAATTCTTGAATTTGTAAAAAATATAATCAAAATTACTTAACCAAAAAAATAAAAGTAATTTCTTAACTGAAAAATCCATGTTGAATTAATGAATATATAATTTATGAAAATTAAATTAAATAAATATCATGAAATATGATGTCATTAGCCTCAAAGTAAAAAAATAGAAATATCAACATAAATGGGATAAATATCAAGAATGTTGAGCCATGATTCATAAATGAAACCTCTATCCCAAAACATAAATGCATTCAACCTCCCAACCCTAGCTGAATCTTAACCGCACATAAGTTGGAGTCAGTTGGAAAGTTATAGATAGAAAGGTTCTCAATCACTTTCAAGAAATCTTCCAAAGCCAAATTTACAATGAAAAATTATTGAGAGAAATCTTCATATTATTTTCATGTGCTAATCAAAGCCATAAGTGAATAAGGTTAGATTCTATCTGTAAATAACTAGCATTACCAAAGATCATTTTTTCACAAACTAAGCACAAACATATTTATATGTTGATTAGCAACTAAGGCTCTCAAAGAAGGTGAAAATAGTTCTTGTTTCTTCTTCTTGGTTATTTATTTTTTATTAATTTTATCACTTGATTAATTAGGCTTATAATGTTGGTCTTGAATTCATTTTTATATTTATCTATTAATGTTTAACTAATCATCATCTTTAGATTCCTACGTTACAAAATCTACAACCAAGTTTCATATTAAACCAAGTTACAAGGTAAAAACTAAATAATTTAAAAAAGAAGCAACCATAATAATAATAATAAAGTGTAACAATAACCTAACCATCTCATCTTATTTAATGAACCTAAGAGACAATTTACATAATTACATGAGTCTCTAACTTCATTACTTAAGAGGATTTTGGAGTGTCATCCCATATATACCTCTCCTCCTGTAGAGTTTGATATGAGTCGATGTCTACCAAGATGATATGATGCTAATGCATATTTTGATTATCACCAAGGCACCATAATTTCTACAAATATATTATATACCTTGAAACCCAACATTCAATACCTTATAAATAATTATTAAACTACCTTTGATGTTCTTCCAAAGGATTTACGGTCACAACCTAGTAACTATCTAAACCAGAAGACATTTAATAATCCATTACAAGATCATTCTAAGAAAGATATAGAATTGCAAATGGCATATAATGAAATCCTATTCCACCAAATTATGGGCACCATTTATATGGGATTATTTACACATTTACGTTCACTATACCTCCTATAGTTTAAATGCCTTCTATTATATTTGATGGGAGTTAAATTTCGGATGATGGTCCAAATATTTAATCATTATTTGTTAGATCATACCTTGATCATCAGCCTATACATAATGTTATAGTTTATAATGGTGTTATTTAGAACATATGTACATGATTTTATTTATAAATTATATACCATGACACTACTCACACATGTAGGATATACACATGATGATTTATACCCTTTGACCAAAATGGTCAGAACATTTGATGGGACATCATAATAGGTTATTGGTGAGATTAATTTACCTTCACAAGTTGGGTTTATTAAATATAATAATACCAATAAGGTAATTATAGTTCTTTGAATACCATATGAACATCCACTTGAGCAAGAGAAGCTTATTCTAATCCAACTAATAATAAACCTTAATAAGTGTAATAATGTACAAAAGTGTGAGCAAAAATTAATCCCATTTCCTATGAGGATAATACTTGAGAGACAAATACACATTAGACTCGATGGTGTCCTCATCTACATTTATATGGTCCAACCTATTATTAAGAATAGATATACATGTTATAGTTATAGTTACACTAAATAAACCACGTATCACTAAATAATGGGTTAAAATAACCATTATTCCTTCGATTACCTCTTCATTGCTATAAAGTACCAGATATTTTAACCTTCCATAAATGACACATATATATCCCCCTTGGCAATATGACTAGTTTGATGCACAATATTTTGAATTTTGAGATTCATATGAGCATCCCTTATATGGGATCATAAATTAGAAATTTTTCCTTTCCAATATTCAAAAAATTAAAAAAAATCAAATATTCCAAAGAAAATATAAAAACATTCAAATAAATTAAAAATATAAAAAACTATTCAACATGCAGATGGTTACTAGCTCTTTGGCACATGTGTTATTTAATTTGTGTTAGTAGATAGCATTGTTAACTCACCAAAATGCACCCTAAGAGGAGATTTTTTAGGTTTAACTCCAATTTTTTGATAACATAGGATTATCCCAAGGCTTTGGGTGACCTATGGTTAGGTTAAACCTCTGGTTTATGGGGCTAACTCCCCTAATACATCAATCATGGCTCAAATCCTAAACCTAGTAACTTGTTAGCATGAAAAGGGATAGATAAATGCATGAAATGAAACCTATATTATTGGAGGTGATGGACTAATATAGTTTGTCCACTCTATTTGACCTCTTAACAACATTAATAAACTAGGTAAGTATCTGAATAACTATATCTTAGAACTTATAAGCACTACTGTTTCACATAGAGACCATATTGGGTAGCTAGAACATGCATTCCATGAAAGGAAGGTTTGATTCAAGACAATAACTATTTATATTCCACTCCAAGCTTAATCACCAACACTTTTACACACTATATGACCTACATAGAACATCTACTATCATTTATGTAAGGTAAAGACCTATAAAGGGAGAAAATCTACCACTTTTGCATATCAAACAAGCATGAAACACACTAGAGACTAACATAAAGAATATAAAACAATACTTGTATTAGCTCAAGAGGTGAAAATATACAAATTTGGCTAGAATCTCTTCATATTTAGTAGAGGGATGAATATAATGGTCTTAAATCCTAAATTTATATAAGAATGAATAAGAGGGAGAAGAGAATGAGGTGTGAAAATGTGTATATGAGTTCTTTATAAATTTCATTCACTTAAATAATCAATTACAATTTTCATTAAGATTAGTTAGAGCTCCTTCAACTCTCCCCATGCATTACTTTGGTGGTTGGAGGTCATGAATGAGTCTTTTGGCATTGAGATGGATAATGGAGGCTAATTCAAACTTGGTTGACCCTATGAAGATCATGTGTATTCCAAATTATTAAATAATACCCTTCGCAGGACATGTAAAAAGGTGTATAATTCTCCAACTATCCCTCATGGATAATTAAGTAGCATCATTTCTCCTTGTATATTGACTAGACTTAAGAAGTTACCATTTTCCTCCATAATGGCTATGATAAGTGTGATTAATCACATTCATGATCAAGTTACATGGTTTAGTGACCCTAAAATTACTCACTCATAAGCCCCCTCATGTCAACTAATATCTTCTCTTATTGTCAAAATAGGCTTACTAGGTAATTAGGCCTAGTCACTTAGTGTCTATTGCTTGGATGTCCATGAAACCTACATAAGACCTTTAAAAAGGTGATTGGTCATGTTTTAGGTCTAAAATATAATACTATATCATGAGAGGTGACTTCAAATAAATATACACCTATAACTTTACCCCATTTAGGTGACTAGTCACTAGCACTTAGAGATTGGCTATTTGGTGCAAAAATGCAAAAGCTTCTCCAAGAATACTTGTGAGTAGTTTATGATTTTAAAGGGTGAAACATGCCTCATACTACTTCCCTCTATTATTTTCAACTCTCCATCAAGCTATGCATCCTAAAAACATCACTAAACCTATTAAAAATAGAGTTTTTAAAGGATTCATACAATTATCCATATAGACCAATACCATGGATGGGACCTCCTCAGAGTGTAAAATGAGTTCTAGGAGGTGACTAGGATTCCTTTCACTAGCACTTAGAGATTGGCTATTTGGTGCAAAAATGCAAAAGCTTCTCCAAGAATACTTGTGAGTAGTTTATGATTTTAAAGGGTGAAACATGCCTCATACTACTTCCCTCTATTATGTTCAACTCTCCATCAAGTTATGCATCCTAAAAACATCACTAAACCTATTAAAAATAGAGTTTTTTAAGGGTTCATACAATTATCCATATAGACCAATACCATGGATGGGACCTCCTCAGAGTGTAAAATGAGTTCTAGGAGGTGACTAGGATTCCTTTCACTAGCACTTAGAGATTGGCTATTTGGTGAAAAAATGCAAAATCTTCTCCAAGAATACTTTTGAATAGTTTATGATTTTAAAGGGTGAAACATGCCTCATACTACTTCCCTCTATTATTTTCAACTCTCCATCAAGTTATGCATCCTAAAAACATCACTAAACCTATTAAAAATAGAGTTTTTTAAGGGTTCATACAATTATCCATATAGACCAATACCATGGATGGGACCTCCTCAGAGTGTAAAATGAGTTCTAGGAGGTGACTAGGATTCCTTTCACTAGCACTTAGAGATTGGCTATTTGGTGAAAAAATGCAAAATCTTCTCCAAGAATACTTGTGAATAGTTTATGATTTTAAAGGGTGAAACATGCCTCATACTACTTCCCTCTATTATTTTCAACTCTCCATCAAGTTATGCATCCTAAAAACATCACTAAACCTATTAAAAATAGAGTTTTTTAAGGGTTCATACAATTATCCATATAGACCAATACCATGGATGGGACCTCCTCAGAGTGTAAAATGAGCTCTACGAGTCTTCAAAACCAATTCAATGAATTTTAGTGCATTATCTTTAGGTTTTCTTGGCCTACCATATTAATGATGGTTTAAAAATTACAAGCCTTAAACCCAAAACTTATGGCCATGGATGTTTATCCCATAGACCTCTATAAAATTCCTAAATTGCACATGCAACTTATATGGTGAGATGTGAATGAAAGTTAGTGGACCTCGATTCTTTTGTAGGCATTCTAGGTGGGTTGACAGTCTTATGAATTATTCATAGAGTTAGGATCCTAAATCAAACTCTCTCTCCTCCATGTATATTGATTTAATATGGGTATCCAAATCCCCCTAAGATCACTATGCATAAATCATATTTCTTGTTGAGATATGAACATTTGAATTGACAACTTGACATGATAAACTAGGGTGATGTAGTTCAAAAGAGGCATTAAGACCAAGTTAGACTTTTATTTGATTTAATATATCCAAAACATCTTCCTAACATATTTTAACATCTTAATATTTCTTCTCATGTCTTTTAATTTTATTTATATGGGTTGGATATGTCATAAGGAAGAGATCGGATCTTGAGGCCTAAACTAAGTCTAAGCCACCTGTAGGTAGGTTGGTGAATTCAATATCACTAGAGAATGGCCTTATCAATATATTATTAAAAAAAATTCTTATTTTAATCTTCCTAGACTCCATCTATACCCTTTTCTCTTGTAATCCTAGCATGCTCACCATTGTTCAGTCTAAGTGTTTGAACCAGTTGGTGTTACTAAAGGCCTAAGCAATTTCTTCTCTTTTTTATATTACTAATAGGATTTTAAAATTGTGTAACATGATTCCATTACCTAGTAAAACCCTTTTTAGTATACCTTCCTTCAACCTTGCCCTTGGTATACCCCTCATACCCTTATAGTTAGGCCTAGGGTTTATGATTAGTTGGGCTTGTGTAGCCCTAATGACCTAGTTTAGTAAATTATAGCCTAAAATTGAGGATCATAATATCCTATAAACCTTTGTATTAATTAATTAATTCAAACTTTGATGTTTACAACCCTTAAAAAATCCCAAAACATGTATAAGTCTTCAACTTTTATGAGCATGCTTGTAAATGTTAGTTTTAGGCTTAATAGGCCTTATAGGCCATTAATCTCTCTTTGCTTATCTCAAAGGACCAAATAACTAAATGTAAAATAAGGGATTTAAGGTGAAAATTCTTATGAACTTGTTTTACTCTCTCAATAGTCACTTCCATGTAGGTTTCAACATACTTTATCCCTCCATCTCATGACCCTGCCTATAGGTGTGTTTGGCCAATTACCTGCAAACCCTCTAAATATACTCCTTAGACTAGTCTCTTATTTCATTTGTGATTTCTGAAACCATATTTAATAAATTATTTTAATTTCTATAGGCCTTTAAATTTCCTATCTAAGTTATCTTCCACTCATTATCTTTCTTCCTCATGTAGATCTATGACTACCTATCTAGGCCTACTAGGCCTACATGTTTCAATTTATTTACTTTATTTCTTATTTTTGAAAGTAGATAAAAGAAAAGTAATATGAAGGTATGTAGATGGGTACCTGTTATAATGCACACATTGATCTAGATGAATGTGATAACTCATTTTTGGTGAGGAAGGACTACTTGTAATAAGACCACACTAAACCAACTTGTTTGTTAGACAAGTATGAAGGGTGGACTACCTAACAATGCTAGATAAAAGAAGTGAAAGATCCCTTGGATGGATATAAATCCATTCCCATAATGATGAAAATTTTCTAGGAATGAAAATAAATAATTATAAACTGATAATAACATAAATGATTATATATGAAAATAAACAATGTACTTGTTCAGTAAAAGTTATAGCTTGACAGGCCGGTACCATGCACAAGTATGTCAAGGTCAGGTCTAGATGATCCCATAGGGTTTATAGATAGGTCAGAATCCAAAAGAAGGTCTATTAGGGTTTGGAAAGGCTAAAATAAAAAACTATTATTTTTACCTAATAATGATCAATGATGGTTAGGGTGACTGATGATGGTTGTCCTGATTGGTGACAGTTGTGTGAATGGTGATGGTTGCTATAAATATTGATGGTTATAATAATTATCTATAGTTACCTATGGGAAAATTGGTAAGAGGATGAAAGGGAAGTAAGGGGATGTGGCTGATTAACAAAAGGTAAGATAGGAGTTTTAAGGGTAAGTACTAGTGTACAAGTCAATAAATCAGAATAATAAACTCTAATAAAGGGTTAAAACACTAAAAATAAAGGAGAGATACCTATATGATACCAAGTGGATGATAATTGAAACCTAAATAAATTTGGATTGCATAATATTACTCCTAATTTTAAAAATCATATAGTTAGAGCTTCATGGTCTTGGATGCCTGCACAAAGGAAATAAGAGAGTCTAAATGCAAATGTTTTGATCCTTCACTCCTTTGAGAGCTCTATATTTATAGAAAAAACTTGCTAAGTGAGGAGAGATAAAGTTTCCAAGTTGGGTGAGGATAAATATTCCAATTTTAATGGAAATAAGGTTGCAAGGTGTGCATGGGAAAGTTTTCATTTTATCAATGTATTCTTGTCCTACAACTAGATGATTTTTGTTTTGTAGGAGTGGAGACCTAACCATTGATGGTTAGGCCAACCATCAATGGTCGACCCCTATAAATAAAAGGTTTGAAATGGATCAAAATCAATATGTTTAAAAATGTTTATTAAAGAAAGGTATCTAGGGTTTACTAGGTGACTAAGGTGAGTTAACTATGTAAATTAGGTAATTTAGGCCAAGAATAAGTCCAAATTGAGATGACATCGAAGGCTAGTCAAGGGGTGGTTTTTAAGTCTCTATATTTTCCCCTTTTTTTGAGTGGCTTTAGGTTAATAAGCTCTAGAATAAAAATGATTTATTGACTGGTCTAGGTCCAATTACCCCAAGTATGGGAGGAGGGTATCCCCCCTCAAACTAGGAGTCAATGAGGCAAATGGTAAAGTGGATCAGGGTTTGATAAAAGGTATAATTAGTTCATAAAGTTGGGCATTTGAGATGCAAGTATGCACATAAAATTAAACTAATTATGATATTCAAAATTACATAAGGACAACATTGCCATGTTGGTAAAAAATGAGGTTGGGTGATAGGATTATGATAAGGTGACTAGTCCTTAGTATTGATCATATCTAATTGGTTGACACTTGTCATGTATCCTAGAAAGGGTCAGTTTCTACTCAGGTATCTAGGGTATGAATTACTCCTAATAAAAACACAATAGGTTAGGTCATGCATGAGGTGGTGCATAATATAAAAGTTCAACAAGGAAAACTTGGTTAAGGTGGGCATGATGACCCAAACAAGGTCACTATAAGGTATGCAAATAGGTACCATTGTTAGGGTAGGTGAAGGTAAATGGGTCATGTGGTTGGTTGGGTAGGGGGTGGCCAAGCTGATTACTAATGTCTAGGCAAGAGGATGCTTCCTACATATTCCTTTAGATATTTGATCCAACATGGACTTCAATCATAATATATTTCTTGTTAGGTTGAGGGAGAGGGTTATTCCCAAATAGGTCAAGGTGTGGGAAGGAATGAATTAAACCTATTGAATGTGTTTTGAGGCTATGGAAAATAAAAGAGTAGAAAAGGTGTGTGAAATTATGTTGGACCCCAACTGATGATGGTTAGAGACAATTGGCATCAATTATGGTCAACTGATGATGGTTAGGCCCAGGTGTGACCAAAGATGGTTAGGGATAATAGGTGATGGTTAGGAAACCATTGATGGTTGGGTGAAAAACACTAAAATTATGGTAAAAAGGTCAATGAGGCCTATTTTTTCCTCATTTAAAACTTTGATAACTTTGTACATTGTCTAATCTAAACATTGGTACAGAGAGTTCATTTGAGCGTGTATAAGTATGGTGAGTTGTTGAGAGGAGCGTGGTATGTGAGAGTGACTATGAGGTGGAGATGGACACTAGAGATTCACATGGGCAAGGGGTTGGGTATGAACTGAGATGTTGCCACCACTCACAAAATGAGGTAGGGTTTTTTTGTTTTTTATTTAAATTGACATAGAGTGTAAATTGGAATAAATAGATATGATTGCATGTTAGGGGTAGAATATGTTGGTATAAGAGGCCATAGGGTATGGTTCTCCTAGGTTTTTGAGAGTGTATGATAATTTAGGGGAATGTGGGTAGAGGATGAGAGTGGCTAGGGGTATGTATGGGTGTAGAGGGAATTAGAAAATGGTAGAAAGGGAGAAATATGTTGAATTAGGGGGTTGTATAAGAGGTTGGTGGTCGAGGCTCACCATTGATACTCACTAATAGTGACCATCATAAATTGACCTGACTGGTGATGGTTGACCTGAGGGTATGCAAATACCTCAAAGAGATTGTTGATGGTTAAGGATACCATCAATGGTTGAGGAGGCCATCGATGGTTGAATAAAAGTGTGTGGGAGTGGGAAATTTTTTATTGAAGTTGGTAATAAATGTATAATTAATGGGCTTAGTAGTATTTGTTGTTGATAATGGGTTATGTCAAATATGGTTGAGAGGAATAGGGTAATAGTAAAGAGATGGTAAATATTTGTGTTGAGTCATGAGTGTAGGGTAGAATGGAATAAGAGTGTGGTAAGGTTAGATAATTATTATGTAAAAAGGGAATATTTGTCACATAATTTTTTGGTATGATGGGTGTGTAGGCTCATGTGTGGATCTAGTTACATGTTCAGGTCATAATAATGTTTACAATGGTGTGAGATGCTATGTTCATGGAGGACTAGAACCATATGGAGGTAGTGGGCTTTAGAGTGATGCATCACTACTAACACCTACCAAGATATGATACCAAGATAGTTTCCCTTATTAAGAGATGGGATCTGAAAACTAACACCTTATACTTGCCTATTGGGGAGATGAGCATTTTATTAGTGGATATTCATAAGATTACACGTATACCTATCCATGGAGATCTTATCTAACACATAGAGGGAGAGGAGGTAAATTAATTTATGGGTTGGTTATATAGAGGAGACAGAGCCTATGCATAGTTTTATGTAGGTGGTTTTAGCATCAGGCCATTATATAAGAGGGCACTAAGAGAGAGACATTTATTGATGATGATGTATCTAGCTATGGCTTGTTATGCCTTGCCTAATTTAATAAGAGGGTGATTTCCTTGTGTGTTGTTTGGGGTTATTATAGAGTTGATGTCTATAGGGATGGTGTTTAGATGGGAGCAGGTACTACTAGTTCAAACTTATAGAGAGTTGTGGGTCTTTAGAGCTCATAGGTGATATGGCATCAATGTTGGGTTTTTGCTTCACTATTTGGCATACAAACACATACATGTGTTGAGACCTTTGGGCTTGCCTATGGATGGGTATCTACTAATAGATTATAAGGTTGGGTTCCTATGATGGAGGAGAGGTGATGCAATCATAGGAGTTGGTGGGGTTATGAGGGACATAGAGTGGTTTTGGGGTGCTCTAGAGAGTCTAACACCAAGTAATATAACATGGAGGCCATATATGACTTGGCCTATATGGGATGGATATATATAGCATATATATGCATTATAGAGCTAGAGATGGGTATATAGTAGATGAAACAGTGAGATAGAGCTCATCTTCGTAGAGAGAGTATGATGATAGTTTGGACTACCATAAGGCATTTTTCCTAATTTTCCTTAGTACAAGAGAGAGGAAGTAGAGTTTTTATTGCTTGAGCCATAGCCATAAGAGGAGGTAGTAGATTATGAGGATCTTCTAGATAGGGTGAGAGATGATGTCAATGTTACTATAGATTATCTAGCATGGTTTCAAGGTAGATATGTGGCATTAGATTCTAGTTGGGGAGATGGAGGCTAGGGGCCTATAGATGTTGACCCAACAAGCAGTGGTGGCACTAGTAGAATTATAGTCTCAGACAACCACATTATAGGGCTAGATTTCCACTCTTCAGGGCTATTTGGGAGGAGTGACAGTGTAGAGAGATTAGGCCCAAGCACAAGTCACTCCTTTATAGGGTTAGGTGGCCATATTATAGGGGTAAATTTCCATAGTGATAGGAGAGTAGGAACAAGTGAGGGTCTCACTTGAGTTGTTGACACATGAGAGAGAATATCTATGACAAGCTAGTAGAGAAGTAGTGGTATCCCCAATTTTTGTGACAAAGGCTAGATATCTAACACCTATACATGAGTTGCATTACTATGAGGGAATTTTTATATCATAGTGTCCTAATGATATGAGGTGGGGTGAGTACTAGGTGAGTTTGGCTAGGGGAGTAACACTTTTAACACTAGGTCAGTGGGTGATGGTAGTAGGTGAATAGGGAGCTACTATAAAGGGACCACCACTAGATGCTAGTGTTAGTGGTTCTAGTTCAGGTGCTTTAGGTTCATGATAATATACCACATATGATGTATATATATTTTGATATTTTGATATTGGTCTGCATGTTGAGATGTGAGATGTATATGTGAGAAATGTATATGAGGACATGTATTATTTTTTACTATGACATATATATGTACATTGATTTGGATCATGATGATGATGATGTTTATATGATGCCATTATGATGTGATTATGTATATTCATTTTTATGGTATGGTGATGGATTATGATGTTGTTTTTTATGGATTATGGTGTGATGATGTGTTATATGTTAGATATTATCATATTATGTGATGTTATGATATTAGTAGCTATGCTGGTTACACATGATGTTAATTTTAATATGATTGATGAGCATGTTTATAAAATAATGTTTATGTTAATGCTAAGAAACTATTAGAGAAAATGTGTTTCAAGGTTAATAGATATGAGGATGTTAATGGGGTGTGGCTAGAGTAAATGCTTACATTCATATGTGTGGATGAGAAAAAGAGCATGGTGCCTTGATAGAGAGAACCAAAAAATAATAATCTATAGATGGAATGACTTAATAAACACAAACCCATCAAATGTATTGTAGGAGCATGCTTTATTGAGAAAACTAGTGTCTTGACCACTTCATGCCAAGTAAGCTCATAGTCCCTTAGGTGTGAATAGGATGTGGATGATAGGTAAAGGTTTAAATGTTAGAGTGGAGTCATTAGATTTTCCAAAAGTAACCAAATAGCATTAGTAGACAAGTTCATGCCTTTTGTATGTTTGATTATAATGGGTAGAGTGTGTTGGGTGAATATTTTTTCATCAACTAACTAAAGGTAAAATGGGTATATCAACCATAGTATAATGAGATAAATCTCTCCTCTCAGCAAGGGGAGGCTCCTTATAAACTATAATATATTAATATAAACTAAAACTAAACTCAAGGGTGAGATCATACCATCCATCTCTCTTTTTTTAGAGATGATGTTCACAAGGCAAAGGAAAATTCTTGTGTAACAATTGAAAGCAATCCTTTTCTTTCAAAAATGATGTCCAGTAAATAGTAGGAAAACTTCCCGGGTAGTAACTGGATCCACAAGAAACCTATGAAACCACAAAGTTTTTCATTACTTCTCTTACTGATTTAGGACTAATAAAATTGTAGAATGAAGTATAGCTCAAAGTCTCCACCAAAAACCATAGTAGAGTATAAGATCACAAAGTATAAAAGTAGTACAAAGCCTTTTTAATACCCTTTTCACCAAAACATAAGAAACACAAACTAAAGGTAAATATGGTAGCACAAAGTCTTCATAATTAACTTTAGAACATCTTCCAGGTAATTTCCACACAATCTACTTATTTAATCAAATAGATGAGATATTATTAGGAAAAAGGACATAAGAACAATTTCTTAAATAACATAATTTATTCCAATGCAAAGTTTGAAAAGTAACCCACTTTCTCATTCATTCAATAAAATATGATTTACAATCTGAGCTCAAAGTCTCAAAAGGCATCTCAATTTAGGTATAGCTTTTTGCTTCTAATTGCCAAAAAGATCTCCATTACAAAAGAGGCTCTCTTTATTTATATAGGGAGAAACCTTGAGGATTTAGAAAAGACTTAAATATTCTAACCTAGTCAAAGATAGAATTCTTTGTTGACTTTGGACTTTCCATATTTTTAAATGTAATTACACATGACAAAAGTACATGTGCAAATGTCCAAAGTGGTTACAAAAGTGAATTTCAAAAAAGGAAATTAAATCAAAGGAAAATTGATTCAATTTGTAGCTCCATCTTTATTTACATGAGCATCGTACATGGTGATAATTGCTTGTATCTTGATATTGTCTAGAGTAACAATATTCTTGAAAATCATTTTCACCTTGACTATGGCATCTTTCACTACTGTGACCAATTTTGCATGACTAGTTAACCTAGTTTTTAGATTATCTAGAGTTAACTGATTATCTAGTACATTATCCACAGAGGCTACCAAGAATGGTTTATCTTCAAATTTCTTTTGGAACATACTTTTAAATTCTTGAACCATTTCTTCTGCTAAAAGGAATTGGTTATCTTGTGATGTAATCTTGCAAGTCGGCTCCTCTAACTTGAGCAAAAGAATGATGATACTTTGCTCACTGAGGTCCTTTTATGATTTGAGGTCACTAATCAATTCCTTAAGCACCCAACTCCTATATATCAATGCTTCTTTAGTCTCAGTATAAGATTCTCTATTAGAAATGATGTCAGTTGACACTAGGGTGATTATTTTCAACATCTTCATATCCATCCACTTGTCAAGATACTTTTTTATGATTTCAATATCCTAAGAAATGATATTGGTAAGGTCATCTAGTTTTTCTCTCACTTTCTTCATCTTACCCATCTTCTCAGAAAACTCTGTGAGTAAGGAAATTCCTTGTGTATGCATCTTGTCTAAGTACTCTTCAAGTACTTTTCCCTTGAGATAGGTCCTTTCTACTTTCTGAATCATGGGGTCATCAATGGAGATAGCCTCTGGAGTTACTAT
This sequence comes from Torreya grandis, assembly GCA_037957365.1. Classification (NCBI taxonomy): domain Eukaryota; kingdom Viridiplantae; phylum Streptophyta; class Pinopsida; order Cupressales; family Taxaceae; genus Torreya; species Torreya grandis. The sequence goes on from JARHVA010004599.1 coordinate 766,937, forward strand.
TTCTAGAGTGAAAGGTATTCTCCTTATTACTACAATCAATTGTTCCACCATTGCTTTATAATGGTCCTTCGTCTCTCTTTCTCTATCAAACTTATGAACCAAGATGTCCATAGATGATTACATATCACTCTTAGCACTTTCATGAGTTATCTTTCTTAACTTAATTCAAGAGATAGAGTAGTAATTTACATCAAAGTTTTCAAGAGTTGCATCCTATGGAGGTTTTGTTTTTTCCATAAATTTGTGCCCTTTATCCTTAATCATCTTTGAAAGGATTTTTGACTTTTTGGGAGTCTTGACTTTGGCTGACACCATTTTATTGAAATTTAAGTCATCTGGGGAGATGGCCTATTTTTTCCTTTTGGGCGTATAAGTTGACAACCAAGGTGGGAGGGTAGAAGTACTTACATTAGTATCAATCTCCATAGTTGGTGTTACTAGAGCTACACCTACACCAATGGTGGAAATAATGGGTGGGGTATCAGTAAGAATTGCACCTCTTACTGAATGATCAAAGGTAGAACTATCTCCAATTTCAAAAGATGGAGATGAAAAACTAGCGATTGACCCTGAGGAATAAAGAACATCTCCAGAAGTGCCTTGAGGGTCATCAAAAATAATTTTGGAAGGAGAGGAAGCTCCAGAAGAGGGAACACTAATTGGAGAAATAGGTGAAGGAGTTACAATAGGTGAGCTAGGCAGGGAAGAAGAAATTCCCATTTCTGGATGTACACTTACTTGTAGAGACAAAGTTTCCTTTTCGTGTTGATCTATGGGCCTATCATCATTCTCCATTTACTCCACTGTTGGTTCTCTAGTGCTTTGCTTTTCAACCTCCATATCTATTGTTCCTGGCTCTTTTTCTACAACTCATGACTTTTTTATCATGAAGATGATCCTAGGCTTATGTGGCCTATCAAAAGAAGGGACATCACTTTTATTTTTCATCCTATTTTCTGCCCTTTCCTTTATTTCCTCTTGAAATTCAGCTTCTGATCTTGTGATGAAATCTTTCAAGGTGATTCCCTTATTTGCTAACCAATTATTAGTGTTTGCCAATATTAATTCAAATCTTTTCCTCAAAGAAGTCAACTCCTTTTGAGACCATTAGATTGGGGGAAGAGGGGTATTAGCGATCTGTTTAGCATGGTATCTATTTTTGATCAAATCCCTATCATCCACTAGATTCTCAGGGATATCAACGAGTCCCAGATACTCTATTTTCTCGAGAGACAATTTACTGTAGTCCATCTTTTTGATGTCTTCTACTATCCTCAAATCAACCCAAACATCTTCTATCATAGGCTCATGAAACTGAGTCTTCCTTATGATTATATCCTTTACACCTCTCTAGTCAAAGTTTGGTCTCCTTTTGAAATTCTTCATGGTTACGAGTTGCATTTCGATATCCATAACTCTAGATTTTCCATTGGTCAATACTGAGAACCTACCAATTTCAATTGAGAACCTGAAACAAGGTTTCTTGAGTTCCATCTGCTTATTGTGTATGATGATTATTTGCCTACACAGCTCCATCAAGACCAATTTGTCTGAAGGGAATCTTCAGAGCATATAAGGATGACCTTGGAAAAGTCCAACCCATAGATAAGAAAAAGAAGGGAACTGTAAGAACATACACCTAAAGTCTTTCACAACTCTCTTGGCTTCATCTAACACTCTTTTGTATTCTAATTGGAGATCAAAGAGACACAAAAATACTATGAAGAAAGCATCATTTACCCTTCTAAAATGACGGATAGAATCCTTCAATGTAAACTGAGGGTAATATTGATATACTGGGGTTACTCTCATATCTCCTTTTGATGTTAAACTTGGGAAGGTTCTCATTGACACCATAATATACACCAGGTATAACATCGTGTAGAATTTGGAGGTAGTGGATACTTTCATCAATTACTCATGTAGAGCATTGTTGATTTGTTTTCCCTAGAAAATAACTTGTTTTCCTTAGAGAATTATCTTAATAAAGGGGTACATCCACTCATGAGATAGCGAGGAAGAAGGTAAACCTCTTACCCTACTAAGAAGGGTGATCAGGTCACTGACTTCTTCTATGAAATCATTTCCTAGAAAGCTTCGTGGCCATCTTGACAAGTTCACCCTTGGAGTCTTGAGCCATTTATTATTGATTACTTTGTTCTTTCTGGATCTTTGTCATATTCCATTTATGCTTCAATGAAATAAAGTTTTAATACTTCAGTAGTGGGAGGACACATGAACACCTTGTTGATGAATTCAAAGTCCAGTCTGATCACCATATTACTACTAGTGTCTAACACAGCCCTGGTATCTTTATTGTAGAAATAAGCACATTGGAGAATGAACTCAATGTTGTGAGTGGCTATAGGGAAAGAAGAGACCATATGAATATTTATCTCAATTATCTTCTTCATTTCATGGTTGGGATTGCTTAATTTGGTTCTTTCCATGAACTTAACCATATCCACATGACCAATATTTGTATCCCTAATGTCGTTGACATTAGAAGTAACTGAGGTGATTCAAAAAACACCTTGATATTTGTACTTCATCATCTTCAAATTTTTTGAAGAAACCTCAGTCATCTGGGGAGATTTTGTCAAATGGATGTTGATGAAGAAGGATCCTTAAGAGAAACTACAACAAGAATCATGACCATGCAATCAAGGGGAAAATGGGTAATTGGGAAAACTACATATTAGTGATCATGATGATAGGAATGTGCTTGAAAGGGCTAAGGTGCGAGTAGGCTAGAAAGTCAAAGGGAAGTGGGCTTAGAAAAATTTCAATATTTCCCAGAGTTAGGATTTTTGAGAGAAAGTATACAGAGGTGGTAAAAATTGCCACCCTTACATGTGAGGAAAAAAAAGTTGTGTAGGAGTAGAAAAAATTGCCTCCCTTGCATGTAAACTTGGTGCATGGGTGGCAAAAATCACCGCCCCAAAACATGGGTGGAAAATTTGTGCAAGGGTGGTGAAAATTACTGCCCTTTCACAAATGGTAAAGGATGGTTTAATGGCAGCAATTTTCACCACCTTTACACTAGTTTATCGATATTATGTAAAGGTGGCAAAAATCACTACCATTACACTAGGTAAGGGGATTATATTTGGTTTTTTGGGTTCTATTCTTAGAATGCCTCCTTGGGAAAGAGAGGGAGGATGAGAAAGGAAAAATAAGAAGAAAAAGAGAAAAACCTAACGTAGAAGGAAAGATAAAAAAAACAAAAAACAAAATGAAACAAAAACATGGAAACAAAAGAGAAGAATAGAAAAGCCTACCTGGCAAATTGAAACCCCATGCTTGAAAGCTAAAAAATCATGATCCCACTCACATGCTCAAGTCAATAGTGTACTTGTCCCCTTTGAAGTCCTTATGGGGAACCATGAGGGTTGCAGAGATAACCAATAAATCTACACGATCATTGAATTCTCTTGACACAACAGAAATATTAAAAGCATCAAAACTTTCAATATAATCCTATACAAGATTTTGATAATGTCACAATCTTTCATTTTTGGATTGGTACAAGTTCCTTACCTGACAAACCACCAGTTCAACATCTCCCTGAGTATGAAGAATCTTAATACCTTTAGCATGAGAAGCTTTCAATACAAGCAGAAAAATTTCATACTCGGTGGTGTTATTGGTATTGTTGAACTAAAACTTATATGAATAAGATAAAAAAAATTTGAGGGGATATCAAGACAATTTCAGCTCTAGAACTAATAGAAGAGTAGCTGCCATCAAATTCTAGAATCCAGACATCATTAGAATTTAGTCTTTTCAAAGATTTATCTTTGTTACTAGGGGAAAATCCTTTGTTATCTAAAATTTACTCTAACAATTCTTCTAATTTCCTATCTGAATTGTCACTTAAATAATTTTTGTCTGATTAGCTAAAAAAATCTTCAGTGGTCAGAAAATAGTTACCCATTCTTGATGATTCAAATGAAATTTAAGCTTCAAGGTCTGATGTTTGGGTGACAATATAGTTTGACTCTTTCTCAAGAAGCAATTTTTTCATGACGCCTTTAACATGTATCCTTGCTTCAGATAGATCCATATTCAACTCTCCACCTACATCCTTAAAAAAAATTTGTCTGAGTAAGATGCCATAGGAAGTTGGAACATCAACCACCAAGACTATCATTTTGATCTTTTTATCTGGAAAAGCCATGAATGCAAGCTGGGCATCTTTGATTTGACCTAGGAGTGGTACTTACTTTTTTTCCATGGAGAAGCATCTCCTAAAATTCTTAGTTAAGGTGAGACCAAGATAATTTGCTACCTTGGCAGGCATAACATTGTTAGAGGCTCCAGAGTCTATTATATACTTGCTCAATTTATGACCATTTATCAAAATGGAAACATGGAAAGTCTCTATTTTCCTAGGGGAAATAGGAGAATTAGTGACAAGATTATTATGAGTGGATTTGTTCTTTGAGGAATCAGGATTCATCTTTGGAAAATCTTGCCGTGTAGGGATGGTTTTATTTTTTATGTATTCAGCCAACCTATCAAATTGTTCAGGATTGGATCGCAAGTATTCAAATTTAGTCATTTGAATTTTGGAATTTATAGAATGATAAATTATGTCAAATAATTGGAATGAACTAGAAATAGAGGAAGGAAGTACATCATCCTAATCTTTATTGGGTGTGGCACTAGTCTGAGGAATAGAAGTAGAAAATACAGGATGCTTTGAGGTACTTACTTTCTTATTAGTCACCGGGTCCTTTGATTAGAAAGGCAATGAAGTCACTCATTTATAAATTGAGACTACTGGCTAAGGTTCCTCTCCCACCTTTCTTTTATTATCTTGTTGAGTTGACTAATTTTGGGACCTAGTAAAGACAACATATGATCCGTCAAACACTTATTTTTTCTTAGCTTCATCTTGGTATTGCAAAAAATTTATATTGGAGTCACCATATAATTATTCTTCTCCTTTCAAAAAGAGATTAGCATAATATTCTTGGTCTAACTTAGGTTGGAAAGAGAGATCATGTTTGGTTTCATGATAACTGAATGTTGAGTTGACTGATGTTGCTTCAATGGTAAGCTTCCCCTATGTAGAAGGAAGATAGTTGGATTATCCTTGGTTTTTAGTAGTGCTGCCTTGATATGAATGATTGGTAAATGTCCTTCTTGGCATCTCTCATTAAGGAGGAATAGACATATCTTATGACATTTTTCTTTTCAAATCTATCAATTCATTTTCCAACTTTTACACCATAGGATCTGTGGTGCTCATGGAATAACTTTCAGTAGATGAGGGAAATTTATTTTTATTTGAATCTTTCCTAATCTTACCTGCTAGGATAAGATCATATTAAACCTTAGTAGCCAAATTTTGGGCTACATAAAGATCTATAAGACCAACCTGCCTCAACATAAAACTTACTTTAGGAAGTTGAGAGTTGATGAAAAAGCACTTAAGATTCTCTGGTGTTGGTTAAGCAATTGTAGGAATTCTATTCCTCGGCTTATTGAGTTTAGCAACGAAGTCTCACATAGGCTCATGGGGTTCCTTCTTCATTTACGTAAGCTAATCCAAAAAGGCATGTGCATATTTAATGGGTTTGAACCTATCCTTGAACTTAGCTTTGAGAGTGTTCTAGTCAGTTATAGTTTGAGCTTGAAGGTGATAAAACCAATCTATAGTAGTGCCTTGAAAAGTTTCTACAAATAGTCTCACCACTATATATTCATATTCCATGCCTATCACACCACATGCTATGTATAAATCAATAATATTCTCATCAAGATGGACTTTTCCATCACCATAGAATTTGGGTAAAAAATTTCTCAAACTACAAGGTAGTTCATGTAAAGGTGGGGTTAGATTGAGAGGACCAAAAGAGTTGCCCCAAAGACCTTAGGCTGCCATGATATGATGATTAAAGGGAGGGATAATAAATCTTTGTGGGGTAAGTATGGACAAAATTCTACTAGTACTAAGACTAGAAGCTTTATCTGGTATTGGAGATCTGACGTTGGTAGGAGGAAAACTCCTAGTACGCTGAAGGTGAGATGGTGGAGGAGAAATATCAAAATTATTTCATCATACCAACTCAAATATAGGATAAATAATACCTTTAGCTCTCTAGATTCGTGTGTACAATGGATTTTTCAGAGTGTAAAATGGAAAAAGTGTTTAAAATGCTATAATTTGAAGCTTAAGGCTTTAAAGTGTGCATTTGTGTCCCCAGCAGAGTCGCTAAAAGTTGTTGGGTGGATATTTTTTCATCAACTAACTGAAGGCAAAATGGGTATATTAACCATAGTATAATGAGATAAATCTCTCCTCTCAGCAAGGGGAGGCTCCTTATAAACTATAATATATTAATATAAACTTAAAATAGACTTAAGGGTGAGATCATACCATCCATCTCTCTTTTTTTAGAGATGATGTTCACAAGGCAAAGGAAAATCCTTGTGTAATAACTGAAAGCAATCATCTTCTTTCAAAATTGATCTCCAGTAAATAGTAGGAAAACTTCTCGGGTAGTAATTGGATCCACAAGAAACCCATGAAAGCACAAAGTCTTTCATTACTTCTCTTACTAATTTAGGACTAATAAAATTGTAGAATGAAGTGTAGCTCAAAGTCTCCACCAAAAACCACAACATATTATAAGATCACAAAGGATAAAAGTAGTACAAAGCCTTTCTAATACCCTATTCACAAAAACATAAGAAACACAAACTAAAGGTAAATATGGTAGCATAAAGTCTTTATAATTAACTTTAGAACATCTTCTAGGTAATTTCCATAAACTCTACTTATATAATCAAATAGATGAGATATTATTAGGAAAAAGGACATAAGAACAATTTCCTAAATAACATAAGTTATTCCAATGCCAAGTTTGAAAAGTAACCTAATTTCTCATTCATTCAAGAAAATATGATTTACAATCTGAGCTCAAAGTCTCAAAAGGAATCTCAATTTAGGTAGAAATTTTTGCTTCTAATTGCCAAAAAGATCTCCATTACAAAATATTCTCTCTTTATTTATATAGGGAGAAGCCTTGAGGATTTAGAAAAGACTTAAATATTCTGACGTAGTCAAAGATAGAAGTCTTTGTTGACTTTGGACTTTCCATATTTTTACATGTAATTACACATGAAAAAAGTACATGTGCAAATGTCCAAAGTGGTTACAAAAGTGCATTTGAAAAAAGGAAATTAAATCCAAGGAAAATTAATTCAATTTGTAGCTCCATCTTTCTTTACATGAGCATCGTACATGGTGATAGATGCTTGTATCCTAATACTGTCTGGAGTAATAGTATTCTTGAAAATCATTTTCGCCCTAACTATGGCATCTTTCACTGTTATGACCGATTTTGCATGACTAGTTAACCTGCTTTTTAGATTATATAGAGTTAATTGATTATGCAGTACATTGTCCATGGAAGCTACTGAGAATGGTTTATCTTCAAATTCCTTTCAGAACATACTTTTAAATTTCTGAACCATTTCTTTTGCTAAAAGAAATTGGTTGTCTTGCAATGTAATATGTCAAGGCAGTTCCTATAACTTGTGCAAAAAGAATGATGTCACTTTTCTCACTGAGGTCCTTTGATGGTTCAAGGTCACTAAACAATTCCTTAAGCACCTGACTCCTATATATCAATGCTTCTTTAGTTTTAGTATAAGAGTTTCTATCAACAATGTTGCCAATTGACACTAGGGTTCTTATTTTCAACTTCTTCATATCCATCCACTTGTCAAGATACTTTTTTATGCTTTCAATATCCTAAGAAATGATATTGATAAGGTCATCTAGTTCTGCTTTCACTTTCTTCATCTTACCCATCTTCTCAGACAACTCTATGAGCAAAGAAATTCCTTGTGTATGCATCTTGTCTAAGTACTCTTCAAGTAATTTTCCATTGAGAATAGGTCCTTTCTAATTTTTGAATCATGGGGTCATCAATGGAGATAGCCTCTAGAGTTACTATTTCTAGAGTGAAAGTTATTCTCCTTATTACCTTAGTCAGTTATTTCATCATTGCTTTATAATGGTCTTTCATCTCTTTCTCTGTCAAACTTCTGAACCAAGATGTCCATAGCTGACTACATATCACTCTTAGCACTTTCATGAGTTATCTTTCCTAACTCAATTTGAGAGATAGAGTAGTTAGTTACATCAAAGTTTTCAAGAGTTGCATCATATGGAGTTTTTGTTATTTCTAGAAATTTGTGCCCTTTATCCTCAATCATGTTTGAAAGGATTTTTGGCTTTTTAGGAGTCTTGACTTTGGCTAACACCATTTTATTGAAATCAAAGTCATATGGGGAGATGGCCTATTTTTTCATTTTGGATGTATAAGTTGAAAACCAAGGTGGGAGGGCAGAAGTACTTACATTAGTATCAATCTCTGTAGTTGGCATTACTAGAGTTACACCTGCATAGGTTGGTGGAAATAATGGGTGGGTTATCAGTAAGAACTGCACCTACTACTAAATGATCAAAGGCAAAACTATCTTTGATATTAAAAGACAGAGATGACATACTAGGGATTGACCCTAAAGAATGAATAACATCTCCAAAATCACTTTGAGGGTCATCAAAAATAATTTTGGAAGGAGAGGTAGCTGTAGAAGAGGGAATGCTAATTGGAGAAATAGGTCAAGGAGTTACAATAGGTAAGCTAGGCAGGGAAGAAGAAATTCCCATTTTTGGCTGTATACTTGCTTGTAGAGATAGAGTTTCCTTTCCTTGTTGATCCATGGGCCTATCATCAGTCTCCATTTGCTCCACTTTTGGTTCACTAGTACTTTGTTTTTCAACCTCCATATCTGTTGTTCTTGGTTCTTTTTCTACAACTTGTAACTTCTTATCACAAAGATGATCCTAGGCTTATATGGCCTATTAGAAGCAGGGACATCACTTTTATTTTTCATCTTATTTTTTGTCCTTCTCCTTGTTTCCTCTTTAAATTTAGCTTTTGATCTTATGATGATCTCTTTCAAGGTGATTCCCTTATTTTCTAACCAATCATTGGTGTTTGCCAATATTGGTTTGAACCTTTTCCTCAAAGAAGTCAACTCCTTCTAAGACCATTAGATTGGGGAAAGAGGGGCATTAGTGATCTATTTAGCATGGTATCTATTGTTGATTAAATCCCCATCATCCACTATATTCTTAGGGATATCAGTGAGTCCCAAATACTCTATCTGCTAGAGAGACAGTCTACTATAGTCTATCTTTTTGATGTCTTTTGCTATCCTCAAATCAACCCAAACATCTTCCATCATAGGCTTGTGAAACTGGTTCTTCCTTTTGATTATATCCTTTACACCTCTGTAGTCAAAGTTTGGTCTCCTTTTGAAATGCTTCATGGTTACGAGTTGCATTTTAGTCTCCATAACTCTAGTTTTTCTAGTGGTCAATACTGAGAACCTGCCAATTTCAATCAAGAACCTGAAACGAGGTTTCTTGAGTTCCATCTGCTTATTGTTTACAATGATTATTTTCCTACATAGCTCCATCAAGACTAATATGTTTGAAGTAAATCTTAGGAGAATATAAGGATGACCTTGGAAAATTCCAACCAGTAGATAAGAAAAATAAGGGAACTGCAAGAACATACACCCGAAGTCATTCACAACTATCCAGGGTTCATTTGACACTCTTTTCTGTTCTAATTGGGGATCAAAGAGACACAAAAATACTATGAATAAATCATCATTTACCCTTCTTAAATGATGGATAGAACCCTTCAATGTTAATTGAGGGTAATATTGATATACTGGGGTTACTCTCATATTTCCTTATGATGTTAAATCTAGGAAGGTTCTCATTGATGCCACAATATACACCAGGTATGATGTCATGTATAATTTGGAGATAGTGGATACTTTCATCAATTGCTCATGTAGAGCATTCTTGATTTATTCTCACCAAAAAATAACTTGTTTGCCTTAGAGAATTATCTTAATAAAGGGGTACATCTACTCATGAAATAGTGTGGAAGAAGGTAAACTTCTTACCCTGTTGAGAAGGGTGATCAAGTCACCAACTTCTTCTATGAAATCAATCCTTGGAAAGCTTTGTGGCCATCTTAACAAGTTCTCCCTTGGAGTCTTGAGCCATCTATTATTGATTAATTTCTTTGCTCTTTCAAGATCTTTTTCATATTCCCTTTGTGCTTAAATGAAATCAAATTTTAATACTTCAGTAGTGGGAGGACACATGAACACCTTGTTGATGAATTCAGAGTCCAGTTTGATCACCACATTACCACTAGCATCTAACATGCCCTAGTATCTTTAGTATAGAACAAAGTGCACTAGAGAATGAACTCAATGTTGTCAGTGGCTATAGAGAAAGAAGAGACTAGATGAATATTGATCTCGATTATCTTCTTCATTTCATGGCTAGGATTGCTTAATTTGGTTCTTTCCATGAACTCAACCATATCCACATGACCAATCTCAATATCCCTAATATCATTGACATTATAAGTAACTGATGTGATTGGAAAAACACCTTGATACTTGTACTTCATCATCTTCAAATTTTTTGGAGAAACCTCAGTCATCTAGGGAGATTTTGTCAAATGAATGTTGATGAAGAAGGATCCTTGAGAGAAATTGCAACAAGAATCATGATCATGCAATTAGGGGGAAAATGGGCAATCTCAAAAAAACTCCATGTTGGTGATCACGACCATAGAATGTGATTGAAAGGGCTAAGGTGCGAGTAGGCCAAAAATTCAAAGGAAAGTGGGCTTAAAAAATTTTCAAAATTTCCCAAAGTTAGGATTTTTGAGAGAAAGTATGCAGGGGCAGAAAAATTTGCGACCCTTACATGTGAGGAAAAAAATGTTGTGCAGGGGTGGCAAAAATTGCCACCCTTGCATGTAAACTTGGTGCAGGGGTGGCAAAAATTGCTACCCCAACACATGGGTGTAAAATATATGTAAGGGTGGTGAAAATCACCCCCTTTTCATAAATGGCAAAGGATGTTGTAATGGCAAAAAAAATTGCCTCCTTTACACTAGTTTATCGATATTTTGTAAAGGTGGCAAAAATTGCCACCATTACACTAGGTAAGGGGTTTCTATTTGGTTTTTTGGGTTTTACGCTTAGAACACCTCCTCAAGTAAGAGAGGGAGGAGGAGAAAGGAAAAACAAGAAGAAAAAGATAAAAACCTAACATTGAAGGAAAGAGAAAAAAACAAAAAATAAAATGAAACAAAAACTTGAAAACAAAAGAGAAGAATGCAAAACCCTACCTGTCAAATCAAAACCCCATGCTTGAAAGATGAAAAAATCATGATCCCACATGCATGCTCAAATTATTGGATGTAGGGAGGAGGAGTAGACAAGAAATAATGAATCAAATGAAGCTCAAATTGGCATTAAAAGGTTGAAAACTAATGCCAACCACCTGTCATGCATGGCCATAAATGTTGCATGCAAAAACTGAGATTATGTAGGGGTAGAAAAAATTGTTGCCTCTACATGTAAGGTGGAAGAAAGACACAAGAGTGGAAAAAATTATTGCTCTTGCATGAGGAGTGCAAGGGTATAAATTTTTTCCACTCTTGCATGGAAATATGTAAGGGTGTAAAAAATCACCACCTTTACATCTAAGCTGCAACAAAATGCAAGGGCAAAAAAAAATGCCGCTCTTGCAGGAAAATGAAAAATAACATATAAGGGTGGCATTTTTACTACCTTTACATGTAAATGAAAAACACTAACTCCTAAAAATTTGATGTTCTAATTACATCAAGACTATAACAAATTTCACATTTCTTGAGAAATCGTAACAAGGGAAAGTCATGAACTTTTCAGGGAGTTAGTCGACTATGCTTGAGATCAAGAGAAGCTTGTCTTGAATGATGAACTTAGAGTGAAACAAAAAAATTTCGTAGGGGTTGTTCCAAATATGAGGGTAGCTGATTTTGGGAACAACAAAGTGATCAATATGGGAAGTCTACATGTGCCATATATAAGAGCTGATTATGGCTTAATTGAGATAAATAGGTAGACTAATCGATATGGGAAGTCTATAAATGGTTGATATAAGAGCCAGTTGTGGATTATTTATTTTTATTATATTTATTGATTTAAATTTGCTAAAGTTGATTGATGTGGGAAGCTTCTAATGAATATTGTTTAACCATCTTTCAAGGGAGTGGTCTAAGATTTTATTATGCATAGCTATCCTTCAAGGGAACAGTCTTTTTAAGAAATTTTTGATTTGATGAGGTAGTTGTCCTTTAAGGGAGTGGTCTACCATTTATTTGGATATATTGATATGTTTTAAACCAAAATTAGATATGGAAAAGTCTAGTTAAGTTCAAAAGTCCTACCCATGTAGAAGAAAGACCTAGGCATAGAAGGTTCATTTTGAGAAACAATTGACCATGGGATTCTATCTATTAAAAGATGAAACATATCTATGAGAACCATGATATGGGTAGATCTAGGGTACCCAAACTTAGGATTCGGTTATGACTATGATGGAGGAATAACATAGTTTTATATAATCAATTGATCCCAAAAGGGGTAAAAATGAAATGAGGTGGAAGAAGGTTAATGATCCAATGGGATGAGCTTAAGTTAGACATAGAAGTGGGTTTGATCCTTATTTTAACAATGAAAGAGATGAAAATGTGAAGCATTAATGGGTTTAGGTTTTGGCTTGCCCTCGAGAGAAGACAAACAATAAGAACCTAATCCATACTTGTGGGTTATAATGTAAAGTCCTAACTAGTTAAAAGTAAACTTGCCCTTTTTGGTCTTCTCCATGTTAGTGATGTATTGGTTTTCCTTGAGTATGAGGTCTCTAATGTTGAAATCTCATGTTTTCAAATAGTTTTTATATGTACACTTGATATACTCTTGATAAATAAGAAGGTGATTAAGGGTAACAAGGTGACATTCATCAAGAAGTTTTGAGCATGCAAGGCATTCTTGGTGATAGTCACTTTCAGAAAGAATCTCATGCAAGGATATGAAAAGGTATGGAATTTGGACTTCAAGAGGTAGTACTACTAAAATAAGCCTATAAAGCAAATGGGATATGGAGGTACCATAATAAGCATTTTGATGAGTGTTTTTTTGGAAGCCTTAACCTATCCATTGGATTATGGATGATTAGGAGAGGAGAATCTTAAGTTAACATAAAAAAAAGTGTCACAAAGCTCTTGGACTTTTTTATTCTTAAAGGATTTTCCATTATCAGTGATGATTTTTTGAGGAACACCAAAGTGGCAGATGATGTGGTGGTTGATGAAATCAATGATTTTTTCATCTTTGATTAAGATCAATGGGATGGTTTCCACCCATTTGGTAAAATATTATGTGTCATTGATGATATATTGATGTCATTGTGAGGAATGTAGATTTATCTTCTCCAATAAGATCAAGACCCCATTTTGAGAAGGGTTAATATTAAATTGATACTTAAAGACCATAAGGAGGTGCATGATGAAGGTTAGCATCTTGTTGACATTTTACACATTTATTGACATAGTCACAACAATATTGATTGAGCATGATCCATTAGTAGCCTATATGAAGAATATGTTTGGTAACAACCAGACCATTGAAGTGCCCACCATAGATGCCATCATGGGCTTATTTAATGGTATAAGAAGCCTCATGGATATGAAGGCAAGGAAGGAAGAGACCATCAAAGCCTCACTTGTAAATAATTCCCCTTAGTATGATGTAGTGACAAGTACCTTGTATGAAATCTTTATGATAATTTATTGAAAGATCAAAAGGTAGGATACTAACTTTAAGGTAGTTAAAGATTTGATCATACCAAATGTCTATATGAGATGTTTCTATCTGATAAATGGTAGGAAGATTAGATTTGAGGTAAAATGGCATGATGAAGTGGTGGATGGGGATGAATAGTTTATACTTCATAGGTTGAGATGGAATTTGGGATACAAGGTAAGCCATTGTGTTCGTAAATTTGTTGGTAGAATGAGGGACTGATTAGATAGTGTAGTGGTCAAATGATGCTAAAATTATGTTGACAAGATGTTTTTAATTTAGAAGGATATCATTTTTGAATTGATAGGCTCCTATGACTTGGTTTATAATGAGTTGAGAGTCTCCAAAGATGCTAATTTTTTTATTCCCAAAGCTAGAGTAATATGGAGACTGATGACCAAGGCTTCATATTTGGCTATATTATTGGTGCATTCAAAATCAAATTTGAAAGAAAGGGGAAGAGGTTATTATTGACAAAATTTGACCCCAAGTAAAAATTTTGTAAACCCCTATATTTTTAAAATTTTTAGAATGTTTCCTATCTTATGGGGTCTCATAATGGTCTAAACATCTTACTTATCCTTCCCCTAGTCCTTGTCTAAGCTCATCCCTCTTGAAATGGCCTAGTCAACCAAAGTCAAACTTGGTTAAAGATGGTTAAAGGATAAATTTGTTTTTAAAATGTTATAATATTTACTTTAACATGTTTTAAGATGTTTTTAAGTCATTAATTTATCTTTCACCTTGTTTCATATTTAAAAAGGGCCATTTGGCCACATTTTTAGCTCAATTAATGACATGTACAGATTTATACAATCAATAAATTTGTCACCAAGCTATGGTTAAACATGGTATAGGTAATATAATGTTAGGATCCATCATCTGATAGTTATATAATCAGTTATGATTAGGAAATGGTATTTATCCTTGTTTATAGGCCCTTTTGGGCACTTGTACAAACTCTTTTAGTTCACTTACAACTAAAAACATGGTGGTGTGACTTTTCACCTCCCCAAAAGTAATTTCCACATTTTTATTACAAATATTTCATATAAATTTTCATTCTTAACTTCTTTTCCTTTATTTTCACTTGGCAAGCTAAGGAAGGGTAGGTTCAAGCACTCACTATGGGCCATCCAAGTGGAGTCAGGAAGAATGATTTTGGGGGTAGATTTTAATCTGAGTAAAATTCATTTTCATAACAATAAATTTAAAAATTTTGTATCCTCCTTCATGAACAATCACTTTCACTCGAAATAAATTTTTATGGAATTACATTCAAGAGGGGTATGGGTTTGTATATGTTTCTTATTTTTAGGAATACATGGAGTTATGTGAGATTGATAGAATGTTTTAAATAGTTAATAATGTCCTCTCCATGGTTTTTCATTCATACAACACATCTCTTTTAATGCCCTTGAAGGAATATTTCAAAATTGTGCAACTTTTCTAAGTTGTCAACCATTTATGGCTATCCTGATTTTTGCAACTTAAAAAAAAATATCCATGGGAGGTTTCAATGTGCCTTGGGTAAATGTTTTAAATGTGATTCCATTCAATTTTATTGTGATAGATCAAATAAAGTTACCATTCTTCAAGCTAATTGATCCAATTTTCCTTGTTTACTGCCTTGTTAGCAAAGTGTGCTCACAGTCAAATTCTACAAGAGTTCAAGAAGTTGTATGGAGATGGGAATGTTAAAAACATATGATGGAGTTTATGTTTGAAGATCCAATATATACAAATTGTCTTATATTTCATGTTATTAAGGTTTAGATGCTATGCCAAGGTAAGGTATTCACTTCAAAGATTTATTAGGCCATATTGGGATCTCAATCCCTAAAAATTACAAATAGAATCCTTAAAGGACCTCACCAAATTCACTTTTAAGGTGATCCAAGATTTCAATTTAGAAGAATTGTTAGCCCTATCCACCTATAAAAACTATTCCAATTTTGAGGTCAAAATAACAACTGGAGATGGAGTTTGAACACCCTCAAAGTTGTCAAAAAAGCATTGAGTGTTGATAGTGAATTCTATAGGGGTATTAGTGGAAAGTTGATTTTGCACCTCATATAGGAGGTTGTAAACTATGCCATCAATTTCAAACAACATCAAATAGTCCAAATAATAATCCTAAGCTAAGGTGATTGATAAAAGGCAAAGTTTAATGTTTTGACCCCAAAATAGTCCTCCCCTATCCATATAAGCCTAAGAACCCTCATCTACAGTAGGCTTTAGTAAATCTCTATCTCAATTGGTCTAGTAGAAACCAAATTTGAGGTTTAGTTCGAATTATATATCTTTAGGATACTATACCTAAAGTGAAGTTTCTTCTTGTCACCTTCAAGGCCTAACCCTTACCAATAATACACTTACATGTAATACTTAAATAGTTGAAACATAGTCATGAGGTATAGCTTGGCAGTCAAGGACCTAATCTATGCTTCCAAAAACATAAAAAAAATGTTATGTGGGAAAATGACTATAAAATGCTTTCAACACATCATGGTAGGCATGGATGGTCCATACATTACATTAATAAGTAAAATTAAATCCCTAAAACCTCCAAACATAGTTCCATCCCTTGCCCACCTTCATAGGCTACCTAATCAAAAGTCTACTTAGAAAATTTGAAGGATTGGAGGGTCTATCCATGGAATTGAGAGCTAAAAATAGGTGAACATTATCAAACGGACCTATTAAACACTTTACAATAATCATATTTGATAAACTAATGGTGTAGACTCTCTATGTTTTGTCTCAAAGTAGGGGCAATTTTACCTTACATGGAGATGACATTTTTGGGGAAAATGTTGAAATGATGGACCAAATGAAGTATGGATAAGCTAGAGGGGACCTAACACAAGATAAAACACCTTAATAAAATCTTTGAAAGAAAAAAAGATGCTTTAATCAAGAAGGGTTAAAGCCATGTGTGAAGGAAACCTTTAAGCCTATAATCCAAATTGAGGGTCATGTGCATTTTTGACCTTATCTATGCTTTCCACTTGACTAGTTCATACTTACAGGGGTATTTTAGAGATGTCGAAGCCATCAAAAAAGCTAAAAACTCCATTGGTCTAGCTACAGACTCCTACAACAAAACTATAGACTCCATCAGTATAAAACCTATTTATAGACCTGATAGTAGAAATAAGGCCAAAATTGCATCTAAAAGGATAAATTTCACCATGAGTGCTAAAGATAAGTTGTTTCCAACTCCATGAGGATAAAATACATGGAATAAAATTATATGAAATCCACATAGGTAATATTGGAATTAGGTTTATTGATAGTTTTTTTGTTTTAAAGGTCCTAAAGATGACCATGAAATGTCAATCACTTTGGGAGGTATCTTGGGACTTGAGCCAACACTCCATGCCATTTTAAGACCTTGTAAATAATCACAAGTGCATTTACCATCTCTCTCTATTTAGCCTATCTAAATTGGCATCTAGAATTACATATTAGACAAAGTTGAAACTCAAGTTTCGTGGCCTCTTATGAAGTTTTTGATGAAGCCAAGTATATTAGGTATCCTAACATGTGCCATAAGACCCCTGGTATGGATCAATTAGGGAAGATACAAATATTCTAGTACCAAGTGTCAAAATAAGCCTATTGGAGAGTGATTGTGGCTATAAAGTGATTATGAGCTTGTGTAAGAGAATTTCATGATCAATAAAACTCCTTTTTAACTAATTTTCACCTTTGGACACTCATCTTTGTGCCTCTTCAACTTCTCTTTTCTTTCTCATCTTCTAAGTTCTATAAATGCAAGCCATCTTGGCTATTGTAGGGGATTCCCAATCTTGGTATGGTGAAGCCCTACCAAAATTTTACCTTTATTTGCACTTAATATAATGAGAATTAAGTTGGTTATACTCTAATTCCATTTTCACAATGTGTTAAAGCGATCAATCTTGAATGTCAAGTATAGATTTAGTTTATCTTGTTTTCATGTAATCCTTGAATGTGTTGCTGCAAAAATGACTTCTCTCCTAATAGGTTTCATGAAGTGTATGCTACTAAAATGGACTCTTAAAGTGTTTATTAGTTTGATAGTGTCATATCTGACCTTCCCTTTAGTTTCTTTCATTTGTTGAGCTATTAGATGCCTTTATGAGAAACACTAATGCTAGGGAGCTCCATTAATGGTGTTGAGGCTAGTTTGGTTGTCTTATTTCATTATGAAAATTCTATCTATATGAATGGAAGTAACTCTTATTGTATCACCTCCTAGTTTAGGTTTGATTTATGAATCTTTATCTCCCTTTTCACCCATAATAGTTAGTTTTAGTAGCATAAGCACATCAAGTCATATCTAGTGAGCTAGCCCTTAAAATCTAGAGGTTTACTTCCACTATAGGTGACCCACACACTTGGAATTATTCCCATGTTGGCCAAATCTTGAAGAATATTGAATAACCTCTTCTAGGGTGCAAGATTTGGAGATAATAGTTCCCCATTAAGGGTAATGAGGATTATGTTGGTAGCCCCACCATTTTGATATTTAGATCTATCAAAATACATAGTCATTTGATAGGTGGGTTCTTCCAAAAAAATGGTATCTATAGACTCATAAGGAAAGGCAAAATGGGGAGTTTGATTATCAAGAAGAGGATCTTTATCTATTTGTTCTATAATCACCTATCCCTTAATGTATTTTTGTAGAAGAAACTCAAGATTTAAATCAGCTAAAAGTATGATCCACTCAGCCATACATTAGTTATGACATGAATTAGAGTGCATATACATGAGGGGGTCAGTGTTAGTAATGACATAAGTTTTATGGTTGAGAAGGTAGTGATGTAGTTTAGAGGCAATGAAAATTAAGGCAAGGCAATGTTTTTTATGGTGTGTGTATCGGGTTTCATAGTCAATGAGGGTATGACTAATGTAATAAATGTCTTGATCCTTATGTTGGTCATCATGATGAGTTACAATGGCTCCCAAGGAATGTTTAGTGGTAAATATGTGTAAATAAAAGGGTTGATCCTCCTTTGGGGGGATAAGGACTAGTGGAGAGAGAAGATACTCCTTGATTGCATCAAAGGCTTATTGACATTATTTAGTCCATTTAGAGGTGGTATCTTTCTTAAGGATGTGGTGGAAAGATTGACAATAATGGGGTAGCTAAGAGATAAAGTGTAAAATTGATTGAAATTTTCCTTACAAGCTATGAAGTTATTTTAGGTTAGTAGGGGGGAATTTCTAGAATAGATCAGACTTTTATGTGGTCTATTTCTATTCTATGGATGGTAAGAATATAGCCCAAAAGTTTTCTTGATAAGACCCCAACGATGAATTTCTTTGGGTTAATCCTAACATGATAATTCATAAGTCTTTCAAAAATGATAGTGAGAATAGTGAGGTGATCTTGATGGTGCTTGGATTTATCAAACAGATCGTCACCATAGTTGTCAACTATTTTATGAATTAGGTCATGAAAGATATAGATCATGGCCCACTAATAAGTTGACCTTACGTTTTTTAGGCCAAAATGCATGAGATGATAGAAAAAATTTCCCCATGGTGTGATGAAGGATGTCTTATGTTGAACTTGAGGGGTGATCATGATCTGGCTGTATCCTAAAAAACAATCCATAAGGGATAACATTTCATGTCCAACGATGAGAAAAATAAGTTGGTCTATGTTAGGTAAGGGAAAGTCATCTTTGGGGCATGTAAGGTTAAGGTTATGTAAATCCACACAAAGGTGGAGTCCCCTAGTGGATTTGGTAACAAGAACAATATTGGATACCCATTGTGGGTAGTTAATGGGTTGAATGAATTTGACAGATAGAATGAGTTAATATTATTATTTGATGAGAAAATCTAGGTGAGGGTACATAAGATGAATCTTTTTCCAAACTAACTTAACTTTTGTATGGGTTATAGTGTTATGATGAGAAATGGAAGGGTCAATGTTGGGCATATATTGATAAGACCAAGCAAATGTTATGTTATGGTCAAATAGAAAAGATTAATAGTCTTGTTATTCTTTGAGGGTTAAGGATTGGCCAATCTTGATGATACAAGGGTCCTCTTAAGTTCCAAAATTAACATTTGTTGTCAACTCATTTAGCATTATTTCATTTTAAATAGGGAGGTCATTTTGAAGAGAAGAGTTCCCCACACCTAGGTAGGTAAGAATATAATTGTCATCTTGACATTAAATGGTGTTAATGGTGGGTGAGTCATGTGTAATCATTTTGGGGTGGATGAGAGGAATGTTTTTGGTTTGGACCTCCCTTTGATAAGTAAGGGGACCCAAACTAATATTATTAATAAAAAAATCTAGGTGGGATGAGGTCGATGTCTTTAAATTAGAAAGATGGGTTTCGTGAGGGTAGAGGTTCTTCAAATTAGAAAAATGGGGTTGGTGAGGGTAGAGGTTCTTCAAATTAGAAAAGTGGTTTTGGTGAGGGTAGATCTTATTAAATTTGGAAAAGTGGGGTTTGTGAAGGTAGAGGTTTTTAATTAGTGATGAGAATTGGTTTTGGTGATGTGGGCTCTTCTAGGGGAATGTACCACATGCCAAAGAAATCACAAGGTTTTTAAGTTTTGATGATGAGAAGCTCGTGAGGTCCTTATTCATAGAGGCTAAAATAAAACTCCTTCCATGGGCATCTATGAAGGTATATTTAGGCAAAGGTTAGGTTTCTAAGATAAGAAAAGTTGGAAGTGAAAGGTTGGATATAAGGCATGGTGGTGGGAGCAAGGAGTGGTTTATCAAGTCCCCCATAGAAAAAGTATGTTCTATTGATGGGAAGGCCAAAGGGGACAAGGGTATTGATATTAAGATCATAATATGGATAATTTTGAAGGTTCCTAAATTCATTCAGAGAAGGGAAAGCATCCAAAGTTAAAATTCAATATTCCCCTAGTGTGAGATGATAAAATATGGATTGAAAGGGGTGTTCAACTAGGATTTGAGATGAAGGGATGGTTGAACTAGTAGAATCTCATCATTTTTGTAAACATAAGTGTTGGTTACTTGGGTTGATGTGGTGGTTTGTCTAGAGGTTGGTTGTGAAGAGGATAGAGGCAGAATGAGAATGTCATTGGGCCGATATGTCATATTACAAGAAGCAAAGGGACTCCAATCAGATTTTATTATAATGACTTGTCTCTCATGCTTGAATTTGACACATCTGTTAAGGGTGGAAGGGATGCAACTCATAACATGGATCTAAGGGTGATCAAGTAATTATTATATTAAAACTCACCCTCTATGACATAAAATAGTTAAAGAATAGTTTAAGGCCCCAAACAGATGTGGAGAATAACTATTCTAGAGTGGTAGCCAAGGTATCATTGAATGATCAAAAAATTACTGAGCTTTTTGACATGATGTTTATAGGTAGTTTTAGTTGATCATAAGCATGGGATGAGATGATATTTATAATTTCTCACCCATAAATCATAACTCATTTGAAAAATGTTTGATTGACGGATGTGGTGATAAAAAAGGGGGATTAGGGTCTTCATTATGATATGGGAAAATTTCCAATTTTTGAAAGGTGACCATGTAAACATGTTGGATGGTTCCAATCAAAGATGTAAGAGGTTATGGATCATCTGGTTGAACCTATATAGAATGTATTATTTTGATTAAAGCTTTATGGTGTTGGTAAAAGGTGATAATTAAGTCATAAAGACTCATTTTCACTGGTGTTTGGTGAATTTATTTTAACACCAAGTGTTGGATAAATGGAGATGCATTGGATGGTTATGAGGGCAAAGGTGAAGGTGTATTTGTTTGGGTTTGGTTGGTTAGCTGAGGAGTTAAATGGTAGGACCATGGAATGGTTGCCTTAGCCTTGCCTTTTTCATTTTGTTGGGTAGCTTTACCCTTATCTTTTTATTGGTCTTGAGATCGAGTCATCATATGAATGGTATGGATAAAGGGATTAGTTTCTTGATTCAATTCCTCTACTTCACTCCTTGGTGGGATTATAGAAGTAGATGATTGGTAGGTAGATTGGATAGGTGGTAAAAGAGGAAAGGGGCTTAACGAAGGTTCATCCAATAGATCATCTTCCTCTAAAAGGCCATGAACAATTGATTGGAGAGATTTATAGTTATTCATATCATGTCTAGGGTTCATATGGTAAAGACAAATCAAATTATCATTGAACTAGGTTGGCTTGTGGTAAGTGGGGTCAAAAGTCTTAATTGGTGATAAGCTAATGGTAGAAGCTTGTATTATATATTTTAAATAGTTGTATAAGATTATGATAAATATGTTTGAGGTGATGGAATTTGGATTTTTTGGGTAGGCACCTCATTGGGAAAATATTTATTGATAGGAGGTGTGTTTGGTGGATTGATCTTGGTCAGTTGTTTAGAAAGAATTAACATAGTTACAATTGATTTAGGAATTGGGGGTCCAGATGATAATGGTTTAAAATATGGGAAAGTAGATGAAGAAAGGTTGGTAAGGAAGGAGGATGAACTAGAGGATTGGGTTGTCTTAGGTGGAGAAATGGGGGATGGTTTTTTTGAAGAAGAGTAGGTAATGAGAATGGTGGAGGGATGTGGTACCAAAATAGAAGATAAAGGTGAAGGAGTTGGTATGGACTTAACCCAAGGTTTTGGCCTAGGCAACCCTACATTCTTAATGGGCTTCATTATATTTGGCTTTGGTTGGGTTGTTGTGTTAATTCCAATCACAAAGGAGGGTGAGCAGGATTAGGCATAGGAAGGATACCTAAATTTTTAATTGGCTTGATGAAAGAAGCATAGGGTGATTTGACAATTTTGGATGAGAGTAGTTTAGATGATTCATTGGTAACTTTAGGAGGGGTAGTTGGTGGATTTGTAGTAATAGGCTTGGGGGTAGATGCAATTGAAGTGGAAGGTTTAGTTTTATTTTGATATGGGAGTCCAAGATGATGCCAAAAAGTGGCTCTATTAAACTTAGGTTGGAAAGTGAATTCCAAACTTTGAACTAGCCAAGAAAAGGGTTTATAAATGGGAATTGTTTCCTGATCAATAATTTCAAAGTGTAAACCCTTTGGGGAAGAATAAGGAGCAATTTTAGATTTTTTATTTTTGGTGAAAGGCTTGAAAGATTATGATTGGATAGATGAGGATATTGACTCTTGGGAAATAGTCTTGAAGGGAGGCATAGATGGTTCTATAATAGGAGAGGTAGTGTAATGATTTTAAGTGGAAGAGCTGGTATATCTCCTTCCTTGGTTTGGTTATCCAAAGAATTAGGTGCTCTTTTTACTTGGATTAGAGGAGTGGATGAAATGGTCAATGAAATGGTTATCTCCTTGGGTATTTCTACCATAGGAGGGGTAAATGGTTTGTGGTTTCCTTTGAGGAAGAGGAAGGGGTAGTTAATTACTCTATTGGGTTTTATGAAGGAATGGATGTTGGGTTAGCTTCCTCTATTTGGATGATAGAGGTGATGACTTCTTCAGTAGTGGGTACATTACTGATGACATTAATTACATGTGTCTCATGTGATTTGGAGGTCTTGGGCTTGTTTTCATGATGTTGGGTTGAAGGTGATTGATTTGGAAAAGGTTTTCAAAAAATATCAAGAGGTTGATTAGAAGGATAATTTGGGTTATCAAACACAAGATCCCCTCTATCAATTAGGTCTTGGATAATAATTTTAAATGTATTTGATCTATAAATATCATGTCCAATGACCTGATGATAATCACAATGATCATTCTCCTTATACCACCTAGGAAGGGGATGATAAATATCAAATTGTTGAGCGGGCTTGATGGGTGGAAGTTAGATTATATTGGATTTGAGTATTTTATCCAAAATTGATGCATATGATTCCCTAATTAGGGTAAATGGTTTTGAAGGATCATGGTTTTGGGTATGGTTTTGGTGATTGTAATAATAGTTGGTTTGAGGTGTTTTGTTGATGGTTGGAGGTGGTGTTATTTTGAGAAAAACTAAGTGTGATGATGCTTCTTCTTTAGAATTGGTTGGGTTTGTGGTCTTGGTGGAGGATGATTCAATGGATTTGAAACTAGAATTTATATTATAAAGATTCAACTTCCCTTCTTCAATAGCATATTTTTCTAATTTTCATCCCATGGTGAATGCTTCATCAAAGGTCCTAAATATTTAGACTTGGATAGTTAGAGTAATATGTTTGGCACACCCCTGAAAGGATAACTATATTAATTCAAGTTGGGGTGATAGGAAGGTGAGTTGATTAATGAGGCCCATCCATCTAGTAACGAAATCAACAATGGATTCATCTTCAAATTATTTGATGGAGTATAGGTTGGTAATAGAAACTTTTTTAGATGTGTTTATAGAAAAGTGTTCCAAAAATATTTGTGAAAATTGAGAGAAAGAAAAAATAGAATGAGTGGGAAGGGAACTATACTAATCAAGGGCAGCCCTAAATAATTACATGGGAAAGGTTTAGAGGAGGTGAGCATCATTATAATCAATCAAGTAGGAAGCATAATGAAATGCTCTTAGGTGCTGCTAAGGATCCTCCTTACCTTGGAATTTAGAAAATTTGGGAAATTCCAATTGAGAAGGGTAAGCATGAACGGGCATGAAGGGGTGGATGGGCTCATTAAAAATTTGGTCATAGGACAAAAGATTGGTTGAGATGGAGATGGATGACTCCAAACTAGTCATTTTAGCCATTCACATTTTGATTACATTAGGTTGAGGTTAAGAAGATGCATAATTTAGGGGCACATTCTATTGAGGTTGGGTTTTAGATCTATATGAATAGGTAGTAGATGGTACTAAAGAAGCCACATATTGATAGGTGGTGGTAAGGGGTTGAGATGGTGGCACATAAGATCTAATTGGTACAAACATTTGGATGGAGGGCGGTATGTACCCTTGTGGGTTAGGGACATATTGGTAATTTGTCATAGGCACTTGTTAAGAAAAGGATGTGGTTGGTATGGTTGAGGTAGGAATAAGTTGGGAAGGTTAAGGTTGGGTGGTTACCCTAGTGCTAATTGAGGGAAGGTCTTGAGGTATGGAGATCACTAGTTTTTAAAGTGAAACTATGACCAAGGGATTGGTTACAACCAAAGGGAAGATAGAAATAAGAGTGGAAGATAATGCAATGATATATGGGGCATAGGTTACTAATGGAAAGGTTGAACCCACATGGGGTGTGACAGGACATGTTTGGTTGGGAGGTGGAAGGTTGGTTTGAGTTTGGGTGGATGGAGTGTTGTAAGAGGCCTGATTCAATGGTTGGGTTGAAGTGGTACCTACCATAAGGTGGGACGGAATACAAAGAGAAGGATCGGAAGAAGGAACCAAAGTAGGGTCGGTACGATGAGGCAAGGTGTTGAGGTAATTTTTTAAAGCAACTTGATTATTGTCAATAAAGGTAGTAAAGTATAGATCTCCTTTCGATATGATTGAGATTACAGAAGAAGGTGGTGGAGGAGAATGGTGAGGTGAAGCATGAAGATATTTATCAACATCTAAGGTATAATCCATGGGTAGTGGTTGGTTGTTTTTATTTCTCATTTATTATATAGTTAAAACCATATGAGAAAACATGGAATGTTATTACAAAACTCACACCTCAAACAAAGATAAAACACAAAAGAATTTCAAATCAATACATACATACACTAAGAAGTGCATTTTAACCTTAGGATTAATTTTAAATCACTTTTGGCTTATGCCTTAAAGAGTGTGATAAGGAGGTTGGCTTGAAAAATGGGTACTAAAGAAGAAGTCTATGGATGGTTTTAGGTTATTTAGGTGCTATGAAGGAAGATCTATGTTTAAATTTGGTACATGGCTTGGTGTTGGGGCCTACCCGCTCACTTCATGATCCCACAATGATAAGGGTGTTAGTTGATTAGCTAAGATATATTGAGTCTAGAGTTTATACTCAACTAAAGAGGTGAGTCAGTTATCCCCTTGGTGGTGAAATCCAAGTGGGATATCTAAGAGGGGGTAAGGTTTCCACCAGATGATGAAATCCCAGTGAGTCCTTATCTCAAGTATTGTTTTTATGTGTAAATTAATTTTTGGTTCAGTTTTGTGTATGATAACAAGTGTGAATGATAAAATAAGATTAATTTACCTCCTTAGTTACTAGATGAACTAAAATCAATAAGAAATCAATGAATTCATTCAATGAGCAAAAAAATAGGGAAGAAAGGGAATTGGGTCCCACTGAGTGTGCCAAAATGTTTCAATTTATTTCCTTCATTTCTTATTTTTGAAAGTAGATAAAGGAAAATGAATATGAGTATATTTAGATGGGTACCTGGTAGAATACACAAATTGATCAAGATTAATGTGAAAAATCTTTTTTGGTGAGGAAGGAATACCTATAATAAGACCGCACTAAACCAACTTGTTTGTTAAACAAGTATGAAGGGTGGAATGCCTAGCAATGATAGATATAAGAAGCAAAAGCTCACTTAGATGGATGTCAGTCCATTCCCCTAATGACAAAAATGTTTTAGGAATGAAAATGAACAATGATAAACTGATAAGAACATAAATGATTATACAATAAAATAAACAACATACCTTTTTGCTAGAATTTGTAGCACATCAGGTCAATACTATGCACAAGTATGTCAAGGTTAGGTCTAGAGGATTAGAAGAGGGTTTGTGGATAGGTAAAAATCCAAAACAAGGTATGTTAGGGTGTGGGGAAGGATAAAATAAAAAAAATTTATTTTTCCTTAACAGTGACCGATGATGTTCAGGGTGACTGACGATGGTTGTCCTGACTGACAAAAGTTGTATGACTAGTTATGGTTACTATAATCAATGATGGTTATAATAAATATCTATAGTTACCTATGGTAAAATGGGTAAGAGGATAAAATTTAAGTAAGGGTATGTGGTTGATTAGTAGAGGGTGAGATAGGGGTTATGAGGGTATGTACTGGTGTACAGGTGAATAGATCAGAACAACAAATTTTGATAAAGGATGAAAACACTACAAACAAAGGAGAGATACCTATATGATTCCAAGTGGATGATAGTTAAAACCTAAAGAAAATCAGATAGCATAATAGTTCTTGCCTTCAAAATTCATGTTGATAGATATTTATGGTCTTTTTGGCCTACATAAAGAAAACGAGAGAGTCTAGATGCAGATGTTTGGATCTTTCACTCCTCCAAGAACTCTGTATTTATAGCACAAAATTGCTAAGTGAAGAGAGAGAAAGTTGCCAAGTTGGGTGAGGATAAAGATGCCAATTTAAAGGGAAAAAAGGCTATGAGTTGTGCATGGGAAAGTTTCCATTTTGTCCATGCATTCCTATCTTGAATTTTAATGACTATTGTTTTGCAGGGGTGGAGACCTAACTATCGATGGTTAGGCTAATTGTCGATGGTTAGGCCAACCATCGATGGTTGACCCCTATAATTAAAAGGTTTGAAATATATCAAAATAAATATGTTTAATAATTTTTATTAAATAAATGTGTATAGGTATTATTAGGTGACTATGCTTAGTTAACTAGGTAAATTAGCTAACTCGGGTCGGGAATAGGTCCAAAATGAGGTGACATCGAAGACTAGTCAAGGGGTGGTTTTCAAGTGTCTACACTACCAGCTTGTCAAAGTTATTACTTTGTTGTAGAGGATAGAGTATGTATTTTAGATTAATTAATGTAAAAAAAATGATGAGACTTCCTTATATTTCTCCCACCTTACCACCATGTAGGGTTCCTTTTCTCAACTTGCCTTTTATCTATAGTCAAGCCTATAGAGGGCAGTTATAGGCTCTAGACCATGTGTGTACATTTCAGGGATGGTTTGGAATTTAATTATTATTTTTAATTCCAACAACATTTATATGACCTCTAATTTATCCTTTTAATATTATAAACCTTTTTTTATTATCACACCATCAATGTCTCTTGGAATCTATAGTCACAGACTCATTTGCATGAAAACCTTGACTAGGTTTATCTTGGGATGGTCTAATTGCGTTGGTTTTTATTTCTCACCCATACATACTTATTAATGATGTGTCTATGAATCTTAAATACTATTAAATGTCTTAAAAACACCATCCTAATAGTCAACATTCCATTAAAGTCTACTAAACTCATAAATATAGTCTTGTGTGTGCAATAAGACTCTTGAGTGAGCTTGTCTCTCTAAGGCTAAGTTGTAGGGTTGATCCTATTTGAACCTACTTCATCCATATTACATAATATTAATTTTTCATTATTAATCTCTTATAATATCCTCAAAACCTTATACACTCCATCCAAATAGCTAATACTTCATTTTTTAGCTTGAATAATATTTTACTATAGTTAGGAATGTGAGAGCTTATCTTTCTAGGGATGAGGATGAGAATGATTTTTGAGTATATGGTAGTGATTTTCATGAGTTAAAAATCATAGGGAATTACTAAAATATGAATATAGTGTGTGTTTTTAAAACAACCAAATTACTCTCTATAGCTACCCTACTCTCACATGCAAAGGAGTTTACATTTTATGAATGATAATCACCTAAGAAAAAGAAATTTGAAGGAGTTATTTGGTATTATGGTGTACCATATATGAATTTAAGGTAGAGAAACATTTAATGACTCCAATAACTCATCATACACCTAAAACTATTCCTCCATTCCATATTTATGCATTGAATGCTTTGCAACATGAGGAAATAATGGTTGTAACCTCCAAATGTGAAATCAAAGAGGTTTATTTACTCTCTAAGGCTCACACATGTGAAAAAATAATGGAGAATGGTGTGGAAAGGTTTTAAAAAACCATTATAATTCACCTAACCATCATGCTATCTACTAGGTCACACCTTTCTTGAGTAATATTATTTAGACCCTCCCCAAACCTAGACTAACATGGGATTGACCTATAGGTTGTGGGCTACCTAAGATGAAAGTCAAACCTCTAGTTTATATGGTGATATATCCCCTAATTTTTCACTTAATCTCTCTCTAAATCTTAATATTTTTTGAATGAAATGGGAAAAGAGATGAAAACTAGAAAAAGAACCTACACTAAAGTAGTGATGTACTAATGATTAAAGATCCTCTCTTAGTCTATCCTTTAAACACACTAATGAAACTAATGAATATTAAAACTAATCAAACATATTTATAATTTTCTTTAATGAATGTTTCATTTGAATTTTAAGTGAGAGTTTTACAAATTAAAGGACAAGGACCTAGATTTGCACAAGACACTATTGGCTTATGAAACTTCAAGAATACATCGACTTGCCAAGACTTCATACAACATTGTCATAGACTAATAACCAAAATTTAGGTACATGAAAGGACCTAAAAATGACAACATAATTCATACATTTTACAAATTAACTCTTATGAAGCACACTAGCATTCAATAATAAATCTACAAGTATTCTTTTATTTATTCAAATGAGAAAAAGGTAATTTTAGTAGAGATTTCTACACCTAACCAAGAGATGACAAGAAAAGAGATTAATGCCTAATTAAAGAGAATTTTTTAGAGAGAATATATAATATTATAGGTTTGTTAAATGTCATGGATGAGGCCAAGGTGGTGTATGGTAGTTACAATAGTCATATTCACCCCTCTCATGCATTGACACTTATTTAATAAGTCCACTTTGGCATTAAGAGATAGTGTGGAGGTTATAACTCCCTTATTAACTTCATGAAAAATATAAAAAATCTAAAAATAATTTAATATTCCCTTTAATGGTAGTTACATAATGTAAATGGGGTGTGGGCAGGCCTCCAAGAGATGTTGAGTAGCCTCTCCTTCATTGTGCATGTTGACTTATCCTTGAAACTAACTCTACCTTATCATAATGGTATTAAAATTTAGATATACTCACCTAAATGATAGTTACCAGTGATTCAAATTTCCATTATGTTTTTCCATGCCCACCAGATCCTTATATATTTAAGTTAAGTAGGCCTATTTGCAATCTTTTCATTTTTTACATACCAAATGTTTGAATGATTAATGCAACTAAATCAAGCCTTCAAGACATATTATAGGAATTAAAATCTCCTTGATCAAATACATGTATCAACACTTAGGTATTTTCTCAACTATATTCCACCTACAAATACATTGACCTTGGTATACTAGGCACTTTAGACTAGTTCCACAGATTGGCTATTTAGAATGAGATAGTAGAGATACCTTCATGCACTTTCATGCATAATTATGGTATTAGATAAGTATAATATGCCTTGACCTTACCTTTCCCATATCTTTTAATTTTTTTTTAGGCTCTACAACACATTTTATACTCAAAACCATAAAAACTTACACTTTTAGGAGATGTTTGTACAACCTCCATATAATTAGGTACCATGAACATAAGTCCCTCAAAGTTAAAAACCTATCCTAAGTGTTGGTAAACTAATTATATAGTGTTTATATGAAATTTTTAATAAAAATTTCTATCCAATCCCCTAGTAGGGTTTAAGGATGGTTTAAGAGTGATTGGGGGTCTTAGGTATGGTTCATAGAGAATAGGGCTTGAATCTTTGAACCAATTATGTCAAAAGCATGAAAATAGACCTCCATGCCTTCCATAAAGTGTTGGGATTACCATTAATATCATCCAAACTATGGTGATCATTTTAATATACTCATTGGGTGAGAAGCATGCTCACTAAGTAGCTTTTGGGTATTTGTAGGCAGAATGACTAACTGTAGGGGATTTTATTAGGATCTAAATTTTTAAATATGTGTTTCAACATAATGATGGCACCTATTTTAAATATTTAAAGTTTTATTGATACTCAAATGGCCCTTTTATTCACCTTCTTATGGTACTACACTAAAGTGGGTTTTAGACTAGTCTATCTGCATACATAAACCTTGAATATTGACCTAAACCTTGGGGTTTTGAGCCACTCTTACACTATATACAACCTTAACACTACCTCATAGGTAGTATGGAGTAGAAACATTATCCTTATTATTATATTTTACTTATTTAAATAGTACATAGTCATTTAGCTCAACACTTATGTTTATTTTCTTGTTGAACCAGTCATGGAAGTCACTTTGATGACTACTATAGGATTTGTTTAGATGCTTTAGGACTAATTTTCCCTCTTTAAATTTATTATGTACAAAAACACTCCCCATATCCCTTATCTTAATCTTAAACTAAAATTTATAGGCCTATTCCATATAGTTTCACTCCTAAAAACGCCAACCAATGAGTCACTATGATGCTCAAAAGGCTTGAGGAGACCTTAAAGGTCATTTCATGGTCAAACCACTTCATCTAGATGGGGTTTAAGGCCAAAATCCACAATCAGGTCACTTATAGGTTTTATAAAAGGTTTGAGACATCCACAATGTTGAGGTATGTTCTTTTTATTGGTGTTTAGGCATGGTTATTTTCATTGATGTCAAATTAAAGTCATTGATGTCAAAGTCAAGTCATTTAAAGTCAAGGTTAGAATTGAGGTCATGCATGATAAGATGATACGTGACAAATAAGTCTCATAAAAGATAAAATTTGAAAGCAACCTTTTTTATCTCTATTGAGAGATAATTATAAGGTAACCTAGTAATTCTTATAAGGTTGATTGTCATGTCAAAGTTAATATCATGGTATAAGGTAAGCTATTATTGTGTACTATGTGTCTTAAGAAGACTAGTCTAGCCTTGAAAAAAGGTGTATGCATGAACCATAGTGATTTTTGGTGATGTGTGTTAGTATAGGAATGAGAGAGCATAAAAATCTATGTAAACATGAGCAAGAGGCAAAGAAGCCTTCATATGAGTTTCAAGATCAAGTTTTGAGGCTTAGTCTTTAAATGAAGACTTAGTGAGATGGCATAGGCATGGTAGTATGTTGTATCAGGTCATATGAGACTTGTGTTAAGAATTTTTTAAATATGTGAGCATTCCATGAGTTAATTTGAAATTTAGATGAGGTAATGAGAACAATACATGAGGTTTCAATGTATGATCATGGTCTAATTATGATTGGAAGTTCAAGGGCTATTTTACAAAAAGACCTAATATGGCCTAATGAGGTGTCAAGTTAATTTCCAAAGGTACTATATATCTTGATATAATTTAAATAGGTGTGATAGGTTATTTTAAATGTGTTTACAAATTTTGAGTTCATATTCCAAAGGAGAAAATAGGAAAATTGGTGTTGAGATCCTCTATGTGCACAGAATGGGTTGTTTTAAACCTGAGAAGGATTTTCTTATGCTCACTAGCATGCAAAACCTTTTCATGATATCTTGATAAGTTAATATAATTTTTTTAATGTACCCATCTTTAATTTCTTGGAATTAGTTGTGGATTTGAGGGGTAATCCTTTATGAATAATTGTTAAGAAGGGAAACCTGTCAAAACCCACTTAAAACCCACAAAATGACCCAATAAGAAAGATATTATCAGATATGGATTAGAATTTTTATTTTAACCTATTTTTATGTTTGGAACATGTATAATAATCTTCCTAGTTTCTCTAGGTGGTTTTGGTTTTTCATAAGATGGAGTAGAATCTACAAGAAACCCCTAATTTTTTAGAATTTTGATGTAGTAGGTAGGGTTGATCAAGTCAAATCATGAAAATGGATGGAGTATTATGTGTTAGACTTCTATTTTATTCCCATGAAATTTTAAGAGTAGGTTTTATACCAAAATTTTTATAAATCGGTCATGGAATTTGGCCTATCACTAAAAAGGCCTAATGAGAAAGATATTGAAAAAACTAGGTAGTAGTGAGAAAGAGATTAGGTACTAATTATATAAGATTAGAGAAGGATAAAAATGCATGGTATCATTTTTAAATACCTATTACTCATATCCCACTTGTTTATAATTTTTTATGATGCACACAAACATGGTAAAATTTGTTCTCAAAGTGATCAGTCTAACAAAGTGAAGTCTATCTAGGGTGGAGACGTCAGATTGGTCTATAAGACTAATATTTATATTAAATGTGTGTGTGTGTGTGTGTGTGTGTGTGTGTGTGTGTGTGTGTGTGTGTGTGTGTGTGTGTGTGTGTGTGTGTGCGCGTGTGTGCGTGTGTGCGTGTGTGTGTGTGTGTGTTTGTGTGTGTGTGTGTGTGTGTGTGTGTGTGTGTGTGTTATAAGTATTACTAAGGATGATTATAACTCATTTCAACATCAAAAAATTGTTCCCATAGGTGTTTTAAGACATGATCTTCATGACTATTTTTTTGATGCTACAAGCAGTTTTTTGTGTATGAGTGAAAATGTTGTTCCTAAATATTTTTACATAGAATTTATGAATAAAATGCACATTAAATTTATATATATTTATAATATGTTTATTTTAAAATAATTTTATGCATTATAAACTCCTATTAAGGTGTGAAAATTCAAAATCTTTTGACTAGATTCGTAAGGCCTGTGTATAGTTTTGAGTGAGCATATGAAGTTGATCAGTTAGAGGTATTTTACCCTATTTTATGAATTTTAATGAAAATAATGTTGAACATAAGGTCATTATAGATTAAATAAATTTAATTTTATTATGTTTATGTTTCATAGTTGAGTGTATGATTAATATTTAGAAGATAGACTTTCTAGCTGTTAGAAGGCCTAATGATGAGTAGACCTAATTATGCAGTTCAAGGAGTGAAGTGAGATAAATAGTGTCGGGAACATAAGGTGTGATCATAATGGTTATAATTTAATATTTTATGAAGTTTTTAATACATTTTTTGAGTATCAATGTATTATAAGGAGGCCTAAGTGAAATGTGTGATTGGAGAAGGCCTAATTGTATTAGGTCTCTATTAGGCCTAATAGTGGTTTTCAAACTTTAGGGTAATGGCCATCCTATGTAATGTTTTTATAAATTAATAAATGTTTTAAATGATATATTATAATTTTTATCCAATTATTTTTAGTTTTCTTTTCTGACCAAGATGGGTAAGATCAAGAGTCAAGTATAAAAAGAAGGTCTAATAGGCCTAATTTGACTAGTTAGAATATTGAGGAGTTGAGTGACTCATATAAAGTTTTTGAAAATATATAGAGGAATTTTAGATGATAAAATAGGAATGTTGATTATGTTATTAATATATAAAAATATTTTTATTGGTGATAATCAAGGTCATTTGACCTAATTCTATGAAAGAAAGGGATAGTTGAGCGAGAAGGCCTAATAGGCTATTTGAGAGAGATATAAGAGTGAGAAGAGAAAAAAAAGGAGGTAATATTTATTTTAGTGAGAAATATTTGTTATAAGCTGCTCATATATTAAATTTATTTTATTTGGTGTTGAGTTACCTAGGGGGTTGGAGCCTCCTTACAAGTTGGTGTTTGCTAAAAGACTAGTTGAGTTGGTACTTGATTAATGAGTTGTTGGTGTTCCTTATGGGGTTGGTGTCTCACTAAAAATTTTACTAGTTGTTTATTGTAATATAATATATGATATTAATCAATTTTTTTAATTCTCCATGAGGTTTTCCCACATAGATGTTGTGTTCATGTGTTATGTCTCAACTTCTTGGTCATGTGAATAATTATTTATGCATTACCATCTTTTTAGATATGTTTGTTTGATTAATGGATGATATATATAATTTAAATAACATTTTTCACTTTTATTCACCCCCCACTTACTCTTTATACGTCTAAAAATTGGTATCAGATGTTGGTCTCTTGTACAGACTTAACAGTCTAAAGGAGATCTTTGGAGCAAAGTTATGGATTTTGATTGTGAAACTATTTTCTATGGTTACAATGGAGATATATCTATTTTCATTAAAATATAATGTGAATTTTTATAAAAAAATAATAATCATATGGAATAATTCACCCATATTAGGATGAAAGTAAATACTTTAGAGTTACAAGTTGGTCAAGATGCAATTAAGATAAGGACTTATTAGAAGTTTGAGGAGAGTACTCAAAAGTTTGAAAATATTTTTGATAGTCAAATATAATTTTATGATATGATAGCTCTTGGATTTATAGAATAAAAAAATGAGTTCAATAAGAGTTAATTTCCAAAATAAATTGATTATTCAAAGAGTAATGAAGATAGTAAAATCAAGACCTATGCAAAAGTATTCAAGTTTGAAATCAAAAATAAATAATCCAATAAGGGTTTTGACCCATAAAAAGATATAAAAGATACTGGTGTATCATCCTATGATAATAAAAAGGTAATTAAGGTTAAACAATCATAGTATGAGGATTATTTCATTGGTTATTATTTATTTTATGGTAAATTTGGACATAGAGTTATTAACTATAGATGGAGAAATATAATCATGTGTTATAGCTATAAGCAAAGAGGACACATTTCAATATATTTTAATATAAGATATACAAGGAGAACCAATCATGTTGAGAAGATATAGATTCATGATACTAAATAATGTATCAAGAAATCAAACCCTATGGGTAAATTTAAAGAGAAGTAGGAATCTAGAAGAGAAGAATTTATGATAGCCCAAACTAATTTTCATACTCAAAATGAAGATTTGAAGTGGTACATAGATATTGGTTGTTCAAGTCACATGATAGGATATAAAATAAAATTAATCACTTTAAATAAGAATGTCATAGGTTCACTAAGGTTTGGAGATAATACATCTGCTAATATAGTTGCCAAAGGTGTTTGGATCTTGGATAATGAGAAAACAAAGATAGAGAATATTTTATTTGTATATGGATTAAAACAAAACTTTTTGAGTGTAATTAAAATGTGCACTCAAGGACATATCCTAGTTTTTCATGATAAAATATATGAGATAAGAAGAGAAAAATCAAGAAGGTTTATTGTCAAATCCAAGAGAACTGAGAACAATCTTTATGTGCTAAAAGAAATCACAAAAGAGAAGTGATTCATGATCAAGGTACATGAAATTTTGATATGATATAAGAGGTTAGGTCATATGAAATTTGATAATCTTGTAAATATCATCTCCAAGGGATGTGTGAAGAATATTCTTAAAATATCTAAACTTGTAGATGATCTTTTCAAGGCATGTCAACATGGTAAATAGACTAGGATTAGATTCAAGTCAAAATAATATTATACCACTATACCATTAGAGATAATTCATACTAATCTATTTGGTCCTATAAATATTTAATATATTAAAGGTGACACCTAATTCATGTTCCATATAGATGAATTCACAAGAATGACTTGGGTAAAATTCTTGAAGGAGAAGTCAGAAGCTCTAAGTATGTTCAAAACCTTCAAAGCTTTGGTTTAAAATGAGATGAATGTGAAGATTGGGTATCATAGCTTTGATAAAGGAGGAGAGTTTTGATCAAATGAGTTTGATGCATTTTGTGAAGTCAATGGAAAATAATATAGTTCTCAGCTATTAGAACACCTCAATAGAATGGGTTGGTTGAAAGAAAGAATATAATAGTTCAATAAATGGCAAGGACCATGCTGAATGAGTGAAAGTTATTTGATGGATAGTAGAGAGAAGCTATGAATTCTATAGTGTGCACTTTGAACAGAGGTCAGATTAGGATCAATGCTGATAAGACTCCATATGAATTATGGAATGGAAGACCTAAAAATGTTAAACATTCTAAGGTCTTTGGGGGTAAAAGTTATATGAAGAGAGATGATGAGGACATAGGCAAGTTTGACTCATGTTTTGATCAAGGTATTTTATTTGGGTATTCATTAGTATGTTTTTCTTATAAATATAATAACAGGAGGTTATAAAAGATAGTGGAGAGCACAAATGTGAAGTTTGATGAGACAAACAAATCATATTCTCAATAAATTAATGATGAAGGAGATATATAGATAGATGAGGATGAAGAATAAATTGAGGAAAGAAAAAGGTCCTTATAGATAGATTTTAAAGGATAATCTTAAATCTTAGATCATTTGAAATAAAAGTGTAGGTATAAAAACAAAGATAAGCATGGTGAGTGATGTTATTCAAGACAATACTACTCTACTTTCAAAATTTGAACCTAAAATCTATATAGAATAAAGTGAAGATAAGTTTTGTTTAGATGAAATGAATGAGGAGTTAAATAAAATTGAGAATAATTAAACTTAGGAGTCAGTACCTAGGCTTAATGACAAAAACATCATTAGTACAAAATGGGTTTTTAGGAACAAATTGAATGAGAATAGAGAGGTCACTAGAAATAAGGATATACTTGTGTGTAAAGGATATGCTCAATTATAAGGAATGGAATATTTTCAATGGTAGATCATAGTCAAGATGAAAATGAGTGCCAAGAATTCTCTCTATTAGCTCAGATTGTTGATGAGGAGACAAGACCAATAGAACAAGCTAAAATGTTATTCAATTGAAGATTGAAGAGGTTGAGCCAAAATGACTATTCAAACCTAAGCAGATCATGAAGGAAGTTTTGTCTAGTAAGGACATGGAGATCTAGGAATATCTTGAGTTTATATTTTTTTATTTTTATAGAGAAGAGGTGAGTCCATTAGGAATCATGGAGGATTTCAACTAGTAAGTAAGAAGCATGAAGGATGCCTGATCATTGGGGGGTTTTTGTGATATTTGGTTAATTTAAGATTCAATTTATAGTCAAGAGACTACTTCAGGTGTGATCACAAGAGATAGGTCATAAAACATTTATATGATGACTTGATCAAACCAAGTCATAGTCTTGATAATGTCTAAATTTCTCATGGAGATAAGGGGAGCCAATCATGCTTCAAGAGTGAGTATGTGAGCTTGATTTGTGTTAATTTTGTTTGAAGAGGGAAGGATTATTGTTAAAATTCCAATTATTATATATTTTTCAAATAAGATGACCCTTTGTCATTAATTTCAAAGGGGGAGAAAGTTCTAGTTTGGGAAAAAGGTCAGTTTGAAGAAAATTCAACTTGGGGAGATTCGACTGATCAAGTTTGTGTCAATGTTTTCCATCAATGACAAAGGGGAATATTGTTGAGGTATGTTTATATTTTTGGTGTTTAGGCATGGTTATTTTCATTTATGTCAAATTCAAGTCATTTAAAGTCAAGGTTAGAATTGAGTCCATGCATGATAAGATGATATGTGATAAAGAAGTCTCATGACAAGAGAAATTTTGAAGGAAACCTTTTGTATCTATGTTGAGATAGAATTTTAAGGTAACATATTAATTTTTTTGAGTTTTATGTCATTTCAAAGTTAAGATCATATTACAAGGTAAGATAATACTATGTACTAGTTATCTTCAGAAGCCTAGTCTATCCCTAAGAAAATGTGTATGCATGAACCATGGTGAATATTGGTGGTGTGTGTCATTATAGTTAGGAGAGATTATATAAATTTTTGTAAACATGATAAATAGTTAAATAAACTTTAAAATTAGTTTATAGGTGTAGTTTTGAGGCTTAGTCCTTACATGAAGACCTAGTGGGAAGGCATAGGCATGGTAGCATACTGTGTTGAGTCATATGAGACTTGTGTGAATAAGGTTATAAGTATGTGAGCATGGTATGAGTTCATTTTATATGTGGATGAGGTATTTAAAATATTATAAGAGGTTTCAAGTATGATCATGGTCTAATTATGACTAGAAATTTAAGGACTAGTGTGTAATGAAACCTAATATGGCCTAATGAGGGGTAAATTTCATTTACTAAGGTGATATATATCTTAAGATAATTGAAATAGGTGTGATAGGTTTTTATAAGTGCGTTTACAAAGTTTGAGGCCATATCCTAGAGGAGAAAGCATGAAAATTGGTGTTGAGGTCATTTGTGTGCATAATTTGGGGTGTTGTAGACTTGAGAAGGATTTTATTATAATCATTAGTATATTAAAAAATTTCATGAGATAATAATAATTTCATTTAAGTTATGTAATTTCCCTATATTTAATTTCCTAGTATTAGTTTTAAATTTGAGGGACAATCCTTTTTGAAGGATTGATAAGAAGGGAAACCTATCAAAACCCTTACAATGACCTGATTGCAAACATCTTGTA
The DNA here is from genome assembly GCA_037957365.1 of Torreya grandis. NCBI lineage: Eukaryota > Viridiplantae > Streptophyta > Pinopsida > Cupressales > Taxaceae > Torreya > Torreya grandis. The sequence continues at coordinate 805,577 of JARHVA010004599.1, forward strand.
AATTATGGATTATAATTGTTATGTTGACATAGTTTAATGTTTTGAAAATTTAAAGTATTCTTGAAAGTTTCTCCATGTGTTTTTGGTTTGTTGCAAGAGTGAGTATAAGCTATAGGAAACCCCTAATTTCTCATAATTTTGATGTAATAGGTAGGGTTGAGCAAGTCAAAGCATGAAAATGGATGTAGGATGATGTGTAAGAATTTTATTTTGAACCCATAAAATTTTATGAGTATTAATAAAATGTGTTAAATTTGTAATGGAAGTTCGTCTATCTCTAAAAAGGACTAATGAGAAAGACAATGAGAAAACTAGGTAGTCATGAGAAAGAGATTAGGGATTGGTTTTAGAGGATTAGGGATGGATAAGAATGCATGGTATATTTTTTTAATACATATAACTCATATCCCATTTGTTTATAATTTTTTTTTTGATGAACAAAAACATGATAAAATTTATTCTCAAAGTGATCTATCTATCATAGTGAAGTTTGTGTAGGGTGGAGATGTGAGATTGGTATGTAAGACCAATATTGATATTAAATATTATAATATATCTATTATAAGATGTTATAATTATTCTTAAGTATCATTATAACTAATTTTAATATCAAAAAAATCTCCCATAGGTGTTCTAAGACTTGATCTTCTTGACTATGTTTTTGATGTTACAAGTAGTTTTTAATGTATGAGTGAAACTATTGTTCTTGAGTATTTTCACATAGAATTGATGAATACAATGAACATTAAGTTATTATTTAGGTATAATATGTTTATTTAAACACATATTTATACATTATAAAATCCTATTAAGGTGCAAAAATTCAAAGGCTTTTGATTGTGTTCTTAAGGCTTGTGTACAGTTCTGAGTGAGCATATGAAATGGACTAGCTAGATATCTTTTGCCCTATTTTATGAATTATAATGAACATGATGTATAACTTGAGTCATTTAAATTATATAAATTTATTTTTTTATTATGTTTATTTTTAAAATTTGCATTTATGATTCATATTTTCAAGGTAGACTTTATGGTAGTTAGAAGGCCTAATGGCAAGTAAACCTAATTGTGTGGTTCAAGGAGTAAATGAGATAGATAGTGTTGGGTAAATAAGGTGAGATAATAAAATATATAATTTAATCCTTCATTAATTTTTTCATTTATTTTTTTAGGCTCAAGGTATTCCAAGGAGTCCTAAGTGAAACATGTTCTTAGAGAAGGCCTAATTGCATTAGATTTGTATTAGGCCTAATAGTGGTTTTGGCCCTTAAGGGTAATGAATGAAATATGTAATGGTTTTTTAACTTGTGAAATGTGTTTTATGATATATTAAAATGTTTATCCAATTATGGTTATTTTATTTTCTGAACAAGATGGGTAAGAGAAAGAATCAAGTATAAAGAGAAGGTCTAATAGGCCTAATTTGACTAGTTAGAATATTGAGGACTTGAGTGAATGATATGAAGTTTTGTAAACTAGATAGAGGGATTGAAGATAATGAAAGAGGTATTAATATTATGTTATTAATATCTTACAATATTTATAAATGTGGTAATCAAGGTCATTTGACCTAATTCTACCAAAGAAAGGGCTAGTTGAGCGAGAGGGCCTAATAGGCTAATTAAGAGAGACAAAAAAGTGAGAAAAGAAAAAGAAAGATGTCATATTAATTTGAGTGAGAAACAATTTTTTGAATGTGATAATATATTCAAGGTAGATAATTTGGTGCTAATTTACTTTTTAAGCATGAAATATACTGAGAGGGGTGGTGAATCAATATATAATATATCTTTTACTTAATCTACTTTCTTTTCTTTAACCACTTAATCACACATTCAAGATATGGAATAAAACTAAAAAAATAATATACACCACATAAGAGAGAGAGAGAGAGAGAGACTATATTTCTAAAAGGAAACCTATAGTGGGAAAAATCATAGAGAACAATCTCAAGTATATGAATGAGCACCAACTTGAAGGAGCACCAACCCCTTTGCTGAGAACCAACATAGAAACTATTTGTGAGCACCAACCCATAAGAGCACTAGCCCCTTTTGTGTATAAAACATAAATATCTATCAAACTTTCTTACTCAACAAATGATATAACTCTACAATATCTCCTACTTTTCTCTCTTCAAAAACAAATACAAACCATGAACACTCTTGCATATAAAAAATGGATTCTCAATCCTTTATTTATATATTTCCAAATGACCTTTGGTATTCACCCTTTGTGACCCTTCAATCTTAATATAAAATGGTGCCAAACTTACATGACCCTTTGAATCCTTAAATTTGAAAATTCATATGGTGACCCTTCATAAGCAAAATTGTCCTTTCCTCTTTTGTCTTGGTGACTTTTCGTGTTCCTCAAAGTGTCCCTTCATGGAAAAATGCACCATACCCTCTTTTGTCTTCACATGGTGACTCTTGGAATTCCTCAAGATGACTCTTCATGAGAAAATGCATCCCATTACTCTTTTTTATTTACCCCATGACTCTTTGACTTCTCCATGGGCCCTCTTTTGACTTGTATGCAACCAAAAATATATTAATTAATATTAAATAAATATTAACACACATTATCCAAGATATGAATATTAAAAACACCATTAAATTCAATGGGGACTTTATCACCAATAATGCTATACCTTTGACTTCAATGACAATATTTCCAATAATCTCCCCCTTTTTCATTGATGACAACCTTAAACTAAAACTGCCACATCCTAAAACTTGCACATACTACCATCTAAAAAAAACATCTAGTCACTCCCCCTTATTGAAACAACCTATACCTATTCCATATACTTGTACCTATACATGTACCTATTTTTATTCTTCTCCCCATTGAAATCAATGGCAAAGGGCCTACCTAGAGCTAACACTTAGCTCCCCCTCAACTAATGCTAAACCTCAATGGTAGGAATTAAAAGACATTACTCCTAACTTCTCTCGTAGATACTCAAATGTGTCTTTTGGTAGTGCCTTTGTGAAAATATATGTAATCTACTCTTTAGTACTAATATATTCCATATTAACCTATTGATGTACAACCTACTCTCTCAAAATGTGATATCTAATGGGAATATGTTTTGTTCTTGAATGCATCACTAGATTCTTTGAAAAATTAATAACACTTGTGTTGTCACAAAAAATAGAAAGAGGTTCATCACATTTTACCTTGATATCTTCCAAAGTTTTCTTCATCCAAAGCACTTGAGTACAACACAATATTATTGCAATATATTCTAATTCAGCTATAGAAAGTGATACTAAATTCTATTTTTTTCTTAGCCATGATACTAAGATATCACCAAGGAAGAAATCTCCTTCACTTATACTCTTTCTATCATCCAAGCAACCTACCCAATCTGAATATGTATAAGTAACCAAAGTGAAACCTCTACCTGTGGGATACCACAATCCATAATCTAATGTCTCCTTGATATATCTGAATATTGCTTCACCAACTAAACATGACTATCTTTTACAGTTGACTAATACCTTGTAACCATTCCTACGACATGCATGATGTCTAGACTTGATGCTATCAAATATAAAAGACTACCAATCATAGATCTATACAAAGATTGGTCAGCAATAGGTGAATCTTCATCATTGCTTAACTTATTTCCTCTACACATTGGTGTGCAACAAGTGCACAATCCTCAGAACCAAATTTATTCAACATTTCCTTGGCATATTTACTTTGAGATATGAAAATCCCTTTATCTAACTGAAATATTTGAAATCTTAAAAAAATGACAATTCTCCAAGCACAGACATCTAAAATTATTTTTTCATATTATTAGAAAATTATTCTATCATCTTTTCAATGTTTCCTCCAAAAATGATGTCATCAATATATACCACAGCAATCAATTGATGCTCATCTTTTGTTTTGATGTAGAGATTACAGTCAACAAATCCTCTCTTGAAACCTTAATCCTACAAGTACTTATCAAGTCTTGTCTATCAAGCTCTGGGATCTTGTTTCAATCCATATAGTGTTTTCTTTAATCTATATATAAATGGCTACTAATATTTGAGAGAATAAATCCATTAGGCTGCTCAATGTAGACTTCTTCTAGATTACTATTTAGGAAGGTAGATTTGACATCCATCTAAAAAACATTGAAATTTTTAAACACTACATATACAAGAAACATTCTAATAGCCTTTATCCTTGCCACTAATGCAAAATTTTCTTCAAAATTTATTTCCTCAATATGAGCATATATTTTACATACTAATCTTGCTTTATTCGTGGTCACTTCTCCATTTTCATTCAACTTATTTCTATAAACCCATTTTGTTCCTATCACATTGTGATGTTTTGGTCTAGGCACTAATTCCAAAGTATCATTATTTTCTATTTGATTTAATTCTTCATCCATTGCCTTAACCCAATGCTTATCATGTCTAGCTTCTAAAAATGTTCTAGGCTAAATTTTGGATAGCAAAGAGAAATTAACTTGCTCAGATTCAATTACCATCATTACTCTAGTACGAATACCTTAATTTATGTCCCCAATGATATCAATTTTATTATTATTTCTCTAAACATATTTGGATGGAGTTTTGGTATCCTTTTTCTCCTTCTTCTCATCTTCATTTGATTCTTCAAAATTTTCCTCTTCAATGATTTCAAGAATGTCTACTAGATCACTAACTATTTATGTTCCCTGTTTTTCTACCCTGACACTTGCACTTTAAAAAAAAATCTTGGTTATTTTGTTATAACATTTATAAGCTTTACTTTTGCAAGAATAACCAAGAAATATACCTTGATCTACTCTAGATTCAAACTTACCAAGTTTTTCATTGGTTCTCTTTATGAAGCATCTATTGCCAAAAACTCTAAAATAATCAACTATTACTGGTTTGTCTTTCCATATTTTATAAGGAGTCTTGTTACTATTGAATCTCAATAATGATCTATTCTTAATATGCACTGCTTTAGCAACTACCTCTCTAAAATATTTATCTAGTATCTTGGATTCATTTAGCATTGTCCTTGCCATCTCCTAAACTATTCTATTTCTTTACTCAACTACTCCATTTTGATATGAAGTTTTGGCTATTGAATAATGTATATTTATTTCATGGTCTTCACAAAACACAATAAAATAAACTAACATGAATTCTCCTCTTTGATCTGATCTTAGAAACTTAATCTTTAAACAGGTTTCATTCTCAACTAATGCTTTGAAATGTTTGAAAGCTTCTAATTTTTTCTTTAAAAACATTACCCAAGTCATCGATGAAAATCATCAATAATCAATATGAAATATTTCTCACCTTGAGTACTTTGAGTTCTCATAGGTCCACATAGATCAGTGTGAACAAGCTATAACATCTGAGTGGTCGAGTACTTTTTTGTTTTGAACTACCTTCTGACTTGCTTCCCATGCTGACAAGGTTCACAAAGCATGTTGAATGGCTTTGTAATATTTGGAAGACTTTTGAATATTTTTTTCTTGATGATGTTGACAAGATTTTCAAAATGTATGTGCCCTATTCTCCTATGCCATAGCCAACTTTCTTTAGTCTGACTCAAACATCTTTGACCTTTGATGTCTGATAACATATATAAATTATTACCTGTTCACTGAGCATCTACAACTAACACATTTGAATCTTTTCTTCTAATTTCAAAACCTTCTACATAAAAATTTAGTGTGTACCCATAATCACACATTTTATTTACACTCAAAATATTATGCTTAAGACTTTCTACATACAAAACAATTTTAGTTTTAGTTTTACCATTATCCAAAATTAGTGTACCTTTTCTAGCAATTTTGGCAATAGTATTGTCTCCAAATTTCACTATGCCACCATTGATCTTATTCAAGGTTATGAACTTGATCTTATCTCCTATCATATGCCTTAAACATCCACTATTAATGAACCATGGCTTTTCTTCATTTCTTACATGCAAAGTTGTTTGTACCAACATAGATTTTTTATGTTGTTTCTTTTGCCATGAACCTATCTAAACTTTCTTCTTGATGAATGGAGCCTTGAAACTCTGGTCCTTCTTGACTAAATTGAAAATGCTTCTACAGTACCAAGTTATGTTTCCAAATTTGTTTCACTTGTAACATATTATGGCGTCTTAATTAAATACTGATAGAGGATCAAAAGAGTTGTGGCTTCTACTTCACTCTACATGACTTTACTTCTCCTTAATTTTAAAAATTGTTAGCCCTTTTTTAAAATTCTATTTTATAATGAGAATAAGCATTGTAATAAAAATAGTAACCATAAAATAGGACCTATTTTTGTATCTCTGACCTGATTTCCTTTTGTAGATCTATTCCCTCTAGCCTTCTTTATTTGAGATATCCTCTATATTCTTAAGTTCTTCCCTTTTTATTTCCTCTTTTGTAAGAGCTTCAACATAGATCTTTCCATTTTCCTTGTCTTTGAATTTTTAATATTTTATGCAACATATTAGTGTTATTCTCAATTTTTTAATCATTGGCTACTCTATCATTGATTGCTTTATTTGTTTTTTCAAGATCTGCTTTTAAAAAAGTAATTTCAATAACATACCTTTCACATTCTTTACTTACTTTTTGAAATTGTGCCATTAGATATTCTTAATTCTTCTTGGTTTCTTCAAAGTGTGCTTGTATATATTCAATTATTTCCTTTGACGCCTTTTCATTTTTCTTCATCTAGAGCTTTAATCTTTGATTCTTTTTTTCAAGAGCTTTTAACTCTTCTAAGGCACAAATGAGTTATCTTTCCAGATTCACTTCAACTTCAACCTATTCTTCTTCTTGATCATCTATAATTTAACTTGTAGACGCATCTTCATGTATGGCCATTAATAAAATCTCTTCTTCTTCTAAATCATTGATTCCACTATCTTTGGTTGAGCTAGGATCTTTAGAATACAAACACTTCTTCTCGAATCCCTTCTTGAATTTTCCTTTGAAATTTTTCTTGTATGTAGATTTTCCTTCTTCATTGTCACCATTACCCTTATCTGGGCGCTTAGATACAAAATTTCCAATCTTTCCATAATTAAAACATTTAAAAGGTAATTTTTATTGATATTTACCTATGCCCTTTTTCGTCTTGTGAATGAATAGAGCTCTATTGTCATCTTCATCATCTCTAGAATTGTCACTTGATTATTGAATCTTAGCCTTCTCTTTCTTCTATGTCTTGAAATTAGCTTCTCTCTTTGAGGGTTTTTGTTATTTGCTCTACATTTCATATGTCATAAGAATACCATGTAGTTCATCCATCTTTAGCTTGGATAAATTCTTCATCTCTTCAATTGTTAAAACTTTTGCATCATATCTCAGTGGTAGAGATCTCAAAAAACTTTGAACCACAATTGATTATTATAATATTTCTCTAATACTTTGAATTTAATTAACTATTTGATCAACCTTCAAAAGATAACTTGATATATTTTCTTCCTCTTCCATCTTCAAACTATCTTTTGAAAGTTTGAAGCTTAGCTTGCTGAACATTTCCATCACCTTTGTAAATATTCTCAAGTTTTACCCAAGTTTCATGAGTATATTTACATTGTATAAATTTAACAAATTTTTATTCACCTAAACCACATAAAATAGCATTTAAATCCTTAGCATATTTCTCCACCACTACTTACCAAATGTCAAAACCAAGGGTCATCAAATAACTCTTCATCCTTATGCTTGAAAAACCATAATTTATCCCATCAAACAAATGTTCCTTATTTTTAGAAAAACCTTCATTTTATCTAGTCATCATGCCTTCCCGATCTACCTTCAAGCTTTAAAATGTTTTCTAAATGAACCTGCTCTGATACCAATTGTTAAGCATAAAATATACTAAGAGGGTGGGTAAATCAATATATTATATATCTTTTTACTTAATATGATTTATTTTATTTAACCACTTAATCACACATTCAATATATGCAATAAAACTAAAACAATAATATGCACCACATAAGAGAGAGAGAGAGACACACACACACACACACCCAATTTTTACGTGGAAACCCAAAGTGAGAAAAAGCCACTGAAAACAATCTCAAGTATATGAATGAGCACCAACTCATATTAAAAAGTTTTCAAGAACCAACTTGCAGGAGCACCAACCCCTTTTTTGAGCACCAACCCCTTATAAAGATTTATGAGCACCAACCCATAGGAGCACCAACTCCTCTTGTGTATAAAACACAACTATCTCTTAATGTTGCTTACTCAACAAATGATAAAACTCTACAATATCTCCTACTTCTATCTCTTTGAAAACAAATACGAACCATGCACACTCTTGCATATAACAAATGGATTCTAAAGCCTTTATTTATAGCTTTTCAAATGAATTTTGTCATTCATCCTTTATGACCCTTAAATCCTCATGGAAAATGGAACCAAACTTGCTTCACCCTTCATATCCTTGCATTTGAAAAATCATATGGTGACCTTTCATAAACAAAAGCATCATTTCCTCTTTTGTCTTTATCTTGGTGACTTTTGATATTCCTCAAAGTGTCCCTTCATGGAAAAATGCACCATACCCTTTTTTGTCTTCAAATGGTGACTCTTGGAATTCCTCAAGATGACTCTTCATGAGAAAATGCATCACGTTCATCTTTTGTCTTTACCGCATGAGTCTTTGACTTCTCCATAGGCCCTCTTTTAACTAATATGTAACCAAAAATATATTTATTAATATTAAATAAATATTAACATGCATTAACCAAGATATGAATATTAAAAACACCATTAAATGCAATGGGACCTTTATCATGAATAATTCTAGACCTTTGACATTAATGACAATATTTCCAACATTGCCTAGGGGGTTAGAGCCTCCTTGTAATTTGGTGCTTACTAAAAGACTAATTAAGTTGGTGCTTGATTAGTGAGGGGTTGGTGTTACTTGTGGGGTTGGGGCCTCACTAAAAATTTGATTCATTGCTTATAGGACTATATTCCAAGATGTTCATTAGTGGTTTTTATTCCCCATGAAGATTTTCCACATAGCTCTTGTGTTCATGTGTTATGTCTCCACTTCTTGATCATATGAATTATCGTTTATGCATTGTCATCATTTGAGATGTATTTATTTGATTAATGGATGATATATAGAGTTTAAATAATATTTTTCACACTAATTCAACCCTCCCTTAGTGGTTATACCTCCAATATGCCATATTAATGATGGTTCATATCATAAAAACATCCAAACTAGGAGAAAATACCGTGAATCTATAGTGCATTAACCTCCTCATCTTCCATGAATGGCTTGGGTTTTCATGAAAAGGCTGTGTGGAGATAGGAATGTTGAAAGGTGACACTAAGGTTATTTAGAAACCAATTCTAATCTATTATTTTATTAATGATCATTCATAAAGGTTAGACCCCTAGTTCTAACCAATGTTTCATGATATTTAGTCTATAGGGAGACTTAAACCTCCCTAAGAGATTTGGTCTTCAACATCAATGTGACAAAGTGTGTGAAAACTTGAAGTTCACTCTCGAGTTGACTATGTACAGGATGAGTGGCTTGAGTAGGGTTTTTTAGACACTTTAACCTTCTCCTCATGTCCTTGCACTTGAAACATTCTTATCAAGTATTGAAGCATCCTCACACATATATGGTTCTTATGAGTGTTAACTTTTTACCTTAATCAAGAAATAGTTCTTCATATTCATCAACTCTATTATAGGTACACACTCATGTATGATCACTATATATAGGGTCTATGTATGATGTTTGTATGAGAGAATAATGGTCTACATCTTCTGAAAATCTAGTATTACATTCATATCTTCAATCATTTATTTGCAATACATAACCTCTTATCCCATGATTTTGTTTCTCTTAAGGCTTCCAAGGGGATAAAAAAGTTTTTTATCATGGCCTAGATTGATTGGATGGGTGAATGAGGGTGAATATGGGGTGATATGGAGTGTGGGACATGAAAATAGGGTTGACACAGTATGAATGGTAGTGGAAACCATGTGAAAATGATAGAGATATGAAAATGGAATGAAATGGAGTGTCATAAATCTTGTAATACAAACCTCATGAATATTTTAGACCCTCACACATATACCTAAGCAAACATGTCGCTTTAGAGATATAAATGAAGCATACACAACCAAAATATGGAACCTACAAATCTTTGAGGAAACTTAACCTTTGAAAAAAACCTTTAACTCTACTAAAAGTAATTTTGTGGTTATAATATCAAGGGGGATGGTTTTAAGGTCTGTGAGGCCACTATGGATGTTTTAAAAGTTTCTTATAAGGTTATTATGATTACCCACCATGACTTTAACACTCTATTTCCATGTTTTTGAGTTGTATTAGAAGGCTTTATAGATACCATTGAATCACAAACAGTGCCAACCATATAGTGGCCCTCAAGTATGTATAAGCCCTTTTTATTGAGATATTATGAGATGATAAGAGGCCATTGAACCTATAACCTAAGCAATGAACATAGTGAAACTTGAAACACTCTACCAACTATTCAACTCAACCAATAACTTCAGATGGGGACATTTACCCTTTGTTCATTACATAGACCTACCTATAAATTACACACTGTACAAGTCTTGAAGGTTTACTAGTTATATGAGATAACACATGTGAGTCAAGTACTATAAATAATGTGATAGGATCTTTTAATACATGAGGAAATAACATCGATCATTGGTTAGAGTAGGTAAGCCAAGAATCCATAAAAACCACTCTATCCAACTTGGCCTATGCAGATAACAATGGCATACAAATTCCTTAAGTTCTTAAGGAATGTTCATACATATCATGAGACTAATCCAAAAATAAATCCCCATGGGTGGAATTTTATTAAGTGTACTTCCCCTTGTTAATATCTTGGGCCTCCATTTTCTCTCCTTCATGTTGTCCCCCAAAAATATCACTCATTTTTGGGACAACATTTGAACTATTTAGGTCCTACAGACCAAAATTGTCTCTTCCCTTTTTAAAATTTGTCTTGGGCATTCAAACTCCTCATTTTTCAAGCTTCTCAGATATCTATGAACTCTACAGGCTTAAATCTATAGACTCTGTAGGCTTAAATCTATGGACTCTGCAGGCTTGAATCTACGGACTCAGTAGGAAGAGGAAATCTACGGACTTTACAGGTCAAGTTCAATGGGATTTATAAGTTAAAATCTATAGACTCTTTCAAGGTTAGAGAAAACTATGGACTTGTTTTCATTTCTATAGACTCTGTAGGTAGGTTCAATTCTACAGATTCAAAGGCTTCTGCAGGCAGGTTCAACCAAAAGAATTAGTTTCTAACACTTGATCATTTTCAAGATTGATTAAGTACCTTGGTTCAAATAAAAATCTCCCTTGGCAAGCATCAGAAGTAGGTTCAATGCATTTGGTTCAATGGTTGGTTCAACATCAAATGGTTTTTCAGTCGATTCAAGGCTTTGTTTAAACCATTGAATCAAAACTTGGTTCAACGGTTGGTTCATCATCTTTTGGTTCAATGGTTAGTTCATCACTTTGGCTCATTCAATTGAATCATTGAATGGAACCATCAGTTTGAACCATTTTGGTTCAATGAAGAGGTTCAACCGATTGGTTCAAAAAAGAGGTTCAATTGATTGGTTCAAAGCTTGGTTCAACCGATTGGTTAAATGAGGAGGTTCAATAGTTGGTTCTAACAAAGGGTTCATCAACTTGAACCATTTTGGTTCAATAAAGTGGTTCAAAATTTGGTTCAACCAAGCAATTCAATCAAATAGTTCAACAGATGGTTCAAAGCCTTGGTTCAATGTCTGGTTTAATCAAATAGTTCAACTAACTTGGTTCAAAGGAGCAGTTTAAAATGTAAAAGTTTAAAGGGCCTCCCAAAGGATAAGTGCCCTTGCAGAGGGCACTTGGTCAATGAAAATACCCTTCAGAAGGGTCATTTTCAAAAAAGACTAAGGCAAGGCTAAGGCATAATTCCTTTGGAAAAAAAGTCTAAAAGAATTTTGAGAAGTTACAAGAGTAAATCCCAAAGGAATTCACGTATATGGAAAATGGAACAATTTATGTGGACTTTTTGTTCGCAAGAAATTTCTGCAGGCAATTTGTCTGTGGGAATTTGCCCAAGGAAAAGCTTGGGGAAAATACCCACAGGAATTTTTGAAAGGCCGCTGAAGGACCCTGAAGGGCAGGTGCCCTTGCGGGGGACTCTCGACTGCCAATTTTAATAATGCTTCCCCAAAGTCGAAGGATCACCCGAAGAAACCCGAAGGCCATTCAAAGACCACCCGAAGGGTAGATAACCTTGTGGGGGTTCTTCCTGACCCAAAGTGGGTCATTTCTTAAGGCCCAAAGGGGCAAGTTCAATTTAAAAAGGTGCCAAATGGAAAAGTTGAAAGAGGATCAAGGGGTGACGTGCCTTAAGACGTCAAATTCAAAATAATAAACTAGTTGTTGAAAACATAGTGATGGGTGCACGAATGTCAATTTTAAAGCTCATAAAATAGTCGTTGACCTTTGAACCTATAGACCAGAATGTATTCATAGACTTCAAGGCCAAGACCAATAGAAAGTGAAGAAGGAATAGAATAGAAAATTAAATCCAGGACCTGATTCAATTAACCAAAAAAGGAGGAATGATGAAGGTAAGATCAGATCACCAGGTGGACATTGAAATTTGCAAACTTTCAATAAGCATAACTTGTTTCCCTGCATTGATAAAATCAAATGGGTAAAACACCCCTAAGTTCCAGCCTATCCTCTTAACAGATTCCAATGCAACATGATGTGTTATTGTTCCCGAGTCCTTCTTGAAATGGTTGTATAAAGGACTCTCTTTTATTGTAAAAGTATCTCTTTTTTGATAATTAGAACGAAACTCTACCCAAATTGAAAGACACTTCTGAGACTTTGATCTTAGTTTGTTTATAATATTTTGTTATTAGAATAAGAAAGCAAGTGGTTTTTCAAACTTTGTGCTATAATATCTTTGTTGTTGGGTAAACTATTCTTATGTCTTTTTCCTTGATATATTTTTTGTTCCTTTAATTCAACAAGCAAGATTAGTGAAATTAGTCAAGAAGGTGTCCTGAAGAGTCAACTGTGGAGAGACTTTGTGCCCCCATAATTTCCTTTCAGTGTGTTTTCTTTTCATTTCTATGTAAAGGGCTTTGGGAAGACTTTGTGCCCTCATTTTCCTTCGTATCTTACTCTTGAGCAATTCAGGTGGAGACTTTGTGCTACATCTCAATCTAATGGTTACTACATCCTTTACTACATTTTTCATTTACTACCAGGAGTATTCTTGTGGTTTGTTGAATAGTACTTCTGAAAGAAGAGGAGTGTTGTCTGTTATTTCCATTGAGTTTTTCCTTTGATTTGTACACATCATCTCTAAAGAAAGAGAGATGGATGGTTTGTCTTACCCATGAGTATTATTTTCTATATATATATATATATATATATAGCATACCTACAAGGAACCTCCCCTTGATGAAAGGAGAGATCAGTGTCCTAATGTGGTAAACCTACACATTTGGATGACTAATCTTCCTACTTTGGCTGATCAGACCTATTTTGTTTATCAGTACGTTGATCAACAAAATATTCAACCAACAATTTTTGGTGACTTATCTATGGATATCATATCCATTATCCATTTATAATATCTATTCACCTCCACACTAACGAGGAAAGAACGCACAGTTTAAAGCCTCAAGCTTTAATTGAAGCAAGGTCAATTCTTTTCCATTTTTGTTTCATAATTTGGAAGATTCAAGGTATACATGAAGTGAAAGGGCTAAAGGTATCGTTGACCTTGTATTTGAGTTGGTACAGCAAACTAATTTTGATCTATTTTCTTCACCATCTCATCTCCAACGAACCAAGAGTTTTTCTCCTACTAAAGTCAGATCTCTATTGCTAGACGAAGTATCTACTTCTATTATTGATAAAGCTTTTCCAATAGTTACCCCTCTAATATTTGTTATCCCTCCTTTTCATAATCCTACAATGGCAGTTTAAGGCCCCTAGGGTAATGATGTTGGTCCTCTCAATCTTACTCCACCTCTACATGAGCTTCCATGCAATTCAAGGAAGAACTTCCCCAAGTTCTATGGTGATGGGAAAGTTCATCCTGATGAGCACATTGCAGCTTTCAGCATAGCTTATGGAGTAATCAGAGTAGAATTTGAAGATGTAGTAATCAAAAATTTTACAGAAACATTACAAGGTGCTACTGCAGATTGGTTTTATCATCTACAGGCTCAATCAGTGACTAATTGGAATACTCTCAAAGCTAAGTTTGAAGCTAGATTCAAACTTACAGAAGATGCACATACACCTCTGGCTCAGCTTACACAGATGAAGAAAGAGCCTCATGAGCCTATGAGAGACTTTATATCCAAATTTGACAAATTAAGAAATAGAATCCCTGTAATAGCTTGACCTACAGCTGAGAATCTCAAATGCTTTTTCATTAATTCTCAACTACTTGAAGTAAGTTTTCTCTTGAGACGTGTTAGTCAAATAGATCTTGTTGTAGCTCAATTTTTGGCCACTGAGGTAGAAGATGATTTCATCTTATCAAGAAAGATAAGAAGAGATCCAAATAGAAATAGAGCTTCATCATCTTCTAAATATGCATCTACAGGCACCACAAATCTAATGGTGCAAAATTTGGCAAATGAGTTGCTTGCTATCAAAAATCAAATGGCTCAAGGAATGTCTTCTACTCCTTCATACAAAAGGACATTCCCAAATCAGTCATATCAAGGCAATGCTTCCAAGAATCAAGGGAAACATAATCTCCTTCCTCCCCCACAAGTGAAACTTGCCCTAGAAGCTCCTCCAACCAATTTAGCAATGGGATATCTTAAAACAAAATTAGAATTCTCTTTCTAGCCTAAATTGAATCAATAAAATGATGATAATCTCCTTGAAGACAATCAATAAAAATCAGCTAGCGACTCCCATATTGGTTTCCTAAACTACTAGGATGAACCTAAAAGCAAAGGAGAAGCTTTTGATGGATCATATGCAGTGTTTACCAGGTCCAAGAACCAATCATTCTAGTAAGTTGATAAAGAGAAGATAGAGGAGCAACCGCAGCTAGCAATCATGATTGTTAAGTGTGGAATCACTCTGCCTTTTCAGTCAAAGGATCTGATAATCACCCAAAAAGCAAATACAGCAATTTTTCCTTCCCCTTTTACTTCAAATTTGCAAACCAGCCCACCTCCCATCCTTCTTAAAACTCAAAAAGTTGAAGTACCTTTCTCTGTATCTAGTTCAATTTAGCCATTTGACATAATCGATCATGTCAAAAAGACAAAAATAAAAATGTCTGAATTTGAATATTTGCAGTCTAATCCTAATCAATTGAATAAGCTAGTCCAATATGTCAAGAACCAAACCATCCCTGTAGGACAAAAAGCTAAAAAGGTAACTCTTGATTCTCTAAAGAACATGCCTATTCCAAATAATCTGGTCATTACTCCTCAAGCTGCTCTTAGAAAAATAGAACCTTTCTATGTTTCCCTATTAATTAATGGCCACAAGCTGAGTAACTTTATTATAGACTTAGGGGCATCTGATAATGTCATGTTAGCTAAAGTAGCTGAGTCTCTTGGTCTCACATTGACCAAAACTTTTGGAATATGTTTCTCCATGGAGAATAAGCAAGTACTATTGTTGGGGCAAATCAAAGATTCCCAATTTGCATTTGTAGCCTTTCCAGACAAGAGGATCAAGATGACTGTCTTGGAGGCTAACATCCTAGCATCTTATGGCATTTTGCTTGGATGAAATTTCTATAAGGACATGGGAGGAGAACTAAGCATGTATCTATCTGAGGTAAGGATTCATGTCCAAGGCGTAATGAAGAGGCTACTCCCTAAAAAGGAAGCAAAGTATGTGGTCACCTAGACATCAGCCCCTGAAGCTCAAATTCTTTTTGAATCTGTAGGTATGGGTAACTATTTTCTATCTATAAATGAAGTGCATGAAACATCTGATATAATTCTTGAAATGATCAATTCAAAAATCAGTTCAACAAGAACAATAAAAAAAACTAGTAGGTTGTAGTACAGACCAAGAAGGATCTTACATCTCTGATGAAGGAAAGTCTAAAGAAAAAATATTATCAGATGAGATATGGACTTTGGAGTTTGATGGTAGTTATTCCTCTATTGGTTCAGGAGCTAGGATTGTTTTGATATCTCCTCAAGGAGATATGTTCCCTTCATCTTAAAAATTATAGTTTAGCAACACTAAAAATACATTTGAATATGAATCTTTGTTGCTTGGCATGAAGGCTACTCAAGAAAAAGGCATCAAATTTCTTTATGCCAAAGGGGATGCTGAATTAGTGGTTTGTCAAGTGAGGAACTTATACCAAATTGAGAATGAAAGATTATTCCACTATTTTAACTTGGTTTGGGACCAAATTGAAAGCTTTGATGCTTTCAACATTTTTTCTATACCTAGAGAGTCTAATGACAAAGCTGATGCACTTGTTATTTCAGGAACTCTCTTAGTTCCTCATTCAGATTTCAAAGAAGACAGGTATACTATTGAGCTAGTCTATAGACCAAGTGTTCCTGACAATGCTGATCATTGGCAAGTATTCAATGATGATCATCAAATCATTGCCTTCTTGGAATGAAAAGATAATTTTGAACAACTATGTTTTGAAGGCAGCGAACCTTAGAAGAATGAATCTATGTCTAAATCTAGCTCAGATATAAAAGAAGAATTCTTACAGCTGAAAGGAAACAAAATTTCCAAAGGCCTAGTTTCTCTTGAAAAGCTATTTGACAAGCATGATAGATTCATCAAACAACAACAAATAGACTCGAGTTTCTCTCAGGGATTCGATCAAGTGAATCTGACTACTGAAGAAAATCCCAAGATGATCAATATTGGTAAAATCTGCACCCCTGAAGAAAGATTCAAGTTCGCTTATTTACTTTGTCAATACATAGATGTCTTAGCATATTCTTATGAAGATTTGAAGTCTCTCAGACCAGATGAAATCTTCCATAAAATTCCTCTCAAGGCTAACTCAATGCCATACAAGTAAAAAACCAGACAGTATAATCCAAAAATATCAAGTACTATTCTATCTGAGATAAAAAAAAATGTTAAATGCTAGAATCATCTTCCCAATCCATCATTCTACATGGATTGTAAATATAGTGCCTGTAACGAAGAAGAATGGTGAAATTCACATTTGTGTAGATTTCAGAAATTTGAATCAAGCATCTTTGAAGGATAATTATCCTTTGCCAATTATGGATCAAGTGCTTTAAATAGTGACAGGTTTAGAGATGTTATCAATGTTGGATGGCTTCTCAAGATATAATCAAGTTCAAGTTGGTAAAATAGACCAACACAAGACTGCATTCACCACATCTTGGGGTACATTTGCATATAGAAGAATGCCTTTTGGTTTAATAAATGTTGGTACTACTTTTTAGAGAGCTATAGATCTGGCTTTCAAAGATGAGATTAGTAAATTCATAGTGTTATACCTTGATGACTTGACTATATTTTCAAAGCATCGATCTGATCATGTACACCACTTACAACAAGTGTTGGAGTGTTGCCACCATAATGGTATTTCCTTAAATCCTAAAAAGTCTATTTTTGGAGTAACAGAGGGGAAACTCCTTGGATACATTGTGTTCAAAGAAGGCATAAATATTGACTCAGACAGAGTCAAGTATATTCATGAGCTTAATTTTCCTACAAGCAAAAATGTTGTTCATGCTTTCTTTGAAAAGGTGAATTTTGTACAGAGATTCATCCCCAAATTTGCTAAAAAGACTAGACACATTGTGAACATGATGAAAGGGAAGACCATCTTCAGCTAGATTAAAGAAGGCAAGGCAGCATTTTAGGATATCAAAACCACCATTGCTCACGCCCCTACCTTGGTTTGCCCAGATTACAACAAAGATTTCATCATATACAGTGATGCATCTGAACACACTCTTTCAACAATTCTTGTTTAATAGGACAAGGAAGGTATGAAAACTCCTATCTCTTTCATGATTTGCCCTCTCAAAACCCATGAGATGAAATTTTCAAATATAGAGAAACATGCTTATGCCTTGGTGAAAGTAGTCAAACATTTCTGTTTCTATATTCTGAATTCACATACTACTACCCTAGTGCCTGATACTATAGTCAAGTCTATATTAATTCAACAAGAGTTTGGCACAAAAAGAGGTAATTAGATTACAAATATCCAAGAGTTTGATCTAGGCATCAAGCTAACAAAGCTGGTCAGGGGTAAAGGCTTGTGCCAATTAATTGCTAATAATAAGCCAAAAGACACACAGTGTGAAGAAACTGAAGTGGAAGAGACACCAACAGTCTTTTTTGTCTCCACTACCAATGAGTGGTATTTATGTATCACTCATTTCCTTACCTATGGTAAATGTCCTACTCATTTTTCTTACAAAGAAACAAGGACTATCAAGTTGAAAGCTACCAATTTTGTCCTTTGGGACAACGGCTTGTACAAAAGAAGCATAGATGGAGTATTCCTTCATTGTGTAGACAAAGAGCAACAAAGACAGCTTTTGAAATCTTTTCACAATCTACCCTATGGAGGACATTTTTCTACTCTTGTGACTACTCACAAGATTCTACAAGCTAGGTATTATTGGCCTACTCTTTTCCAAGATGCACATAAGTGGGTGAGGAAATGTGAACTCTGTCAACAATTTGTTGGAAGACGCAAGCTAACTGTTATGCCTCTCAAGCTAGTGATCATAGAAGAACCTTTCTAGCAATGGGGACTTGATTTTATTGGGACTATAAATCCATCTTCAAATTTTGGACATGATTATGTCCTTACAATAACTGATTATTTCACTAAGTGGGTAGAAGCAATCCTAACTAAGCATGTTACTTCAAAAATTGTATGCAACTTTCTCAAAGAGAATATCATTTCCAGGTTTGGAGTTTCAATCAAAATTATTCCTAATAATGCAGCTTGTTTCACCTCTTAGGATATTACACAATTTTGTTTTCATTATGGAATTACACTCTCTCACTCTTCTGATTATTTTCTACAAGGGAATGGACAAGCTGAATCCAATAATAAGAATATGGTACTTATTATTAAGAAGCTAGCAGATGACAATTAAAGAACATGGCATAAAGCATTGGTTGATGCTCTATGGGTAGATAGAATCACACCAAAGAGGGCAATTGGTATGTCTCCTTTTCAACTTCTTTATGGTATCAATGCTGAGATACCAATCACCTTAGAATTGCCAGCCTTGAAATTGGCAAAAGCAATTGAGGATCAGATATATGACAGCTCTCTTGATAAAAGAATCATGTGTCTGACTAAGCTGGAAGAACAAAGAACCATGGTGGTGGACATAATTGATACTCATCAAAGTCTGTTAAAGAAACTCTTTGATCAAAAGGCCAAAAATCATGATTTCCTGATTGGGGATCAAGTCCTGCTATGGGACAAAAGGAGAGAACCAAAGGGGATGCATGGAAAGTTTGAATCCCTTTGGAGAGGCCCATTTATAATTCATCAGTACATTGGTGAAAATAGATTTTTATTGAAATATCAAGATGGCACACTCTTTTCTCTACCCCACAATGGGTAGCATCTAAAATATTTCAACTCTTGAAGTGTCAGATCATTCCATTTGTATATACGTACATTTGTATAGTTTTTAATTCTATTGTGTTTTGTTTGTTTCCATTTTTGATGCCTTTCATTTTTGGGCAGCATGAATCCATAACCCAATGGTACACATGAAGACACTGAAGATTTTGGATTCTACTCCTTTCAATTCTTTTTGCAATTGACAGAAGTTCCCCAATTGGAGCAAGCTGTTGTCCCCCAAAAATATCACTCATTTTTGGGACAACATTTAAACTATTTTGGTCCTAAAGACAAAAATTGTCTCTTCCCTTTTTAAAATTTGTCTTGGGCATTCAAATTCCTCATTTTTCAAGCTTCTCAAAAATCTACGGACTCTGCAGGCTTAAATCTATGGACTCTACAGGCTTGAATCTATGGACTCTGAAGGCTTGAATCTATGGACTCTGAAGGCTTGAATCTACAGACTCAGTAGGAAGATGAAATATTTAGACTTTGTAGGTCAAGTTCAATGGGATTTATAGGTTAAAATCTATGGACTCTTTCAAGGTTAGAGAAAACTATGAACTTGTTTTTGTTTCTACGAACTCTGTAGGCAGGTTCAATTCTATAGATTCAAAGGCTTCTGTAGGCACATTCAACCAAAAGAATCAGTTTCTAACACTTGATCATTTTTGAGATTGGTTTAGTACCTTGGTTCAAACAAAAATCTCCATCGGCAAGCATTATTAGCAAGTTCAATGCATTTGGTTCAATGATTAGTTCAATGTCAAATGGTTCATCTGTCAGTTCAAGGCTTTGTTTGAACCATTGAATCAAAACTTGGTTCAACAGTTGGTTCATCATCTTTTGGTTTAACAGTTAGTTCGTCGCTTTGGTTCATTCAATTGAATCATCAAATTGAACCATCAGCTTGAACCATTTTGGTTCAATGAAGAGGTTCAACTGATTGGTTCAATGAAGAGGTTCAACTGATTGGTTCAAAGCTTGGTTCAACCAATTGGTTCAATGAAGAGGTTCAATGGTTGGATCTAACAAAGGGTTCATCAGCTTAAACCATTTTGGTTCAACAAAGTGGTTCAATGTTTGGTTCAACCAAGTGGTTCAATCAAATGGTTCAACAGATGGTTCAAAGCCTTGGTTCAACGTTTGGTTCAATCAAATAGTTTAACAACTTGGTTCAAAGGAGCAATTCAAAATTCAAAAGTTTAAAGGGCCTCTCGAAGGACAAGTTCCCTTGTGGAGGGTGCTTGGTCAATGAAAATACCCTTCAGAAGGGTCATTTTCAAAAAATACTAAGGCAAGTCTAAGGTACAATTTCTTCAGACATAAAGTCTGAAAGAATTTTGAGAAGTCACGGGAGTAAATCCCAAAGGAATTCATGTATATGGAAAATAGAGCAATTTTTGTGGACTTTTTATCTGCAAGAAATTTCCACAGACAATTTGTCCATAGGAATTTGCCTGGGCAAAAGCCTGGGGAAAATACCCATAGGAATTTGTGAAAGGCTGTTGAAGGACCCCAAAGGGTAGGTGCCCTTGCAGGGGACTCCCGGCTACCAATTTAAATAATGCTTCCCCGAAGCTGAAGGGTCACCCGAAGAAACCCGAAGGCCATTCAAAGACCACCTGAAGGGTAGATACCTATGCAGGGGGCTCTTCCCAACCCAAAGCAGGTCATTTCTTAAGGCCCAAAGGGGCAAGTTCAATTTGGAAAGGTGCCAAAAAGAAAAGTTGAAAGAGGATCAAGGGGTGATGTGCCCGAAGACATCAAATTCAACACAGCGAACTAGCTATTGAAAACATAGTGACGAGTGCATGAACATCAATTTTAAAGCTCATAAAATAGCCATTGATCCTTTGAACCTATAGACCAGAATGCATTCACAGACTTTAAGGCCAAGACCAGTAGAAAGTGAGGAAGGAATAGAATAGAAAATTGAATCTAGGACCCGATTCAATTAACCAAAAAAGGAGGAATGATGAAGGTAAGATCAGATCGCCAGGTGGACATTGAAAGTTACAAACTTTCAATAAGCGTGACTTATTTCCCTGCATTGATAAAATTAAATGGGTAAAACACCCCTAATTTCCATCCTATCCTCTTAATAGATTCTAATGCAACATGATGTGTTACTGTTCCTGAGTCCTTGAAATGGCTATATAAAGGACTCTCTTTTATTGTAAAATTATCTCTTTTTTGACAATCAGAACAAAACTCTGCCCAAATTGAAAGTCACTTCTGAGACTTTGAGCTTAGTTTGTTTATCATATTTTGTTATTGGAATAAGAAAGCAAGTGGTTTTTTAGACTTTGTGTTGTAATATATTTATTGTTGGGGAAACTATTCTTATGTCTTTTTCCTTGATATATTTTATGTTCCTTTAATTCAACAAGCAGGATTAGTGAAATTAGTCAAGAAGGTGTCCTGAAGAGTCAACTATGGAGAGACTTTGTGCCCCCATAATTGCCTTTTAGTGTGTTTTCTTTTCATTTCTGTGTAAAGGACTTTGGGAAGACTCTGTGCCCTCATTTTCCTTTGTATCTTACTCTTGAGCAATTCAGGTGGAGACTTTATGCTGCATCTCGATCTACTATTTACTACATCCTTTACTACATTTTACATTTACTACAAGGAGTATTCTTGTGGTTTGTTGAATAGTACTTCTGAAAGAAGAGGAGTTATGTCTATTATTTCCATTGAGTTTTTACTTTGATTTGTACGCATCATCTCTAAAGAAAGAGAGATGGATGGTTTGTCCTACCCATGAGTATTATTTTATATTTATATATATCATACCTACAGGGAACCTCCCCCTAATGAGAGGAGAGATTAGTGTCCTTTTGATGTGGTAAACCTACACATTTGGATGACTAATCTTCCTACTTTGGCTGATCAGACCTATTTTGTTTATCAGTACATTGATTGACAAAATATTCAACCAACACTTCATATGGTCTGAGTGTAAACTTGAGGATCTCTCTTGATTTTCAAAAGAGATCAAGGGGAAGATAGGATGGTTTTTAGATTAATTTTCACTAAAATACTTTTCTTTCTCTTTCACTTTCCATTAATGATCTGACTCTATAAATCTTTGACTTTACATGAACCAGTCCATATTGTATGGATTTGTACCATTTGAGAAACCTTTGAAACCTATATTTATTCTCATTTCAAACTAGAAGACATCACTAGCATGTGTTATTAAGGTAAAATAGGGATCATGTGACATTTTGAAGTTGATGGTATGTAGGGGAGTTGAAAAGTCACAATCTAACATGTATGGGGTCAATTAATGAGGATTTAGGTGTTGGCCATGATGGAAATGGACTCAATGAGGTATGAAATTGTCTATTAATGGATTGATGAGGCTTATGAGGTCTATTGAAGGTGTGGGAGGTGATTTAGTGGTCTGTAAAGGCCAAATTAAGTCTCATTATGACCAAAAACATTAACTTTGGAAAATACATATAACCTTATAGAGGCATATGAACTAAATATCATGTCAATATATTATGAAACAACCTTTATGACCTATTAGAGACCTAAAATGTACCATAATACACTTCTCATGGTGTTTTTAAAACTTGAAAGATGAACATACCTCATGTGATTGAGCAAAATAAAGGTGTTTATGAGTCTTCTTTAGATTGCCTCCTCAATTCACTTTTACCATGGCATTTATCACATATTGGATTTATATCAAAGTGACCAAGGAAATATAAACTTATTTGATGATCATGACAACACTTGATGCAATTTGAAAAGGAGGTATGAAGGCTCACAAAGTAGAGTTATAACATGACAAAATAGTGAACTATTTAGACACCCTCCAAACTCATAAGATGAATACAACCATAAGGGCTATTGATCTTGAATCAAGATTAAATGGTTTAAATTTGACCCATTTATATTTTTAATTCTAGAATATGGTCAATATTTTTGGTGACTCAGGTGGCTTGACCAACCGACTAGTCATAGAACATAGAACTCCTAGACTTGATCTTGATGACTTAGGAAATGAAACTTGACTACATATGAACTCTACCTCATACCTTGGATACTTTGAAACAATGAGACAAAACAAAACAACAAATAATAGACAATAAAATATAAAAAAATAAATACAAATAATAAGACCAAGTAAGAAACGCTAATCATGTGTAAGAGCACTTAGAGGTAAAAGAAAAACACTAATTACTTATGTACAAGAGGAACATGATGGATACTAATAGCATAGATTAATGAATATCCAATTTGAAATTATGGTTATTTCCTCACCATTCCATATATATAAATGAAATTCATTACTTTTTTTATAGTTGGTGATGATACAAGTCCTAGTCTAACAGATGTCAAACATGGAGTGTTTCCCTAGCTTTGCATGGTCTTCATCACATTTGAGAACTATGTTTCCCTATTATAATGTCTTGAATGAATACATTTTATCAAATTAATTATTTACTTGTGTTTATTAGACCACATGGAATGTATGGCACTATACCTTATCTTCTCTAACTATCTCAGCTCATTCGTCCTCACTTGCATTACATCATCTTCCAAGAGTTCAAGTTGGTAAGCAAGCTCTAAGGCTGACAGTTTAAGGGAAATAGGTAGTCTTTACTCTCCAAATTATATAATGAGGTGTGGATATTTTATATTAGACCCTTTATTTGTAACTCTATCTACCCATAAGGTATTTCTCAACCCTATATGCTATTATCTTTGGATGTCCTCTATGGTTCTCTTGATCATCCATATCAAGTTCTTGTTTGTGGAATCTACAATCCCATTGCCCTATGGGTAATAGTTGGAATAAACCTTGAGGTATATTCCATGGATAAGGTCCTATTGACATAACTTAGTATTTATTAAGGCTAGCACATTATTATATATGATTATTTAAAGTACATCAAACCTGCTCACAAGATTGTCATCAAATTCCCAAACTAAGTTCTCATTGGCCTCATTAAGTACATGGTTTGTTAAATTATCTTATTTAAACAAATATTAAAATCATACCTCCTACATACTTATTAAACATCAATCCATCTATTAAGACATAAGGTATGGTATGTAGTCTAAAATTCCTTCTTTTACTCTTATCTAATTCTATAGGAAATTGGTTGGTTTGGAGGAACTTGAGCACATCATTGTTCCAAATAAGATGAGTGGTGTTTATATTTGCCTCATAAATATCATGTAATACCAATATTATGTCTTTATATTCTCTAACTTATACTGTAACATGTTCACATAGACCTCTAGCTCTGATTATCTTTGTAACTATTGGCCAAATATTAGCCCACATATGAAACTACATGGATGTAGTGTAGTCTCAAAGAGGTCCTAATGAAGAGAAAGAATCATAGATCCTAATTGATCAAATGGGTTGGAAAATTTTCTAGATCGAATGAGTGGTCTAAAGGTCTCATATTGATCACAAAGTTTTTGAAACACTTTAAGCTTGCTTAAAGTGCATTCTAATTAATCTATAGGGAAAATAAAAGGATCCAAATAGGTTTTCATTATGATCAATGCAATTCAAGATTAGGGATAAGTTCACATAGGCCTTAGAAAATCATTTGGATCTACAATATTTTAGGAACAATATTTTTGAAGCCACACCATCATCAAGATGTCATGAAGAACTAGAATAGATAGCTTGCTTGTGCAATTTATAAATATGCTCAAAAATCCTCATGTGAACATCAGACCATGCATGATCAATGTATTTAGTGCCAAGATATTTCTTTTCAAGTTTCATATCTTGATGAGTCTTTTATCTCAATATCTAAGCCTTCAAAGTTCATCTTTCCAAGTCTAAGGGGCTAGGTCATGCTGCATGTCACATTGAAACACACTTGTCATCTTGTTTGTGCATTTTATAAACGAGGTCAGGAGGCCTCACATTACTAAATGAGCATGAATGATAAAAATTATTCATGATTTGGAACATTTTATTCAAGTTTCATGTCTTTATGAGATTTTTATCTCAAGATCTAAGTCCTCAAAATTGGCAACACAGAGCAAGATGTTTACATGAGCATCAAATTCAAGCCTTGGTGAATAGCTATTTGTTTTAAAATGAAAATAAATCCAACAATTGGAATTAAATCATACCAAGGGAAATATATGGTTCAAGATGAGTCAAAAGTCTAAGGAGCTCAATAGGCCACCACATAGTGTAAACACGTAAAGTAGGCAAATTGATAGTAGATACTAAATATAAATATGTGACTACCAAGTGGTACTAGCTTAGATAGAATTGAAAAATCAATGGAATTATCGATAGCTCTCACTTGATCATATTAATCAAAATCAATGGTACATGGATAGGTTAAAATGATAACTAGTTAAGTCAGATATCGACATACAATAAATAAAGTCTCAAATAGAGGATTTTTGATGAAGGTCAATGAATCAAAATTTGACCCAACCAAGAAAAGATAGAGATCAAACACATACATAAATTGAACTAGAATGGGACAAACCATTGCTAGTAGAACTCCATAGATGAAAAATAAGACCTTTAGTCTTAATGTATATCAACGGTCAATATATTATGATTAATATAGTAACTAGGCTTTGAGTAGAGTGTCATTAATATAATGACTATAGGAAAACCAATAGTTTGAGATTGGTTTTCCATCTATAGTGGACCAATGAACATGGGAATGAGTTTTAGCATGATCTAGTTTGAATAAGATCTATCTTTTTAAGGGATGCCTTGAAGGCATACATGTAGACCCCAATGGTTACACCTCCAAGACCAACTACATGAAAAGGACCCTTCTCTTCACTCTTATATGCCTTGATGAACTAGTGAAGACTAGTTAGTAAAAGGAAAAAAACCTAATAGATTGATCCAATGGTTATAACTACATTGATTCTAAAATTTAGCTCAAAACAACTTGATCTTGACATTACAACCATAAAGAAACATCAGTGAAAGAATAATGTAAATGTGCAACCACCTGAAGTGACCCATATCAATCAAAATATATAAATGAGCATAATTTGTAGTAGTTATAATTGTAGTCCAAATGTTTGAACGTATTGATTCCCTTTTTCAATGCCAAAAATCCCTCTCTCTTGCTTCATTTCTTCAATAAATATAGCCTTTGAGATATTATTAAGAATCCCTTAGGTTGGTATGACTAGACTCTACTATAAATTATATTATACACCTCTTGGAGTAATGAGTAGAGAATTTTTTAAACTTTTTACTAATTTGTGCTTAGTATTTTGTATTTATTTTACATGCAAAATTGGTTATCATCTTTCCTTTTTTGGTCTAAGTTCAACCTAAGTGCTAATAAACTTTTCTTATAGGTCATCTAGTGTGTCATAAGGTTGATGTCTTAGGTATAGAGTGTGTATTTGACCATAAGTTCTTCAAATCAAGCCTTACCCTCATTGACCTCTAGCCTAAGTCCATAAAATTGACCTCTAGGTAAAGCATTATTGCTAAGAAACCATTGTAGACACTGCATTAGTTCTATTCATAGTCTATTAGTGTGTTAATGAGTTCAATAATGAGAGTGGATCTTTGGACATCCAATGCATCACCTCCTTTAGAGTAGGTTCAATTCATGCAATCTCCAACTCTTTTCCCCATAAGTGATCAGTTAGCATAAATAAGATAATTTTGAGATACATTCAGGGAGATAGCCCTTAATCTAGAGGCTCATTTCCAATATAGATACACCCACATACCTATAAATTTTTGCATGTTGCCCAAATCTAGAATATGTTTAAACAATTTCTTCTAGGGTGCAAGATTTGGTGACAATAGTTATGGCATGCTTAGTGGACCAAACTCCAAGAGTATGGAAAGATTATTGGTGTGTCTTTCCTCTAATATGCTTTAGAAGAAAGTAATCAGGCACTAATGGTGACTTCAAATGAAAAAATTTGGTTATAATCAGCCCAATTATATCTCATTAAAGATTTTAATTAATTTTTGTATCTCAATTGACATATGAGGTTGATATGAATATCTATGGTGAATAACCCTATCATGAACCTCTATATAAGCCATGTCATGAACCGCATTATATTCCTCAATAGTCATATAAAAATGACTATCAATCTTATGAGCCATGGAAGCCTTATAATCCTCCATTTCCCCCCATAAAAAGACACCATTTTATTGTATAGGCTAATGAGGAAGGCTACCAAAATACCTATCAATAAATGCCTCCTTATCAATCCTAATATGAGCCCTATCAACTATACCATGATGCCTATGAACCCCAAGAGTACTCCTATGAGACTTGTCATGAGGAACAAGATGTTACTATGGATTTTATATCAAGGTATTAAAATATAAGAGTTAAACTCATACAAGATAGAATAAAATAAAATGAATTTAGCCTTGATCCTCGTCATTAACCTCCTCCTTCATTTTTTCCATATTATATCAAGACATTATTGGCATCCATACCATAGTTACTAGATAATGAAGACAAAATGAGTACATGGGATGATGATTATGATGTGTTCCCTGATCATATCTTAGAATGGTTGAGAAGTACTACCCAAGGTTACATGAAAAAGCTATATACATTTGAAGAGATAGAAGGAACTCAATGGGAAATCAAAGAACAAATGGACTTGGAAAATAAGTGCCTTCAATGCTCAATAGATAGGCTAAGTATGTGGGAGGATAAAGAGATAAAAAAATATCATGTTGTTGTTGAATAATTCCAAGAAATCTATTGGAAAAGTAAGGTTCATGTTGATGCAGGTGTTTTCTCTTCAAATTAGCCCAATAAATCACTTACCTATGAGCTTACTAGTGTATTCCTCTTTCCTAAATCCACCCACAACCCCTCTCCTTTGCCTCATACTCTATTTCTAATTCATATACCTTCAACTATACCTCATAGTCCATCTCTTTCACATGAGCCTATTCATCAACCTTCCACCTTACCCTTTCTCGAGGAAGAGCCCATCTTGAGAGAAGTAAGTAAAGATGAGTAAATTCAAGCCATGGCTAAATAAGAAAATCTCATGAGTGATTATGAAGAGTAAATCACTATAGTGACTCCTTTTGGTGATCATAAGTGTAATTATGCTTTCTTAGATGAAAATAAACATATTGAAGACTCTTTTGTAGTTATACATAAGTAATGTGGCCAAGACTTGAAGAGGGAAGTACTTGAAAAAAACTCCATTTTTAATCATGAAGTTGTGAATGACCATATCAAGCATGAAGTGGAGTTTACTATCAAGGATGAAGGTTAAGTCACTTAAGAAATTGTAGTTATAAGAGAGTTTCACAAGACCAAGGTACAAGACATAGCTCTTGGAGATGACTCAATACCTCTATTAAATTTTGATTCACCCTTATATGCATTAGATCATTAAGAACATAATCTTGATGATCTCATATAGCAAGAAGAGAAGATTAAAAAAGTAGTGGCTCTAGATGATAAGAAGGACAAAGATTACTGGCAACTACAAATGAAGCTCTTTCAAGAATTTGAAGATCTTTGCCAAGTTAAGGGTCAAGTACTTGAGAAGGTGGACAAAGAGTTTCCCATGGAGGATAATGACCAATATTGGGTGGAATATGAAAATCTCCTTGACAAGCTTGAAGAAATTGTAGCTGAGAAAAAGCCCAACCTCATTGAGAGCATCATGGAAAATAAAAGGTATGTCTTTTTAATCCACCAGTGGAGGCCTTAGTTAAGGATCCATATGATAAATTTGAGGCTATTTGGATGCAATAAGAGTTAATTTCTATAGCTAATGTATTTGGAGTTTCTTGGTTCTCATTGAGGATCATGCTAATTAATTTGGTAGATACAATAAAGAAGAATTAGGCATCAAGGCCAAGGGTCAAAGAGATGCATGCCTCATTCAATTCATCATCCCTTGATGTAGGAAGGTTGCCAAACTTTCCTTTTTATCTAGAAGGAAAGGTATATATATTTTTAAGTTGTACATACTTAGATTAGTTTGGCTAATTTATTCCAAGTGCTACTCTAGCACATTTATTTGTTTGTATTTTGTTCCAAGTGAGTGATTTATTTGCATAGCTTACTCTATTTATGTTAGATTTATTTTCCATTCTATGTGTTTCCATTTAATTAGTGCCTTAGGTACTATGTTTTATTGTGATCTTTATTTTGGTCCTCATTTATTTCAAGATGGGTTATAAAAATATTGAAAGTTAGTGTTAGATCTAGGTCAATGTGTTAGACCAAAGAGGATACTCCATGCCTAATGGACCAGAGAAGGGAAAATGAACTAGGTTTTCAAGCATAGCAAGAATGCTTCCCTGTGAGTCACCAAAAATGTTTGAAAAATTTTAGCCCACATATGAAACTGCTTAGATGCAGTGCAATCTCTAAGAGGTCCTAATGTAGAGAAAGAAGTAGATATCTTGATTGATAAAATGATCAAATGTATTGGACAAATTTTTGGATGGAATGAGTGGTTTAAGGGTCTCACATTGATCACAAATCTTTTAAAACAATTTAAGCCTATTTAAAGTGCATTATGATTAATCAAAAAGGAAAACAAAAGGATCCAAATAGGTTTTCATGGTGATCAATATAATTCAAGATCAGGGACAAGTTCACATAGGCCTCAAAAAATAATTTAGAGCTACAAAATTTCAAGAACAAGCTTTGTGAAGATAGAACATCATCAGGCCATCATGAAAAACTAGACTAGATGCCTTGCTTGTGTCATTTATAAATATGCTCAAAAATCCTTACATGGTTAATGTCCTTAGTGCCAAGATCATTCTCTACAAGTTTCATATCTCGATGACTCTTATCTCAAGATCTAATTCTTTAAAGTTTAGCTTTATGAATCTAAGGGGCTAGACCATCCTATACATCACATGGGAAAATAGTGGTTAGCTTGTTTATGCATTTTATAAACAATATCAAGATGCCTATCATGACCAAAAGATGACATGTGATCAAATTTATACATGCTTGGAACATTATTTGCAAGTTTTGTGTCTTGATGAGCTTGCTATCTCAGGATCTAAGTACTCAAAGTTGGCCATGCAGAGCAAAATATTCACACAAGTGTTAAATTCAAGCCTTAGTGAATAGCCATTTAGATTCAAATGATCAATGATAGGCATGCAAACATAATGCAAAACATACATTTTATCTCACTTAAACTTTTTTAAACACACTTAGAAATCTCCTATAACTAGTAGATCAAGTGGGCACAATATTTTCAGTATCAATAACATCTCTTACAAATTTGATACCTCCATAACCTTTTAAATTCTAGATTTAATCCTTCAAATTTAGTAAAAATGGGAGACATTCAGTTATATGTTGAATTTAAGGTATGGGAAAAAACCATTAGGGTCTTAAATTTTATGGTCATACAGATGTCAATGATGGTCTCATATATGGAAAATGATGGTCATGTGGATGTTAAATTTAGACTTGGTAAATAGCCATTTATTTTCAAATATAAGTCAATCTAAAAATTGGTGTTTGTTCATACCAAGGGAAATAAATGGTGTGATATGAGTCAAAAGGGTAAGGAGATTAGTAGGCCACCATATGGCATAAACACATAAAGCAAGTAGTCTAACAATAGATCCTGAGTGTAAATGTGGGACTGTTAAGTGGCACCAAATTGGATGGAGTTGACAAGTAAAGGGTAGGATCAATGGATCTCACTCACTCATACTAATTAAGTTAAATGGTGTGTGGATAGGTCAAAATGTCAATAATCTAAGTTAGATATTGGTATCTAATAAATAAAGGATCAAACATAGAATTTTTGATGAAGGTTGATGACTAAAAATTTAACCCAAGTAAGAAAATATATAAGGACAAAGCTCAAGCATGGACCCAGATTAAACCAAAATGGGACCAAGAATTACTAGTAGAGATCCATAGAAGCATAAAAGGACCTTTTAACCTAATGGAGATTAAGGGTCAATATCTTTTCATCAAAATAGGAACTAGGCATTAAGCAGAGTGTCATTAATATTATGACTATAGGAAAATTAAGAGTTTGAGATTGGTTTTCCATCTATAATGGACCTACGAACATGGGGATGAGTTTAATCATGATCCAGTTTTAACAAGAGATATAATTTTAAAGGATGCCATGAAGGAATAAATATAGACCCCAATGGTTTCACCTCCAAGACCAACTGCATGAAAAGGACCCATCTCTTCATTCTTACATGTCTTAATGAACTAATCAAGAATAGTTAGCACAAGGATAAAACACTAATAGATTTATATTATCATTTTAACTATATTGATGTCATAACCTAGCTTATAATAACTTTATCCCATCATTACAACCATAAATAAACATCAAGTAATGAATAATTTAGCTATGTAACCAATTGAAGTGACCTAGATCAATCAAAAGGTCTGAATGAGCATAATTTATAGAAGTTATTTTAACTACAGTTCAAATTTTTGAACCCATTGATTCCCCTATTTATCACCAAAACTCCCTCTCTCTTGCTTCTTTTCTTTTATAAATATAGCCTTTGAATTACTTTTAAGGATCTGTTAGGCTAGTACGACTATATTCTATTAAAAATTATATTTTGCACCTCTCAGAGTAAAGAATATAGTATTTTTGTAGCTGTTTACTAATTTGTGCTTAGTGTTTTGTATTTTTTTATATACAAAATTAGTTTTTGTATTCCCTTTACAGGTCTAATTTCAACCTAAGTTCTAATAAACTTTTCTTTCAGGTCATCTAGTGTGTCTTAAGGTTGATGTCTTAGGTATAGAGTGGATAGTTGACTATATGTGCTTCTAATCAAGCCTTACCCTCATTTCCCTCTACCCTTAGTTCATAAAATTGACCTCTAGGTGAAGCATTATTTCTTAAAAACCATTGTAGACACTACATTAGTTCTCTTCATAGTCTATTAGTGTGTTAATGAGTTCAACCTTAAGAGTGGATATTTGAACATTTAGTGAATCAACTCCTTTATATTAGGTTCAATTCATGTAATATCTAACTCTTTTCCCCATAATTTATTATTTATCACATATAAGAGCATTTTGAGATACATTCAAGGAGTTAAACCAAAAATTAAGAGGCTCATTTCCAATATATGTACACCCATATACCTATAAATGTCCCATTGTTGAACACACCTATCTACTGAGAGGGTGGGTGAATTAGTAGTACTTAAAAAATTGATTTATTATACCTTCCAAGCTAAACAAAAAACAAAAACACATGAAATAGGAAAAATACATTCATAAAAGTAGAAAACACAACACAAGATTTATAGGTGGAAACCTAGAGGGAAAAACCATGATGAGAAAGCTACTAGAATCTACTATTCTAATCTAGCCTCACAAAATTTGTCTCACTAACATAATCTCACTGATTACATTTTAATACACCCATCTCATGGAGGCACCAATCCCCTATTTTATGAGCACCAACTCTTAGGAAGTACCTACTCCCTATTTTGAGCACCAACCTAGTTCAATCTGATGACACTAACCCATCAGACAAAGTTAATTACAATTCTAGTTTGATTCTTAAAAGAATCCAAGTTTTTTATTTGTTGCAAGTCTTATTTGCAACTACTCATTTATTCTTCAACACACTTTTGTGTGATCTTCATTTATCTTGCACCCCTTCTTTATGTCTATATTTATTTGATCTACACTTTAAAATATACCAATTCAATCATACTTCTCCATGATTAGATGAGTTTCATATCTCTACATCATAGGCTTAAACTCTTCTCTATCCAAAATGTGTATAACCATTTGTCTTCCATGCTTTTCATCAATTTGGAATTTCACATCTAAAAAAAAAACTTTGTTTACAACACTTAAATATATAGATGATTCAAATGAACAACAATTTTTCAAGAGGAAGTAATTTAAATTCTTACAACTAACGAGCTAGACTTTTGAACTTACTAGACTCATCAGGTTATTGATGTTGAAATACTTACTTGTTGAGCTTATCAAGTTCTCCAAGTCCACCAATTTACTTTTGAAGCTTATCAAGTTTTGTAGGACCAATAACTTACTTTTAAAGTTTATCATGTTTTCAAAAGTGCATGAATTATTATTATGTCTTCCACAATGATTTTCAACTCCTCCACAATTATCTTATACTTAGTCTTTTTACTCTCAAAATAATTATTTTGGGATAATTTCTTTAGGATAATTGCTTCAGGATAATTGTTTCTAGGTTTTTGCTTGTGGGTCTTCAGGGTAATTTTCTCAATGAAATGCTTCAGGGCAATTTTCCAAACAAACTCTTCAAGAACTTTGTAAGTGTCTTCTTCAGGTCTTTTGTTTGGAACAAGTTCCCTTTTAAAATTTTTGCAATGGAATACTTACCCTTCACAAATTTATAACATACCCTTCGACATTTACTAAACATCCCCTCAGAAGTCTTTGAGTGGTCCATATACCCTTCAACCTTTTTACAAACTACCCTTCAGCTTCTCTGTAAAGGTCCTCATACCATTCGGTATTTTTTAAAAGATCCTTTTTGAATTCTTGAATGGTCTAATTGCCCTTCAAACTTTTTGAAAAGTACCCTTTGGGTTTCTTGATTGGTCCACTTACCCTTTGGAATTTTTGAAATATACCCTTTATGAACTTTACAAGTGACCACATACCCTTCAGAATTTTTGAAACCATCCCTTCAACATTTTTTTTGAGACAATTTTCTCAATGAGGACTTAAAAATTTTTATAAAATAATTTTCCAAGACCATTTTGGGTTCTCTAGACTACATGACTTATAAGCTTGAAATAATTAAATTCATTCTAAAACCTTGATTCACTCATTTAGACCAATTCAAGTTCTTCAACCTACTTAACTTATAAAAATGAAATAAGTTAAGTCACTTTACAACCCCGATCCACTCAGCTAGACCAATTCGGGTTCTTCAACCTACTTATAAAAATGAAATAAGTTAAGGCACATTGAAACCTCAATCCACTCATCTAGACCAATTCAAGTTCTTCAACCTACTTAACTTATAAAAATGAAATAAATTATTTTTTTTTGTAAACCCGATATATACACCAAGAGCAAATTAGGTTCTTTGAGCTATTCAGCTTATGAATATGAAAAATGTAAAGTTGTTGTAGAAACCTGATTAACACCACAAGACCAATTCAGGTTTCAAATGTTAGTTACTTATTACTTATGAAATAAGTAAAAGTGGTGGAGGTTCACAAACCTAATTTACACTTCAAGATCTATTTAGTTTTTCAAAGGTTATTTACTTATTACTTATAAAATAAGTAAAAGTAATTGAAGTTTACAAGCCTGATTTCCACTGCAAGTGACTTTTGTAAGACTTAACTTCTACCTTATACAAAATCCTTAGGTTAAAATCCTTCTACAAAACCACTAAGCTATTATCATTAATGATTTCATTTTTAACATCCATGATAACCTACGATACTGGAACACTGAACCATCTTCACTAAACTTCTTGACATCAAAACATCTCAAATTACCAATACCCATATTGCCCAAATCTAGAAGAAGCTTGAACAACTTCTTTTAGGTGCAATATTTGGTGACAACAATAACTCTCACTTCAATGTCATATTTTATACACTTTTTTACCCACCCATCTCTCTTCTCACTTAAATCTCTATAGAGTATGAACTCTTTGATTCTTGGGTATACTACCATCACTATAACTTTGTTAGACACCATGTGCCTAAACTTATTCAATCCTTTCATAACATCAAGTACATGCTTCTCCACAAAGGTATACCTTTCTTAATATCCTTATAAGGCTTGACTAAATAATTCAATTGGTTGTTTTAGGCCTTGATCATTTTTCTACATAATCATAGCATAAATTTCATTAGCTGTAGAGAATGCATACAATAAAAAAAATTGTTAAATTTACGGTTAAGGAGTGTGGGTTATTGAAACATGACATTTTTTATGTCCTCAAATATTCTCTTTCCTTCCTTGATCCATGTGAACTCTTTATGCTTCTTAAGCATGTCATTAAAAGGCTTAAGTAACTCTGCAAAACCTAGAATAAACCTCCTTATGAAGTTGATCTTCCCCAAAAAGTTATCAAAATCTTTCTTGTGATGGGGTAAGGGTAGGGATAATATTGATTCAACCATATTAGGGTCTATGTAGAGGCCATGCTTTGAAACCACATGCCCCAACAATCAAGCCTCGTAGACTACAAAGATACATTTCTTGGGATTTAAAGAAACTCTAAACTACCTACACCTATTAAAGACTATCTTCAAGTGTGTCATGTGATCTGATGGGTCCTTTGAAAACATAATGATGTCACAAAAATATATGATAACCATATCATTAATTATCCATTTAAAGGCAACATCTATTGCCCTTTAGAAATTTTCCCTTGCATTAGATAGTCCAAAGGGCATTTTCATGTATGCATAGGTGCCCCACTTTGTAGTGAAGGCATTCTTATGTATAGCCTCCTCCCTAACCAATATTTGATTATATCTAGAGTAACCATCAAGAAAATAAATCCTTTAAGAGCCTGTAACCTTATAAAGGATCTGGTCCATGGAGGGTAGTGGATAATGGTTTCTCAAAGACACCTTATTAAGGTCTCTAAAATAAACACATATGTGTAACTATTCATTATTATTCCTCACATGAATAAGGTTTTCTACCCATGAGGAATACTTATTGGGAATAAGATCTTAGATTCAATCAATTTAAACAATTCCTTTCTCATGAGCTCTTCAACATTAGGGTTGATTGATCTTTTCTTATGCCTTAGCAGTTTTGTATTATCTTCCAACTCTATGGTGTGTCAGGATAACTTGGGGTCAAAGCTTTTTATATCACGGTATTCCCATGAAAACACATATGCATAATCTTGAAATATGTCTATGAAGAAATCTCTCTCTTTTGTTGTGTCCACTTTTCCCAACTTAATCCATTTGTCCTTAAAAATGGCTATCTTCTCATTATGCTCTTCTTTAGTTGAGACACTCACCTTATCCCTTCTCAATTGATCATATTCATTGAAAATTCTATCTAATGTCAATAATCCCTTGGGAAATTTGATATTCCTTAGCTATAATATTTGATCATCAAACTGATGTTGTATTTTACGTCAGTTTTTATGATATAATCCTACCTCATGCATGAGAAAACAAACAATTTAATCATCACTATCAAAGACCTACCAACTCACCTCATTTTTAGGTATATATGTCCTAAATACTATCTTTATTTTTTACTATCCTTGGGTTCCCTTAACTCCATCATCAATTTCATATTGGGAACTAATAGTTATGAGTCTATTTGCATGATGATTGGACTCCTTTCATATAAAACAGATGTTAAATGCTAGGAAATCCTCCAAGAGGTCCCAAAATTAGTGCTTGTAAGCCTTCAAAATATGATTAATTACTCTAATAACACCTCTCACTTATTGAACTCTTATCTCACTATCTCCTTTCACTTGTAAAAGTTTGTTTTTTATTATCCTTGCCCATTGTAGCCCATGTATGAGGGCTTCATATTATATAGTATTTTAATTAAAACTAAATTGAAAGCTTACTATAGAATAGTACCTCTAATTAGAATGGGAAACAAGCATCACTCTATACCCAATTCCATTTTATGACCTTGATCTATCAAATAATAGAGTCCATATGCTATCATGCTCTTGAGTTAGTCTTGTGAAACTAGGTAAAATAACTCCTTCCCCATGCATGTACTATACACCTAGGCCTACTTCCTTAAAAATATTTTAGGGGTCAAAACCATAATTTTAAACTACCCATTCATCAAGGAGAAGATTTGAGATGCCTTCAAGATTATATTTGGGATCTTATTCATTAATATTATTGTCCTCATATATGATAGCGTAGTTCACATTAGATAGGTTAGACATATAGGGTTCTAAGTGGAACCTAGAAATAGGGTTGAACCTAATAGTGACCCTTGTCCCATATCTAATCTTAAAGACCATGTATGACTATTTAGATGTATGGTATCCACTAATATTTGTAGTGAAATTCCTAGATAGGCATAGGGTAAAATATAGAGGGAGATCAACTACCAAAACATCTTGTGAGATAGTATAATTAGGGTAGGCTGATAACACAAATTGAGATCTTTTAGGACACCTCCTATATTTATGCAAGACCCATCTAATTACAAAACTCCTTTCTCATTGGGTTTATATTTGAACTATAACTTATCAACTAGGGGTTTTGACATGATTGAAGTAGAGGCACTACTATCTACCATACAATTATGGATAAGACATTATCATATTATGATTGATAAGTAGAATGGAGATGGATTAAGAACCTTGGAAGCTTATATTTCATTAGGTTGATTGTCATTAACATAAATTACACTCACCTTAAAATATTTCTTGTTATTAAGAGAAATCATGGAGAGATCTTGTTGAAGAAGGTTTTTCTACCCTAGAATTACTAGATCATCCCACATATAAATGATAACATTAGAATTATTCATGTAGTCTACAATGTTAAATGGATAATTGGAATTCTTAGGATGAAACTTGGAAGTAGAGGCATCACTTGTGACTTATGTAACTCGTGGAATGAAGGGACTCTTCTATTGTTTCCTATGTGTATGCTATGTTAGAGATGTTTTGTTGACTATACTTTGATTTGTAGGTTATTGAGTTACTTTGGGATGTGTCAGAGTGGCCTTAGACTACCCCAAGTTATCATCAATCATTTTACTTTTATCCCTTGTGTGGGCTATAATTGAATCATCTGACTTGAGTATATTGTACACCAAGTTTGACATCACTTTTTCAAAAATCTATTCAACTTCTTGAAAGTTTTCAAAGGTATTCTTAGTAGGTGTTTTACTCACATTCCCTCTTTGTTAGCTTTCCACTTCAACTAGTGTCATGATAGGCATATCACTATGAGGTACTGAAGGACCTTATTCTGGATGAGGCATGGTGTCATGTACTTGAAATTTAGCACCGTAATATATATAATAATTATGAAATACTTCCCTACTTGTATTCAGTACCATCTCACCTAATTTCCCCCATGGATCAGGCCATTAACCTTCTTGTGTAAGGTTAATTTTTATTGGCACTAATTCCCTTGAATTTTTAGTAGAATTAGGGTTGTAGATATTATAAATTTTGGCCTATGTGATCTACCCTTGGACTTATTGATTAGGTGGATAAGGAGTCCTATTGTATGGATAATATGGTTATGGATCCTGATGGGGGGCTTAATAGGTTCTATATGAATTATGTTGCTTCTTCTCTAAGGCTACCAATTTGTTATTTTGAGCTTTAGGTAATCCCCCAATCTTACCAAGCCTATCTACTTGGTTGCCATCAGATTTGTATTCATCATTTAGAGAT
The DNA here is from genome assembly GCA_037957365.1 of Torreya grandis. Classification (NCBI taxonomy): domain Eukaryota; kingdom Viridiplantae; phylum Streptophyta; class Pinopsida; order Cupressales; family Taxaceae; genus Torreya; species Torreya grandis. Next base: position 844,547 of record JARHVA010004599.1, read on the forward strand.
ATAAATGGGGAAATGGTGGGGTAAGTTGGCTAGATCTATAAAAATAGGGGTATGAAGGTCTTAGGATTTAACTTTCCTTCTTGAATCAAGTATTTTTTCTCTTATGGATATTTCATATGCCTCTAGCAATGAGGTTCCACCCATAGACTATATCATTACAAAAACATTAGAATTCAATGCCCTTAGGCAGTATAAGAAGGAATAATTAGATGTAGGCTTGATAATTATAGGGATATTACCCTAATTTTTTTCAAATATATATTTAAATTCAACCATGGATTCTTAGGGTACCCTCTTGATTGAGGTGAGTTATTCAGCTAATGAAACATGATAACTTCTATCTTCAAAATGATTATAAAGACACTCACCAAATTCATCCCATGTGTTTATGGAGGTAGGAGTGATACCCCTATACCATTGAAGATATTTACCCCTAAAGGATGTTGCCAAGAGTCTCATGGATACATTTTCTTGGGTGATGTTGTATACTAAGCATAAGTTGGATATATTAGCTATGTGTTCCACATGGGTGGTAGAGTTTTCCCCTGTGAAGTATGAAAAAAAATTCAAGGTAGTATTTGGGATATCATGAAATTTGTTAATGTTTAAATGTCTGCAACCATTAAAGGGTATAAATGCTTTCATTCTAGGTCTTGTCATTAGGATTAGAGGACTTGCAACAGATTGTGTATGGACATAATTGGTAAAATTATGAGACTTGGGAGAATTTCAGGTTTTAAAACTTGGTTTAAACCTTATAACCCTCTTTATTCTTTCCATTTCAAATGATAACTCAAAAAATTCAATTTACTTGCCTTTTAAACATAATCTAGTAGACACTTTTTGCATAAAATTACCTTCCAATCTACCATTGATTGTCCTTATCCTTCCAAATCTCTTCCAATGGTGTCAAATAATGTCAAAGTAAGTCTTAAAGGCACTTTATACCTAGTCCCACAAGGCGTGCCAAAACTATTAGCTACCTAGGTTGCACCCTTCTTGAGGAATACTATTCAGACGCTCCCCAAACATAGAGTAACATGATATTGACCTATAGGCTATGGGATACCTAAGATGAAGTTCAAAAATCTAGTTTTTATGGGTATAGATCCCCTAATTTTTCACTTAAACTCTCTCTAAGACTTAATATTATTTTAATGAAAAGGGAAAAGAGATGAAAACTAGTAAAAGAACCTACACTAAAGTGGTGATGCACCAATGATTAAAGATCCTCTCTTAGTATATCATTTAAACCACTAATGAGCTTGATGAATATTAAAAATAATAAAAATTATTTATAATTTTATAAGCATTAATGTTTCATATGAAGGTTAAGTGATAGTTTTACAACTCGAAGGATAAGGACCTAGATTTGCATAATACACTATTGGCTTATGACACTTCAAGAACACATTCACTTTTCAACACTTTATACTACTTGCATTGACTAATAACAAAAATTTAAGTGAATGAAAGGACCTATAGATGAAAACATCATTAATACATTCTAAAAAAACTCTCATGAAGCACACTAGTATTCAACAATAAATGTGCAAGTATTCTTGTATTGATTCAAAGGAGTACAAGGTAATTTTGGTAGAGCTTTCCTACACCCAACCAAGGCATTCTAGGACAAGATCTCAATTCTTGCTTAAATATAATTTCTTATAAAGGAGAGAGAAGCTTATAAGTGTGGGAGAGGCCATCAATGAGTCCAAGATGATGTATGGAAGTTATAATAAGCATATTCACCCCTCTCATGCATGACACTTCTTTAATGAGTTTACATTGGCATTGAGAGTAGGTATGGAGGTTGTAACTCCCTTATTGACTTAATTCAATATTTGACCATGCTAAAAATAATCCAATATTCAATTCAATGGTAGTTACATAATGTAAATGGGGTGTGGGAAGGCCTCCAAGAGATGTTGAGCATCCTCTCTTTTAATGTGCATGTTGATTTATCCTTGAAATGACCTCTACCCTATCATAATGGTCTTCAATTTGGGATATGATCACCCAAATCATTGTTACCAAAAAATTAAGCTAAGTCATAAATTCCATAATCTTTTTCCATACCCACTAGAACTTTATATTTTCAAGTTAAGTAGGCCTATTTGTAAGCTTTTCATTTTCTACATACCCATTATTTGAATGGTTAAAACAACTAAATTAAGCATTTAAAACATTTGAGAGGACTTTAAATATCCTTTATAAACTCCCTGTATCAACACTTATTCCTTTTATCAACTATCTTACACCTTGAAATACATTAACCTTGCTAGACTAGGCCTTTCAAATTAGTTCCACAAATTGGTTGTTTAGAATGAGATAACAGAGATACCTTCAGGCACTTTCATGCATAATTCTTGTATTAGAGAAGTATAATAATCCTTTGACTTACCTTTCCCATAGTTTTTAATTCATATTTAGGATTTGAAACACATTTTATACTAAAAACCCTAAAAACTTACACTTTTAAGACATGTTCATACAACCTCCATATAATCAGGTGCTATAGACATGAGTCCCATAGAGCTGGCAACCTATCTCAGTTATTGGTCAAGCAATTCTATAGTTTTTTCATTAAATTTTTAATAAAAATTTATATTTTAGTACTTATTGTGTTTTAAGGAGGGTATTAGAGTGCTTGTGGGTCTTAGGGATGGTTCATAGAGACCAAGGTTTGAATCTCTAAACCAATTATACCTAAAGCATGTCAATAAACCTGCACACCTTCCCTAAAGTGTTAAGATTCTAATGCATAGAATCCAAAATATGATTATAATTTTAATATAATACTTGCATGATAATCATGCTCACTAAGTATCTTATTGGTATCTATAGGTAGAATGACTTGTTGAGTATTGTTCCTATGGTTGAGGTTTGGCATTGTTGTTGTCATTGATGTCAAAGGTTCTTAAGAAAGGTGTTCATGAGGTCATTGAAGAATGTTATTATTTTATATAATAATTGATATTTATGACATTTATTTAAGATCATGTAAGTAATGTTAAAAATATATATAATCATCAAGGAGTGTTTCAATCTCAGTTGTCAAGTTTTAAGTGTTTGAGAAGCCTAGTCATGGCACTAATCATAGGATTAAGAGAACTTGTGAGAAGTTATATATATTATGGAATGGGAAGATGAGTGTAAATAGTAATTAATTTATGTATGTTTTTTATTTATCATGTACATTATGAATTTAAGTACTCATGTGAGTCTCAAGTTGAGCCTACAGGGGTAGGACCTACAGACCTAGTATGAAACTAGACCGCTTCTAAACCCTACATGGACTAATGAGGCAACATGATCTCTTGTTAAGGTATATGAAAGATGTAAATTAGTGTTTTTTAAAGAGATAGGTTTATTGAGTATCTGATTTAGATGGATAATACATTAAAATAGGCATGAAGGTTAGTTTAAAGGCCTAATGTGGTTTGTAGGTCAAGTTCTAAGCAAGCAAAGAGAGAGATGGTGGCCAAATGAGGTATGAGATTAATATTTCAAGATAATAATGAGAATGTGATAATTAAAATTAGTTTTATATATATTTATAGGTGTGTTTACCAAGTTTTAGGTCAAATTTTTAAGGTGTAGGCTTGAAAAAGTGTTTTAAGGTCCCTCATGTGCATAAAATGAAGGGTTATCAACTTGAGAAGGAATTTCAAGTGTTCACTAGCATGTGTAAACTCTACATTGGAAATTAAATTAATAATGGTATATAAATAAGGGTCATAGATCAAATTTTTAGGCATTAGTTTCTATAATGAGGGGTTAAGCTTTATAAATGATTGCTAACACTAGAAGATGGTTTAAACCCTCAAAGAACCCAAATAGTGACCTGATATGAAAGAAGTTATTATAAAGTGATTATAATTGATTTGTATGGATATTTATGTGACTATATTTTGTAGTAAACTCTCCCAAGAACCTTTGAGTATGATTTTTTTCCAAGTGTGTGAGTAGACCCTACAAGAAAGTGCTAGTTTCTCAAAGATTTATTGTAACAATCAGAGTTCGCCAAGTCAAAGTTGATAAATGGATGGAGGAAAAAATTTAATACTCTTATTTTTTTTTTCATGGTGTTTTTTTATATTTTATATCCCTTAATGGTTCTAAATCAGTCATCCAAGTTGACCAATTTCTAATATTCCTAATGGTGAAAATAATGAGAAACCCAGATAGTAGTGAGAAGTTGATTATGAATGTGTTATAGAGGAATATGGATAGACCTAGTTAGGGTTATTTCAAAGTTTAAATTAAATAGAGGCTTTTAAAAATTTCCTAGTGATATTATTCTAGTAAAATTTCCCTTGGTTAGGTCTAATGAATCCATATTGGTCATAACCCTGATTATCTAATGTATCCCCAATCAAAAATGTAAGTAGAATCTATCTTCTCTATGCTAGGATTGATTTGTAGATCTATTGTATTTCTCATTGCATATATATTTCACAAGAATGAAAGTAGAGACAACTAGAAAACACATGAGAGGATCAAATTTCAATAACATTAGAGAAGTAAGGCCTAAGGGGTATTAAAGAGAATACCCTTACCATATTGGTCATTGCTAAGGGGTGCCTTTACTTTTAGTACTTGAAAGCTCAAGACCTTGACTTGTTGTACATCTTCCTCATCAACCTCTTGACTTGGCTCACATTCAATTAAAGGTTTTGACTCTATTCTAATTATATTTATAGATGGGGTCTGAGTTCTTTTCCCCCCTTGGTTTCTTTTGATAGCATAGTGTTATCTTCTTATCTTGTGAAGCAATTGCCTATTGGGTAAGAGGAGGGAGAGTTATACTATATGTTAGGGCTATTGAAGCCACCATAATATGTGCCATTTATTCCTTATTAAAATAATCCAAGAAAATGATCTTCATATCTTCCATACTTATGTTATCCTTTTCCTATGTCAACTCCTCTACTAATTCTTATTTAACTATTCTTAGTTTAATAGTGGATGATTGAATTAAAGGAGTTTATTATTCTTCTTCCTATGTGGAAGCTGGTATATCTTCTAGATCTTATTCTTGTTCTCTAGCTACTAGTATTTCCCCCATCAATTTTTCTTTCTCTTTTTCAGTTGTCATCATAGTATATGATTGTTGGGGATCTTAACCTTAGTTTTTTGGTTGTTGGTAAGGGTTTCCACTCTATAATTCAGAGGATATCCATCCTCATAGTAGTGTAATCTTGAATTTAGCTTGATCAAGTGTAAGGGATGGGTCAGCTTATATCACACTCAATAATTCTTCACTTAATATTTATTCCACTATTCTTTCTTTTACTTCCTCATCATCTTTGATGTTAATAAATAGGAAGTCATGGTCAACTAGCTCATGTTTGTATGGGATACTTAGGCTGTGGATATTTTATTATACTCTCTCATGGGGTCCCATTCTCTATGGGGTAGAGTGGCCAATGCATAAGCTCTCCTTGCATTATCATCTTCCCTAAAATATCTCTTAAAATTATACTACATCCTCCCAATAATGATATGGGAGCCATGAAAAGTGCCTTGTTATTTTTGAGATATTCATCTATTCCATTCCATATTTAGAAGAATTTTTTTTGTTTATCCACTTTTTCAAGGACAAACTTAGGGAGTCAAAGAGGGTCTACCTTATGGATAGCAACTATGATGATGGTATAATCAAGGTAGAGCCAGTAGTCTCCTAAATTGGTGAGTGTTTTTGGAAATGTTAGGTGAAATCCTAGCTAGAGGGTGGTCATAATGGTCATCCAAACCTAAGGGTAGAATTCATTTTTTATTTGGGTAATGTTCTTAACATATGCATATATGGGTATGAAATAATAAAATTCACATATTTTATTCTTGATAAAATTGGGATTTGGACTCCATAGATCCTATTTATACATGTACATAATTCCCATGACTTCATCCAGTAGGTACAACATCATATAAAAATTTCCCCATTTGATCCTCTTATCCTTGTGAAAAATTTACTCATGTAGGTGGGCACTAATGACTTCCTTCAATTTATAGGTGTGATCTAAAGTAATTAACAATTCCAACATTATTACCCATTCTAGATGTAAGAAGTGGAAACATGGGTGGCTAAAAAGTCATTTCAAAAATGACATGCCTATACAAATCCCCATCCTAAATTGGATGATAAGGATAGTATTCTTAGTATGCTCTTTGGCATTGAATGTCTCAACTAGGAGAAGACACTTCCTTATTTCTCTCTCCACATTGTTGCTTTTCTTCCAAGTGACTATAGTATTTAAGTTAAATGTAACATCTAAAATAGGGAGACTTAAATACCTCATGAATTCCTCTCTAAAGATGTATACCATAATTATTTTTTTGTTAATGCAATATAAATAACAACCATATACAATTCTACCTTTGAATAACAAGCCTTACATCAAGTCTATACATGGCATGACTTATGATTTAGTGACTATGTAGTGAAGGACCTATCGCTCGAATAGGATTAGGTCTACTATAAATTTTTTCTCCTTATCTAAGATATCATCTTCTAATGTGAATGAATCAAATTTCTTTATGACCTCCCATAGAGCTGAGTAATTGGCATAGATTTCATTAAATACAGTTGCATAAAACCATGTCTAAGTATTTAGCGGGGTCCTTGATGGAAAACCTAAAGGGTGTTAAGGGTCCCTCATATGACCTAGACAAATACACCATTATTTTTTATGATTTTTTGTGATATTTTATCTTTTTAAATATGTGGTTTAAAAACTAGATTATGCAAGTTACAAGTTATTAAGGGCTTTTGATATTACATAAGGCTAAGTTTGTTATTACTCTTGAAAATTAAATGAGTTGAACTCAGTTGGGGGCTTGATGTTATAAATTTTTGCATTCATTAAAATTCATACACCATTAATCACCAACATCTAGGAGCTCATCACCTTCATTTAATTCAAACTTGACCACCTAGTCCTAGTGTACTTTCTATGAAAGATGCTTGCTCATTTAGGGTGCCATAGTGTTGTATTTTCATTATAACATTTTTCACTATATGATTTATGTAGGGGCATAAAAATTTGTCTCTGGGCCTAATAGTATGATATGGTGAACCCAATATTTATACAAAAGGACCTAAAGAGAAAAATATTCTTCAAAGAAATTTTTCTAAAAAATATTAAAGGAATAGTTCTTGAAGACTAAATACTCTTCAAAGAGATTGCCATTCAGTAAAAAACTACTGAAGAGAAAGTTTTTGAACAAAACCTTAAAAATTAAAGCTACTGAAGAGAAAGTTTTTGAAGAAAACCTTTAGAATAAAAGCACCAAAGAGAAAGTTTTTGAAGAAACCCTTCTAAATGAAATCTATCAAAGAGAAAGTTTTTGAAGAAAACTTTCTGAATGAAAACTACCAAAAAGAAAGTTTATAAATAAAACCTCTTGAAGACCAAAATTTCCAAAGTAAATATTCTGAATAAAAAGTTCCTGAATGTAAACCTTCCAAATGAATTTGTTCAAAAAGAAAGTTGTCAACCAGAACAAATTGAAATAAAGTTCCCAAAGGAAATTTCTTGAGGACTAAATGTCGAAGAAAAAGTGTCCGAAGAAAACCTCCCAAAGACCAAAAATCTAAAGAAAATGTTTTTGAAGACTATGTTTCCAAATAGAACAAATGATCCTACGAAAAATATCTGAAACAAAGTTTTTGAACAAACGATTTTTGAAGTAAAAAAATCTGAAGAAAAGTCTTCCAAATGAGCCAATATGAATACCTATCATACATACAAATTCTTCCCAAATTTCCATTAATATATTAGTCTCAATAATTCCTTTCAAATTAAAATAGGTGAATCAAAATGTGAATTAATGTCCAAAATATCTAGGTCCTTAAAATAATAAGACACATACACAATCAAATAATATATGCATCCTCTAACCACAAAGGAGGTCCCCACTTTTCAAAGAAAAAATACAATGTGGCATGTGTTGATTAAAACAAGAGGCATTAGACATTATTAGTTTAGGATATGTCTCAACATTGCCATTTGATGATCTAACACTTCTATACAGAAGTTACTCAAGGTCATCAATAAGTAATACCTATAATAGCAAGATAATTCCTTCATCAACTACAAATAGACTCTCAAAATTTAAGGTAAGTAATTTTTTTTTGGATGTGAATTAATATATAATTATTAATATGGTTACTTAGGTAGATATGTTTCACATAAGGAAAAAGTAAGAATAAATAGAAAAAGCCTTGATGATTAATTACCTAGACTATCACAAGAAGAAATTATAATGTAAATTCAAGCTATTAGAGTGAAAGTGGATAGCATAACAAAGGGGGATCCTAATATATTAGAATTACATGTAATTTCTGGATAAGGAGATCAAATTTTCTACATAGCATAATGAATAAAATGGGAAAACAAGGCTTAACAATCAAGGTATGCTGCGAAGCTTTGCATTTTTAAATTCTTAATTCTCAATTATTCCTAATTATGGATCACTTTATCAAATAAACATGAAACCCCAAAACTATAATTGGTCACAATTAAATTTCCCAACCCCAAGTAATTGGTAGCCACCCCAAACTCAGTCTTGAACACCCCAAAATTGGAAAACACAACCCTCACAAAACTAGCCTTGATAAAATCAAAATTAGAATCAGTAATGCTCATAACCCTCAAATCCATGGCATCAACCATGGAGTATCAAGAAAACCTAGCTAAAAAAATTTTGGCTTTCCCCAACCAAAACAACCTACTTTAATTCCACATACACAACTAGATCCTAGACAGCCAAAATTTTCTACACAACTATACCAAACCCCACCAATATGTTGATTTATGCAACACAAACCACCAAAATAATGAAGTATTCAACCTACACTATGTATATCAATGAATTACACTTTCATTCAAGATGTATTCTCCCACAAACCACCCCAATTATGATCACCAAACCTATTTAGGATATTTTATACACCCACACTAATCCACAACAACTCAAACCCACTACTACTCCTAAACCAAGATCTATTACAACATAAGAAGGGCCTCCAAACCCTTCTTTCTTTGAAAGGTTTAAAATTTTATGTCCTAATCTAGAACTTAAATTTTATTTATTAAGACAATTAAATAATGTGTGTGTCAAGATCCCCTTATTTTAGGCCATAAAATATGTTCCCATCTACATCAAAGTTATCTATGAATTATGCTTAAATAAACCTAGTTGAAAAAGGAAGGATCCCTATATTTTCCAAGTAGTTGGACAACTTACAGACATCATGGTAGGAAATGTGGTTCCACATAAGTATTTTGATCCTATAAACCTTTAGTTAATGTCAACATTCATGGAAAGATCATACATAATACATTTATTAGTTTAAGAGAAGTCATTAATGTCATGATTATAGAAACCATGCATAAACATGAATTAAAATAACTTCACCTAAAACTTACATTTCTTAAAATGGTTGATAGATCCATAGTCAAACCATAAGGAATGATTGATTATTTAGTTATAACAATGGATTCATAGCAGTATCCAACTGATTTCATCATTCTATAGCCTAAGAATAACCTAGGAGGATATCCACTTATCTTAAGAAGACCATGGCTAGATACAGTTGATGTTTTTATTGGTTGTAAATCAGGAAACATGTTGATTTCAAATGTTAATGACACTAATAAATTAGTGTTATACCCACCAACCAAACCTTCCTATGAAGTATAACAACCACCATGGGTAAAAAAGGTGGATGGGGAACAAGTTTTTTTACAAAATAGTTGCACACTTGATCATGGTATATCCCTAATAAATAAAGAAGTAGACATAATCCTTTCTCATATCTTATAAAAAACCTATCAAATAGATTCATAAATATATAATCTCTTTCATTATATACCCTATCTTCTCAAAAACATTATCCCCAAAGATAATCCCTTTTATGCTATAATAGATATTATAAACTTTCATCAGCTATGCTCCACTTGTGGCTAACATAAAATCCATGTTATCTCTATTCAAACAAGTGTAAGTATTTCCAAGACAACCCCTCAATATCAAAAACAAGTTAGAACCTCAATAAGAAACAAAGTTTGTTTCCATGCTCTTAAAACATAAAACAAATTTTCCTTAAGATTATCATGAGATGAGATGAATTTATCTATATTTATGTACCCACCACATTAAGGAAGAATGTAAACCCATTCACTAACCATAACATTGAATGAACCTTGGTATCAAAGACATAGTAAAAATTGAATTATAAAAATACTAGATATAAGGTTTATTTATCCTATTTTTGATAGTCCATGGGTTTAACCGCTTTTTATTTTACCTAAAAAGGGGTAGATGGTGTATATGTTTGGACTAAAATAAATTAAATTTAACTATGAGGAAATATCACTTTCCTCTCCCTTTTATTGATCATGTTCTTGATAAATTAGTAGGAAAGAAGTACTTTTTTATGGAATTTAGTGGTTACAATTAGATTAAAATAGATCTTAAGGACCAATATGAGACTACATTTACATTTCCTTGGGGTAATTATGCATATGTTTTAGTTTCATTTGGTTTTTTCGATGCTCCAACCATCTTTTAAAGGGTTATATTAAGCATATTTTCTGATCTATCCCTTGATTGAATTGAAATATACATAGATGACTTCATAATCTATGGGGAAATATATGATGAATCCCTCCAAAATATTGAAAATTTACTTCAACACTATCAAGATAACCAATTATCCTTGAGTCATGAAAAATATTACATGATGATTATTGAAGTATTTTCCTAGGACACCACATATCACCTGCAAGTATTAAGGTAGATACTACCAAAATTAACATAATCAAAGACTTACCAATTCCATGAAATCAAAAATAGTTTATAAGTTTCTTAGGACATGCTAGTTATTATTATATATTCATTAAAGATTTCATCAAAATTATAGCACCTTTATTTGTTTTACTTTCTAAGGATGCTGATTTTATTTGGACTAATGAATTTCAAATAGTGTTCAAAGAACTCAAAGATATACTAAAAACAACTGTAGTATTGAGAAGACCTAATTTGATATTACCCTTTAATATCTATGTAGACATTTTTGATACTACACTAGGTGTAGACACTCAATTCTCAACACTCTTGTGTTAAAATACAATTATAAAAATTTATAGTAATAACACATGAATCATCAAAACATCCAAATTTTTCCATTCAATTTGAATGCATCTTTTAAAATGTATTGGGGCATCCCAGATTGGGGCAATGTACCATATGCAATCATCAACTTCACTTAATTCATCATAACTTAAATTATGGTTGTGTAAGAGATGTTTGGGATCAATTAGGTCAAATGTTTCTTTGAATTTCATAATTCATACCACTTTACATTAAGTTAATTAACCTATCTTGATAAACCTAACCTTCTTCTAATTAGAAATTCAATAGAATTTTTAATTTTCTATCTTCCTTAATTCATTAATTAAATTATTCCTCCAATTATGGCAAATAGATGACTGATGACATCATCATGACAACATCATGACATCATGGATAAATATCAATAATGATTATTTCATCATGAAAGTTCTTAAACACTAGGCATTAATGAAAATAAATATCAAGATTAAGGCAAGTCATGCCTCATTAAGGCAACCTATTTTAAAAATATTAAACGAATTTACCTCAAAAATTGAATAGAATTGTAGCCACTCATCTTGATCTTCATCCAAAGGCTATAGTCAATCTGGAAAATCTATAAATACAAGGGTCATTTACCATTATTTTTAAGTCTTGAAACACAACAAAGTGTTGCCCTTTTAGAGGGTAACTCTCATTTATCAAGCTTTGACTTTTTTCTCAATTATTCAATAATCACATATATTTAAGGGGATATGTTTCTTACATCATGTATTGACATTAATGAATACCTAATTATCTATAATTCAATCATAAAAATGTATGTATGTCAGCTTTGAAGGGAACATCCAAAGAGAAGGTAAAAGTGTCTTGTTTATCTTTCTAATTGATTGTTTGTTACTTCAAGTCTTGCCCAATCTAAAAACCATGCTTAAGAAGTTAGATTTTTTGTTATTTTATGTTTATTTTTCATATTAAAAACAATTTACCTCTTTCATATTTGTGTGTTTATATTTGACATGCCCGATGGGACCTCGTGCCCCACAAATACCTTTGAGGCCTCTTAAATCCTTATAATGATGAAATTAGACTAAGTTTTAACCTTGATTTATTTCATTTTCCTCTAATTTTTACATTTTTTTATCCCCTACACATCAGTTAGATTTCACTATTTATTGTCAGTTTAGTTCCCTTGAATGGTGAGATTGACTTGTAGATAGATCGTTTAGCAGTCCCTATTCTATGTGTTTTCTATGTATTTTTAGGAAAATAGTGGTTTCACTTTGTAAAATAATGGTTTTGACTTGAAAATATAGGTTTCACTTATGTTCTAATCATTTCCATTATTTTTGTACAAATGCTTATACCATTATACAAATAGTGAGATTTCTCTACAAACAATGAGATTGACCTGTATAATGATGAGATAATTAGGCCATAAATTACCCAAATTCTAGAGGCTTGTTTGGGGTCATCCAGACTATATTTTTTATTTTTATTTTACACCACATTTTTTCTAATGAATTTTTAAATTATGTAGATATTTTGGATTTATGTTACATATATTTTTCATAAAATGAAAATTACAATGTACTAATGTATTTTTCAAGAAAATGGTGATTTTATGACCAAAATAGTAGTTTCACTCTTAAAATAAAATTTTGCCTTGAAAATAGTGGTTCTAATTCTATCCTAATAATTTTCATACTTTTTAAGAAAATGGTGAGATTTTTATTCAAATGGTGAGATTGTTTTACAAATGGTGAGATTGACTCCATATCTACGAGATTGTCAGGCCATAAACTACCCAAAATTTGAAGGCTCATTTGAGGTTATCTAGACTCTATTTTTGATGAATTTTTTAAAACCACATGTTTTCTCATTAATTTTTAGATTATGCATTTATTTTGGCTTCTTGTTACATATGTTTTTCATAAAATAGAAATTACATAGTGCTAATATATTTTCAAGAAAATGGTAGTTTTGTGACCAAAATAGTGGTTTCACTCTATAAATAAGTAGCTTTTCCTTGAAATGATGTTTTATCTTATATCCTCATCCTTTCCATGTTTTTTTATAAAAATTATGAGATTGATTTTTAAATGGTGAAATTAATCTACAAACTTTGATATTGACCTGCATATCGGCAAGATTGGCAGGCCATAAATTGCCCAACTTCTAAAGGCTCGTTTGGGGTCATTTAGAAGCTATTTTTTATGATTTTTTTTTTTAAACCACATGTTTTTATGGTTTTTTAGAATATGTATTTATTTTTTACTTATGTTTCATATTTTTTTCATAAAATGTAAATTATAAAGTGATAATGTGTTTTTAAGTGTTTAACCCTAAATTGGATCTAGATTGGTGTTATCTAGATTTTATAAAAGGCATATATAGAAATAAAATGGCACAAAGTTGATAATTATATTTATAATAGGCCAATTAGATGCTAAACTAGGATATAAGTATACACTGAATGTATTATGTTGAGATAGTCTAAATATGGAAACTAAAACTACACTAGATATAGAAATGATAAAGAAGCAAAGTACTTAACTTGTTATGATGTTAATTCAATTTTTATCTAGAACAAGATGAAATTAGAATAGAGGGAGATTCTATAATATTCATCAAATTCTAGTTATAATGCCTCTAGATCTCTAGATAGTAATGTTAACCTGGGATGGTTGTATTGATGCTACTATCTGGGCTTGATGCTAATAAATTATACAAAACATCTATTGAAATAGAATGAAACCACCTGGAATGTTTATGGGTTTTTATTCACCTTTATTCGAGTGCATTCATATCTAGGTCATGAACTATCACTCTGTATTAAATAGAAAAAACCTAAATTTCTATCTTCGTTGTGACCTTGGGGAAAATGGGTTAGTGGGCACACGACGTAAAGATGACCCTAATGACCCCATTATCAAAGGACATTTCTTACATATATATAGAGGGCCTTAGATTTATTTAGTTATCCCCTAGATTTTAGTTTGTGTTTTAATCATATAATATATGTAAAGCAAGTATAATAATGACTTAACTTGTAACTTGGAAAATCAAGTTTTTAGGATATTCTTATAGTACTTTTGACCTATAAATGTGCTTTACTTATGACTAGTATGGAAATATGGAAGGTTTGATCAACTGAATGCTTGATAGAGTGTTTTTTATCAACTTCCTTTGGTCTCTTTCATATTTTTAGGTTCCAAATGAATGAGGGTTGATCTTGTATTTATATTAATCCCTTTGGATTAATAACTCACATTAAAACACTTAAGCTAACCATTAATATATGTTTCATTTATAAATTAGATGAATTTAGGAGACTAAAAACTTATGTTGGGACATGACAATAGTGTCAATACAACTATATACCGTAGATGTTAGTGTTCAGGGAGTAGGGGAATATGTAAAAGTTCATACATTATAGAGATGGAAGATAAGTACATTTTAAGCATTTTGGGAAAGATAGAAGTCCTAGGTCACCAATATAATACTGGTTAGATTAAGAGATATAGGCTAAGGGGCATAAGTTATAGTAGATACGATACTTACGGAAGAGGGAAAGACATAGATTTGAGAGGAATAGCCAAGGTCTAAGTTTGCCAAGTGTAAAATACTATGGTGCTATATAATCATAAAATATTGTCTACATTCCCCCCATTTAATCTAGTAATAAAATTACAAGTTTAAAGGAAAGGAATGTGTATCTGGGTGTGTATAACACAACTTATCTTTGTTTGTGCCCAACTTGAGTATTTTTTTAGTGATTGACCTATAACTAAGAGAATGTTATAGTATAAAATTAGTGTATATAATCTAGGTTGAAAATACTTAAAATTTATTAAGATTGAAAGATCAAGGTTTAGGAATACACTTGTGTGATGATGTAACAACCTTTCTTTTTGACAAGCTATTTTGAGAAAAAGGTATCATTGTAAAGATTTGAAACTAAGATTAGGATAAATGTAGATAACTATTTAAAGTGCATATATCCAAGGGGAGAGACAAAAATATTCAAATGTACATGCCCCCAACTTTAGAAAAAAAATGAGTTGCCACCTAGTAGTAGAGACTAGCTCAACAATGCAACCCAATGATACATATAACCTAGTGAGGCTTGATTATCAATTCCAACCTAAAAGTTTGGAAAGATTGAGTGATTTAATCACCTCAACCATAAAAAAAATTGAACCAACTACTACATTATATTTTCTCAATAAAAGTCTATAAAATTTTGTGGGGTATCAATACAAAAAATTACATGTTATGGTAAAAATCCATAAAAGAATTTTGGATTCTAAAACTAATTTGTCTTTTAAAATAGTAAGAACATGTTGCATATCATATGCACCTTAGATATGCCTCATACTAAAATTGTGTATAAAAATAGTATCAATGTATATAATTTTCTCATAACTATGAATATGAATCAAATAATCATGTACTTTGGCCAATTTGGATAATTGTGTAAGTGTTGAGAACATGCTTCCAAAGCATGCCCTCACTATATATGGAGAAATATAAAAAATGATATAAGTATCAACATGGAGGGCATGTTTCCAAAACATTCCCCCACTATAATTTGGAGATGTTTAATATTGAATAAGTGTGGAGAACATGCTTTCAAAGCATACCCCCACTGAATCTGAAAACTATGAATGTGTGGAATCCATGCCCATATGGCATGCCCTAACAATGTCTATAAACTTACACAAGTACCACATTCTGAATGAGTGTGAAGAAAAAGCTTCTAAAATATTCCCCCATTGTAATCTAGAAATTGATATAAGTACCACATATTGAATGAGTGTGGAGAACATGCTTCCAAACCATGCCACCACTATAATTTGAAAACTATGCCAAGTGTGGATAACATGTCTCTATGGCATGCCCCTACTAAATTTCCCCCTTTTGAGGTGAGGTAAAGATAGGAAATAATAGTTATATCACCTCAAAAAGATAATACAACTATATAATTATGAATGTAACCATGTAGCATATAAAGGGAACATGTCTAGGTAAATGTATCATTAAAGTGCATAGAACCAATGTGATCACATGTAGGCCTAAGATGCATGATAAATATCATGAAAACATATATATAATGATATTAAAAACTCAATAATAAATTAAGAACACACACAAGAGTACTCAAAATCAATTCAAAAGTTAATGGTCTAAGGAGACCGCAAAAAAGGAGCACGTTGAAATGTGGCACAATCAAAGGGACATGACTTAGTCAAATGTCCATAAAATCAAGAATGACATTTAAATATCCATATAAAAAATAATGACATATTCAAATTTTAATGTAATTATACATAGGCACAAGGTCTATAAGTAAATGAGCATATTCAAATACTCAAAAAAATAATACAAGACACTCAAGAAAGTGCATAAAGTAAATCATAAGCAACCAACACAAACATTTCATATTATATCATGGATCTAATTTTTTGGAAAAATATGTCAAGTTTATAGCATATCAAGTTCCCTATTTAATACATAATCATAGATAATAGGCATGTGTAATTATATATTTAATCTCAAATATGATAATGTAGAGTGATCATCGAATCATATAACCTATGTGTATCAAGATCAAAGAAGTGGATGCCCCAAACATCCTTATGACATGAGTAGTAGGAATGCCCAACATCCAAAATAAGAATGCATAATGTATATGTGTATACCTATATCACACCCAAGTATAAGTGTAACACATACATGTGTGTAGGAGTAATTGAGTATATCATCCATCAATCTGGAAGTAACACATAGATGTCAAGGAGCCAATAGAACATGTAAGTGTTGAAAGTGTTTTTTGGAATATTGTATGCTTTTTTATTTTTTTGATATTTTTGGTATTTTTAGAATTTTTGATATAGGCTTATTCAAGTAAATCCTCATCCTCAAAAGGTAAAGGGCCACCTGCAAAGAATTTTAAGATCTATTAATATCAACTTAGTACCAACATTTCAATGTTTTTGTGTAATGGTTTTCCTAAATCCAATAGTGAAAGAAAATAATCATTTATATCATGTTATATTCAAATATTTACACCCATATTAGGAAATTTTACACACATGTTTATAGTATCTATCTATCATTCCACTCAACTAGCTAATTTTTTCCAAACTTTAGTTTTAAATGTGGTTTATTTGTTGATATCCATATAATTAAAGCTTCAACACATGGGACACAAGTAAAATTTAAGTTATTATATCCATGATATTTAATATCCAAGGGATAACATATTATTTCATTTATAGTATGTCCCAATTTTTTAATAAAAGTAGTCTCATAAGTTGTATCAGGCTTATTTGGATCAAACCCAATATGGTGGCAATATACCCCATCAATATTAGTAATAATTGTTAAATAATCATGATTTTATCTCTTTGAGGTATAATTCTCTTCTAAAAGATAATAATTATTCTTAATTTTCCATATTTTGGACATATTACATATACATCCTTCGATTTTATATTATTGGATTATATTTTTCAATGCCACTTGTTAATTAGTAGTATATCCAATGATTTGAAGGTAATTAAAATATGGTACACCCTTTATATGGACTAGACTATTACCTAATATGTGTCTTTTAGAAGGTAAAAAAAACATTCTATGATCAAGTAATAAATATATGATGGTATCAGTGGTATCTTATTTTGGTGTGATTTGTAGTGTGTGATGTAAATCTTTTTGAGAAGAGTCCAAATTATTCATGTGATGTACTTACATTTGGCCCTTATAAGTTTGACTTGGTTATTATAACTAAAATGTATGTATTTAATAACAACCATTTATATGCTTATCTATTAGTTTTGATTTTCCCTTATCTAGATTTAATGTATATTTTGCAAGTGGGTTTAGCTTATATGTGTTAGGACCCATAGGTTAAAATAGGTTATGTGACAAGTGATCAAGTGTATAAAATTTTAAGTTTCACATTTTCTCATCTATCATATCATAAGATGTGTCATTATCATTTTCATTCTAATATAAAACATGGCCAGCTATTTTCTCAGTATTGACTAATAAAAGAAGCTCAAATGTTGGGGATTCTTGTGGTTTTTATGACTCTTTTGTTAATGGTTCTTTCTCTTTATGAATATCTATGTGCATGTGAACCTTAAAGTTTTGTGCCTTATTTTTATTTGGAGATGAAATAAAAATTGTACTTGACTCACCTATTTCATATGTATGTATATGTTCAAGAGGTATAGATTGTTTAAGTGGTACCACTATAGGGATGCCTTCAGCTTTAGAATGTATCATTTTGTAAAATTTGAAAGGTTCATCATTGATAGGCATGGATAATAAGGTCCCCTCATGTATGAATTTTACACATCGATGAAGTATATATGGGAAAACTTCTATTAAATGTATATAAGGTTTACCCAAAATCAAATTAAAATGTAAGGATTGAGACATGACCTAAAAAGTAGTTAAAATTATATTTGGTCATATGATCACATCCATTGTAATTTATGAAACTAGAGGGATATGTGAATTATCAAATCCTTTGATGTACATAAAAATTATTATAATAATGCATGTGTTGATACCCATTATGGTTAGGAATTTCATGCTACAGATATTTAGGCTTGATCCATTAATAATGAAAACTCTTTTGATACCTTAACTTTTTATTTTTACTTGTATGAACTGAGGTAAATTTTGAGTAATAATACATTTGTATTTAACCCTAATTTGGATATGGTTCTTATTTTATTATTTAGGGTTAAAGATATATAATTTATAAGGCACAATGGTGAATATCAAATCTATAATAGGATAATTAATATGCTAAACCTAGATGTATCATATGATGAATTTATAAAACTGAGATAGGCTATTAATGGAAAGTATAAATATGTTAGATATAAAAATGACATAAAATAAATTAATTATATGTTTTAATGCTAATACAGTATTGGATATAGTATAGGTGTGAATAAGGTAAGAAGATAGTTCTTGAATAGTTGTTAGATTCTAGATTTGGTTCCTTTATCTCTGATGACACTTGAATCAGCCTGGGACATTTATGTCAAGACTAGTGTTCAGGTTTGACGCTAGTTTATTATAAAAAATAGTCACTAAAATAAGATGTAACTACTTAGATGTAATTGGGTTAGGCTTTGCCTTTGCTTTGGCACATTCAGATCTAGGTCATGGACTATTAACCTTGGTGAAATGGTAAAACCCTAAATTTACATCTTTAATGTGACCTTAGAAAAAATGGGTTAGTTGGCACACAATACTGAGATGACTTGTAATGACCCCACTATTAAAGATCACTGCCTATATAGTCAATACTCTAGAAAAGGCCCTAAGACTCATGTAGTTATCCCCTACATGTTGGTTTGTGTGTGAATCATGCAATGTATAAAGCAAAACATGCAATGTGTAAAGAAAGTAAAATAATTACCTAGCTTGTAACTTGGTAAATATGACCTTATGACTACTCATTTGGTAATTTATAATTGTAGTTGGGTTGTTGCTTTATCTATTATTAGACTATGGAAGAATAGGAAATCTTTTGATAACTTAACTACTTATTGAGTTATTTTTTGGTTTGATTGCTAGGTAAGGAATGAATGATGGTTGATATTATATTTATATCAATCCTATCAGGAGATAACTCATAATAAATCACATATTTTGACCATTTTAATACATTTCATTTGTAAATTAGATGAATTTTAGGGCATTAGACACTTGCATAAGCCCATGACATTAACATCAACACTATTATCTAACCCAAACGTTAGTGTCCAAGGAGAAGGATAGTAGGCCTAGGCTCAAAACTTACATAAGAGTAAGATAAGTAAATTTTAAGCATTATGGGCAAGTTAGGATGTCTATGTCATAAATATAAGTCTATTCAAACTAAGAGATAGGTAAAGGGGCATAATATAGAGTAGATTTAAGGCTTGTGGAAATAAGGCATGTGTAGAACTAAGAGGAATAACAAGGGTCATGATTTTTCCAATTTTATAAGAATGAGATGCTACATAATCACAAAATATCATCTGCACCCCCCCCGCCCTAAATATAGTAATGAAATTTCTAGTTTAAATAAAATTAATAAGTAGATGGGTGTGTATGAAACCTTGTCTTTTCTTGAGTTGAATTTGTGTACTTTATTGGTGACTGAATTGTAACCAATATCATGTTATAGTGTATAATCAATGCATATAATATGGTTTAAAATTAATTAAAATATATTTAAATTGAAACAACAAGGTTTAGGAGTACACCTATGTGTCGATGTAATTGCCTTTCCTATTGGCAAGTTATTTTTTTCAAAATATGTATCATCATAAGTTCTAAAACTAAGATTATGATAAATATAAGAAATTATTTTAAATTTCATATATCAAGGAGATAGAGAGAGAGGTTGGAATTCAGATGCCCCCAACTTTGGAGCAAAGGTGATTTGCCACCTAGTAGTTGAGATTAACTCAACAGTACAACCCAGTGATACTTGTAATATGGTGAGTTTATTTAATCAAATCCAAACCAAAAACTTAGAAATATTAAGTGATTTAATAACACCAACCATACCAAAATGTGAATAAAATACTACAATATATTAGCTCATTAAAGTTCATAAAATTCCATTAGGAATTAGTATGTGTAATAATTTTAAAATCTGAATTTGATTTAGATTTTGTAATATTAGGCACATGTTGCATAGCATATGCACCTTATATTTGTCTCATGTTGAAACTATGTGTAATAATGGTACCATGTGTATAATTCTACCATAAGTGTGTATCAAAATTATATAACTGTGTGTTTTGGCTAATTTAAAAAAGTGTGTAAGTGTGGAGGACATGCCCCCACTATATATGGAGTTATCTAAAACTGATATAAGTACCAAATTGGAGGACAAATTTCTAAAAAATGACCCCACTATAAACTATATATTCTTAAAACTAAGTGTGGAGAACATGCTTCTAAAGCATGCCCCCACTGAATCTATAAATTATAATTGCCATATTGATTGAATGTATAGGAAATGTTTTCAAAGCATTACCCCATTAAATCTAAAATTTTAATGTGTAGAATTTATTTCTATATGGCATTCCCCCATTGAATCTAAAAATATGTGTAATTACCATATATTTTGTGAGTGTGGAGAACATGCTTCCAAAACATGCCCTCACTATAGTCTATAAATTGTGAAAATTATGGAACCCATATCACCATGACATGCCCCCACTGTAGTCTATAAATTTTGAAAATTATGGAACCCATATCACCATGGCATGCACTCATTAATATTTTCCCCTTGATATGAGGGAAATAGAGTACCTGGTAGTTATCTCACCTTAAAAGGATAAGATAGTTGTAAATCTATGATGTAACCATGTAGTATATAGAAGGAAATATGTGTAGGTAGATGTAAAATTAAAGTTGGTAAAACCAATTTGATCACATGTAGTCTTAATATGTATGATAAATATCATTTAAACATATATATAGTACTATTATATTCTCAACAATAAAATAAACACACATAAGAACACTCAAAAGCAAGTTAAAAGGCAATAGTCCAAGGAGATCATAAATAAGAGGCATGTTCAAATGTCATGAAATATAATGGATATGACTTAGTCAAATGTCCATAAAGTAAGGATGATATATTAAAATGTCCAAGGAGGAAATAATAGGCATATGGGATGCATATAATGGAACACATTAAAATTCTCAAAAAACTAAGACAATAGCAAGGCAAAACACTCAAGGAGGTGTGTAAAGGAAAATTATAAACACCCAGCATAAACATGTCATAATGGCCCATAGGTCAAATGTGTTAGAAAAAAAAATTAAGCACATATCATATTAAGTAAAATATAAAATTTATAAGCATGGAAATCATGTGTAAGTACATATGTGATCTCAAACATGATAGTGTAAAGTGATCATCAAATCATATAACCTATGTATATCAATATTTTAGAAGATAGATGCCCCCAGCATCCTAATAACATGAGTATATGTAAGTACCAATACCAATACATGTATCATTTATAAGTGTATGCATGTGTATGTGTATCTAGGAGTAAAATGATATGCTAATCTTCAATATGGAACTAATACATACATGCCAAGGGGTCAATATAACATGTATGTGATGAAAGTGTTTTTGGATTTTTGAATGTATTTTTATTTATTTTTAGTATTTTATATATGAGATAAAATAATTCTATAATTTCATCCAAATCATGATCATAGGTATCTCCCCACTCAAAACCTGGTGCAAGAAACTAGTGTTACTGTCAATGAGCATGTATAGGTGCAATTTATATCACTATAGTCTCTATGATGTTTAGTGTATGTATAATGGTAGTTTGGGGAAATGAAGTACCAATATGAATAGGGGTTATTAAAACCCATATTTATGTATTATGTGGTTTATTTGGAATAGAAATAGTAAGAACATGTTTAAGTGCTTTAGATATCTGAATATTGTGCATAGAAGATGAAGATTTTGTGGAACATGTTAGCTATCTTTGATGTAAAGGTCTCTCAAGTACTAGCCACTTGATAAATGGGATTAATTATTTATTTCTCATTTATAGTGGATTTCCTTAACAATATTGATAATTAACTACTTGGGTATGAATTTATCTTGTTCAAGTGGATGCTCATATGGAATACCAAAAATTATAATACCCAATTAGTATGAATGTACTTAACACAACCATACTATAGAAAGTACTAATCAAATATTGGGTATCCAAGGTCATTCCAATGGAATTTAAAATACACTTATATAAGTTATAACTGAGAAATTAATAACCACATGTGTGGGATTGATCTATAAAGGTAGATCAATTTCACCTAGAACCTTCTGGTAGGTCCTATCAAATACTCTAATTGATCTAGTAGAGGGGTGTAAATTGTGATTATTATAACCCAAATGCATAATTAATCTCATGATGAAAAATTTAAATTTTACCATTATCAATCATAAAATTTCATATAGGGTACTTGTCAAGGTATGTTTGAATGAATAAAGAATGAAAATCAAAGTCATCATCTTTACTTTCACTATCATGAATGGAAATAGTGGGATTCTAAACCATATGATGTATATGTCTTGTATAGGTACCAATGACCCCATCTAGTGGGTATATATAATATGATGGAGGAGGATTTGAATTGTATTCCATTTTAACTTCTAGTTCCTTATTATAATGTTTATGCAATTGGAAATGTATCATGTCTATAAATCAAACCTAGCTGACAGAAGATAGATCAAACCTACACTTCCAATTGGGGATAAACTTGTTAAATAGGAGCATCACCAATATGGGGATCCATTATACCCAATTAGGGGATCATTTATATCACTTGTCACAATATATCATGCTAGGAAGGGTTCCAAATCTTATCATCTAACACAATTACACAACAACCCTAATGGAGTCTTAAGGTATAAAATATTTCACTTATTCTAATATAAATAAATTAAATCTAATCTAGTTCACACCAAAGCTTATGGCATAAAGTGGGGGGTTAGAAATAATAAAACAAATATGCATAAGGAACTTCAATTAAAATAAGTATGAGTAACACTCTAATACATAAAATATGAAAGATAGTATTATTCAATCCAACATGTATGATACTTATATCTACTAAAAGAGAGGATGAAAAAGTTATAATATACTTACCTAAATGTGAATCCATTGAGACTCAATTTCTCCCTTGGATAAACGGGCTTTGAGAGAGGTTGTTGTGGTTGTAAGGATCACTAAAAAAAGCCAAAGCTTCCAAGACTTATCCCCAAGACTAAATTCTCCAAATAAGAAACCTAAGCTAAGTCTCCTCAAGAATAATGGTATAATATTAGATTATGAAGAATCACGAGTGAATAATAACTCTTTATTATACATATGAATAATTATTGAAATGATCTTATATATATAGGTAGATCTTACCCTAAATCCTTCTAGGAATCTCAGTTATATAGGAATGACCCAATCGACCCAGTGTGTTTTTAAGGATAATTTACTAAGTTTATGGTAGGTCATCCAAAGCTCTAACAAGATAATAAATTAAATAATACCCATAAACTGTACTTAGTCGACCCAGCATAGTCAATTGTCCAAAAGGATTTTAAGATAAGAAAAGGAGGAATGGAAAGAGGAAAAGACTAAAGGAATACTCAAGGGAGAAGAAGTAGCTTATGGAATAGTTTTGGGATCTATTTTTATTGTTAATAATGTGTAAATAAGGAACAATAATCTTTTGAAAAACCAAATGTCTACCTACCCCTTTCTCAATGCACCCCTTAGAGTGTGCACTCAGAGAGATTGAGTCTTGATGGGTTTTTATAAGATGTAAAGCATCAGTATGTAATAAAATTTAAAAATATTATGTGCATACATATTCCCCACTCAAATATCATCACATGTCACTAAAGTGTAATAAGGGATGGCGCTTATAGAAAGAATCATAAGGAATGCTAAAAAAATTGTAGTATTTTCAAGCATATAATAATCAAAAGTAAATGACTAAAATGGAAACTAATCTAAAAATTAAATAACTAAAAAGTAAATTCATTGCGTACCTTGACTTGCCTTTATCATGGGATGGTTTTCTACTATGTTGTTAGTTTTGATTGTTTAGGGTACAAAGACTACTTTCAACAAACCCAAGAATATAAAACTAAAGATAAAAAACAAACAAATGCAAAAAAAACCAAGATAAATGGTGCTATTAGGATAGGATGTACTTGGGAAATTTAGAAAGCTAGAGTGATAGGTGCTATGCTAGACCAAATGACCAACTAAAAAATAAGAGTAAATCAAGTAACTAAAGAGCCAAGGCTATTAAAGATTGAAAAACTCAAATAAGTTATCCTTAAGTAAGAAAGGCAAACTCACCAAGTCAAACCAAGGATACATGTCAAACAAGATGGTAAAACAAATACAAATGAATGATAAAATAATAAATAAAATGGTAAAACAACATTGATGAGTGAGCAATAACAATCCACATCGCAATCATTAATGGAAAAAATGCATAAAAGGGGAAAACAACATTGATGAGTGAGAAGTAATAAACCAACCTCACTCAATAATGGAAAAAGGGTACAAACTCAGGTATCCATAATAGTAGGATAGAAAAATCATGATAAATGGTAAAAGGAAAGTAAATTAAGTGTATAAATGTAAATGATGGTGAAAAGATAAATAAGAATCCATAGTTACTCAAACATGTTGTTTCACTCTAAGGATAGATAAAACTGAAATAAAGTAGTGCTAGCATATTTTTAAGAGGTGAAGAAGAAGGAATTAAAGAAGAGGGGAAAACCGATTTTGAATCATAATTTTTGTATCAATGGGAGTGAATGAAATGGGTGCAGGGGAGAATGAAGGAAAAACTAAGGTAGAGTAAATCTTTAACAAATTCAAGATACTCAAATTAGTTTTGTCAAAACAAGAAGAATTTTGACCTTAAGGATAATGAAGAACTTCTCTTAGCCACAAAAGTATTGGATTAACAAATAGAGTATATAGATCATCCCATGAAGTTTTTATGCATGAAAATTAAAATAGACCTACCTCCCCATGATGTGTTCCATGTTCTTTAAGACCCCTTATAGATCTGTTGGTCTACTATCAAGATTGGGTACTCACATGAGAAAGTAGGAATCACTAAAATATTTTTTTATTCTCCTCTTCTAATATATTATCCTACCACACCCCAAAATACCTCAGCTCTACCATGAGGCCAATTGTGGAGTTTGAGCTTTGACTAGAAGAAGGAGATGTGCTTTGAATCACATCTTTTAGTGTGCTTTTAACTTTTAAGATTTATATGTTGCCTTTTAGTTATCATTGCCTTTTGTTTTCAAATGATTTGTTTTTTAAATTTCTTGATGGATTTTTCTATATTCCTCCTCCATATGGATTTGGAAAACTAAACATGGGTGCTAAAGATGACTTTCATTTGAATACTTGGGACAAGTTTGTTAAGAGAGAGAACTTCAAAGAGCATGGGATCTAATAATCTCATAAATATAGGTGAAATAAAAGTGCTATCTTGACTTTGACCTTGTTTTATGCTATACAGAGATGAAATGAAGGGAAAATCAAGAGGATTGACACATAAAACAATTTAAATTACTTCGAATTGCAAAAAAATGTGACAAAGGGAAAAGAGGGATATAATTACAGTAAAGTGTGATTCCTTATCATAAGAAATAGGGAAATGGAGGAAAACATTCTAGCATAGATTGTTGTGTAGATTTCATCTAACAAAATAAGAAAAAGCTAAAGTTTAAGAACAAGGATCAAGAAAATGAAAAGGTGTTAATTTTATGAGGATGGTCAAGTCCTATCCATGGTCTTACAAAGAAACTCATAAAAGAGAAACCCATGAGGGTAACAACAAGTAAGAGAAAATTAAAGTGAGGTAAGCAAATAAATAGTGGTATTTTAATGAGGGATGTCGGGTTCTATCCATAGTCTTACAAAGAAACTCACAAAAGAAAAACCTGAAGGATGCAAAAATAAAATTAGCAAGTAGGAAAAATGAAAGAGAAATAGATAAAATATGGTGGTTTTGTGAGGAATGTCAGGTCCTATCTATGTTATTATAGAGAAACTCATAAAATAAAAACCCAAGGGGTGAAAAAGATAAGAGAAAATTCAAGCAGATAAAGAAGATAATGGTACATCAAGAAACCAAAAGGGAGGATTAAAGGTTTGTGAAAGGAGAAGGAACTTATTGCAAAGGGAGAGACTTGTGCTTAATTAACCTACAAAAAATGTTAGATAGATGTATATGGAAAGCATAAAAATAAGGATAAAGATCCTAAATTAATGGCTATATCAAGGATGAGAATGTGAGAGACAAGGTTGTGTCTTGAAAGGTTTTTTGAAGTTGAATTAGTTTGGTAGCATGTAATGGAAAATAAGGGTGGGCATTACTATATTCCCCAAAGGGTAAGTATATGTAGGGATGGGCATTTCAAGATGCCCCAAAGTCTGAAAATATATGTGGGTGGGCATCGTAAGATGCCCCACAAGCTACAAAGAGAAAGAAAAGATAAGAAAAGACAAGAAGGAAAAAAAACCTCATATAGTGTCTAAATGGATTTAGGTGATCCAAGAAGATTTTGATAGGGGAAATGATGTTGGAGAGAAATTAATAAAATTATAAGAAGAAGAAACAAATAATTGGATCGGTAAATAGACAAAGCATAAAAAGGTACAGAATCGACTAGGTCAACCTAGTAGAGAAAATAGGGGCTAAATACTGCACAAGGTTGACTAGGTTGACCCAGTACAGTAGATAGGGAGAAAGAGAAACATGATAACAAGTTATGTGCTAAAACAAGATAATTTTTTCATATAATCTAGGAAATTAATATATTAAAGGAAATAAATAGTCAATTAGATCAATGTTGGCCATTTTAATTGAGGCACACAAAACAAAACCTTGAACTAACATTGGCTAATGCAAGTTTTTGCACACATAATTGAGAAAAGAAAAAGAAATCAAATTGAAAATTAAAGATATAAATAATTGGTCAACCTAATTGTTAATTAAATTATTAATAAATGATTTTAATGTGATTATAAGTTGGTTGTAACCAAGGTATAAAATAGCAATCTAAAGATGGTTTTAGGTAGTTGGGAATAAAAGGGACTGTATTGAAAATGATATAGGCTTGGTATTCTTGCCTACCCCTCACTTCACACACCAAAATGATAAGGGTGTCAGCTGATTATCTATAATATACCATTAACCATGATCTATACTTGACTAGAGGATCAAGCCAGCTTCCCCCTTAGTGATGAAATCTAAGTAGGTTGGCATAGGGTAGACAAAATATTAAAATATTTGTTTATGTTTTTTTGATTTGGCCATGCATGCATAAAATATAAATAGGGAAACTAAGTGATTAATTAAAAATACCCTAATTAGAATATGTGAACTATTCTAAGCATGAAAGCAATAGGAAAAGAAAGTGTGAACTAATTACTAATAGATATAAAGTTAGTTCCAACTTTGAAAGAAGGTATAGTGTCGACACTATATGTATAAAATATAAAATAGGGTTCATAGGGTCAAACCTATACTATATAATCAAGGTCTGAAAATGAACTGGGTTGGTAGTATTGATCTAGTTATTTCAGATAGCACACAAAACATTGAACTGGGTCAGTAGTGTCGATCTAGTTGACTATGCAAGGGAAATTTTTAGGACTACAAACTATGAAAATGAAAGATAGAAAATAAATAAATAGAAAAGTAGAAATTAATCTCAATGGATTAGAGATTTAATAAAGGAATATTTATGATAAATAACCTTGAAGTATACTTGACAAACCTGCAAACATGGTCATTAGGATCGATCAAACTATGCAAGAACCTGCTAAAAAGTGTTGAAATTGTAAGGGGTCAATTGGGTCAACCTAGTAGGTTGAATTGGGTGTCTAAAAGGATATAAACCTATATTGGGTGGATTGGGTTGATCTAGTTTCCTATTCCTAAAAACCTACATAGAAAAATAGTTGGGTTGATAGAATAGATCTAGTATGTTAAAATATATGATCAAAAGGATGATCAAAATAATGACTAAAAGAGTGAAAAAGTGAAATAAATCCTACAAAGATTAGTTTAATTTTAGTTTCAATAGAATGTATGCAATCAAAAATGCATCATGTATATAAATCAATCTTGTCTTAGAGAAGATAGAGCATACCTACACTTCCAATTGGGGATACACTTGTTAAGCAGGAGAATGACCAATATGGGGATCCACTAGACTCGATTAAGATATCACTTATCACAACATATCATGATAAGAAGGGTTAAAAATCCTATAGTATAACATAGTCACACAACAACCCTAATGGATTCCTAAGGTTTAAAACATTTCATTTATTCTAATAGAAAGAAATTAAATATAATCTAGTGTACACCAAATCTTATGGCACAAAGTGGGGGGTTAGAAATAAAAAAAATATATGCATAGGGAATTTTAATTAAAATAAGTATGAATAACACCCTAATACATAAAATATGAAAGATAGTATTATTTGAGCCAACGCGTATGCTACTTATATCTACTAAAAGAGAGGAGAACAAAATTAGAATATACTTACCTTAAATTAAACCCATCGAGACTAAATTTGTCACTTGGCCAAAGGGGCTTCACAAGAGGTTATTGTGGTTTGTAAGGATCACTAAGAAAGGCAAAAACATTTAAGACTTATCCATAAGACTAGATTCTCCAAATAAGAAACCTAAGATAAGTCTCCTCAAGTAGAATGGTGGAAGAGAAGATTATGAAAAAGAATGAGTGACTAATAACTCTTGATTGCATATATGAATAATGACCAAAATTATCTTATATATATAGGTAGATCTTACCATAAATCCTTCTAGGAATGTCAGTTTTATAAGGCCCAACCCAATTGACCCAATATAGTTTTAGGGATAATTTACTACATTTGAGCTAGGTCAGCCAAAGGGATAACAATCTAAGAAATTAAAGAATACCCTTAAACTATATTGGGTCAACCTAGTATAAATAACTATCCAAAATGATTTTAAGACAAGAAAATGAGGAATGGAAAGAGGAAAAGATCAGAGGAATACTCAAGAGAGGAGAAGTAGATTAAGGAATGGTTTTGGGATTTGGTTATATTGGTAATAATGTGGAAATAAGGGACAATAATCCTATGAAGTACCAAAGGTCTACCCACCCATTTCTTGGTGCACCCCTTAGGGTGTGCACTCAGAGATATTGAGTCTTGATAAGTTCCTGTAAGATGTAAAGTGTTCGTATGTGATAAAAGTTAAAAATATTATGTGTATATAGAATGGTCTTACAAAATATTGTCAAATATTTTTTATTTATGGTTATCACTACGTTGTGAACCTGATTCCTTTGGAGGATCATCATCAAATGTTATCTATTGGTCATCAATGAGGTCCTGGATCTTATACTTTAAGTTAAAACATATGTTCATAAAATTTCTAGGGCCTTGGTAATAGTCACAATATGCATTTACATCATATCCTTTGATTATAGGTCTATTTACATCAAACTCTATAGGAAGAGGGAGAGATATAAGATGACACTCTAGAAACCATGAGAATAATGAAGTGGGTTGGTTAGGTAAATGTATAAATTGTCTCCTTGGTGTATTAGATAGGACAAGCCAATTAGGTTGTTGTTAAACTATGTTAACTATGGTGTTTTTTTTTCTTTTTTAGGCTCATGAGGTTTTACCTTATAACTTTATTTAATTATAAATTTTATACTAGATGTAGATGTAGTTGGTGTGTTTGATACATATTTGAGCTTATTCAATGACATAATATACATCTCATGGTCTTGTACAACATGGCATAAGTCATTGAAAGATTGAAACATTTTGAATATAATGGACTCATGTAAAGCAGCTAGCAAAATTTTATTGAATATGTTTTTCAACTCTTTGTCTACCATAGGATAGGTCATTTTGGATAGCATTGTCTTGTATATCAAGACATATTAATTGACTTATTCATTGATTCCATATTTGATATTTTCAATTTGAGCATAGGAAATCTTTTTAGTAATGTTAATATAAAAGAGTGCCAAACACTAATCTATAAGAAGTTTAAATGATTTCACAGAGTTGAGGGGTAAGTCATAAAACCACCTCAAATCATAGTCCCTAAGGCTCCTTGTAAATATTTTGGTCAAAATTTTATAATTTGAAGCATAATCAAGGCATGATGCATATAATGTTAGAATATTTTGCTCAAAATCACCCTTTCCATCATAAAATGTGAACTTAGATGCAACAAAATAATTGGCAAAGGGTACAGAAATATCTCAAGTGAAATAGGTTTATACAGCATATCTTATGAATCTATGGCATGCAAATACTTTAAATCCTTTTGTTCAATGCTTGTAACCTTACCCTACAAGGCCTTTACTACTTAAAGGAGTGATTAAACTATAAGCCTTGTGGGATTTTGATTATAAATTTGAGTAGTCACCACCAAGGTTGAAAACATGTTTTGAGTAGTAATAGGCATTAAAATCAGTATTTATGTTGAGACAATAGGTAAGTTCATAATAGATGTATCAATAGTAGGTTTAGGGAATAAATATTGGAACACATAACTTTTTCCCCCATTAGATGTATTAAGTTGTAGTGTGGGTTGAGTTATAGTTCCTTATATGGATTCACCATTACTAGGTGAGGCAACCTTGGTTTTATCTTGCTTACTTATTTCATCTCTTATAGCATACAAAAAATGCATCTATTAATCCCTTATTTTTATTGTACAATAAAGAAAGATAAACCATAAAGCCCAGCGAAGTTTCAAGAAAACCCCAAAACAGGTACGAACCAAACCAGGTTAAACAGGAACATACAACCTCCAACCTAAGAGGTTAATACAAATTTAATTTTTAAATTTATTTAACCTTTTACACAAATGAAGATTCATATCTAGAGGAGGGATCACAGGCTTAGATTTCTTCCTTTTAACAGCAATCCATCCATCCTCTACCTTTGGTGCCTCAGTCATCCATTCCTCAGAAAACAATGGTCCATTAAGCCCAAGGGATACAGATGACTCATCAAAAACCTTATGAATACCAGCTACGTTCTGGCTCCTAGGTAGTTCCTCCAAAACAGGGGGGAACCAAAGCCTCCACAACAACTGGCTTTGAAAGATCGTTGTTCCCATTCACCACAGGACCAACTAAGGAATCTTGCTCCGGTGACTCCTCCACAATCATTGGTTTGGAATGGATGCTATCTTCATTCTCAGAATCTGCCAAGTCTTCCTTAGGTTGTATAGCTATGTAATGTTCTGAGGAAGCCTTTGACCACCAAGAAGGTGGTCTTTTGGACTTTAAATTCCCAGCCAAACAACGAGCAGCCATATGACCCGTCAGGTGACATTTTCTGCACCAAAAAGGTACGCCCTCAAAATCCAACATTTGTGTCCAAGTTCCCCTTGGGGAGTCCAGACAAATCACCTCTGGTAGGCCCTTTGAAACATCCACTTCAACCATAAAATGTGCATAGGTCGAATGATGACCATTCAACATATTTTTATCCACAGACAAAAAATCTCCTATAGCATTCCCAATGGTTTCAAAAACCAATTCATTCCATAGATGTATTGGAAGATTTGGGAGCCGAACCCAGATCGGAAACCTGTTAAAGGTTTCCGTAAGTGGATTAAAATCCTTATACCACTGTTTGGCCATGAGAGGAAATTTACCCTGCCATAAGAAATCATTGTTGCTCAAGATTATCCTTCTGTCCTCAGGGCACTGGAAGACAGCAATAAAGAAACCTTTTACACATGGGAAGATTTAAACATGGTTCTCAATAAGTGGCAGCCAATTCTTGGATATCCAATCGTGTAGATCAGCCAAAGAGGGCCAAAATCCTTGAAAACAAAAAATAGCAGCTTGGGATGAAAAAATTTCTACCCTTTCAAAGATTCCGTCTACTATTTTAGGATCTAAATTTACCCTTATGGGTTTTAGAGTACTTACAGGCAGTGCATACGAAGGCCCAGATGATGCACAAGGTAAATCTTTATGTAAGTTCGCTTCAAATGCCACCACATCTGCATATGTTCTACCCCCTGCATCTAACCCTAATCCAGGAGCGTGGGCAAAATGCCCGGCCACAATCTTTCCTCCACCTGCCAGAGAAGTCTCTATAGGGGCATTCAGCACCCTCCCCTTGCAGCCAGTCTGTCATTTTCGGATTTCAAATATTCTAGGCGTGTGCACATGGGAGACGGCATGGTGCACAAATATGACACTAACAAAAAGCATGTAATAAGCATGTAGGAAAATGCTAGATCTGGTATAGGTAAGAATCATGTAGGAAAATTGTTCTATAATAGTTGTTAGATTTTATATATGGTGCCTCTTAGGATATAACTGACAATAAAAAAACTTAGGCTAACCATTGAAATATGTTTCATTTTTAAATTATAAGAATTTTATGATATTGGACACTTATGTCAGGGAAGGATAATAACATCGATGTTACTATGTGACACAAATATTAGTATCCAAGGAGAAAGAGAGTAGGCCTAGGCTTAGAAGTTGCATAAGTGTAAGTGTTGTTGCTAAATATTGCACCCTAGAAGAGGTTATGCATGCCTCTTATATATTTGGGAAACATGGGAACATTTCTAGGTATGTGGGTGTACCTATATTGGAAATGAGCCTTTAGATTTAAGGGCTAGTTCCCTCAATGTATCTTCTTGAAATGCTCTTATCTATACCAACTGATTACTTATGTAGAAAAGAGTTAGAGAATGCATGAATATAACCTAATCTAAAGGATATGATGCACTGAATGTTTAAGGATCCACTCTCAATATTGACTCATTAGTACACTAATAGACCATGAATAAAATTAATGCAATGTCTACAATGATTTCTAAGAAATAGTGTTTCACCTAGAGGTTGATTTGATGAACTTAGGATAGAGGGAAATGAGGATAAGACTTGATTGAAATAACTTATGGTAAATTTATCCACTCTATACCTAAGACATCAACCATAAGACACACTAGATGACTTGTAATAAAGTTTATTAGCACTTAGATTAAACTTGGACCTATAAAGGGAATATGACAGCCACTTTTGCATATCAGACAAATACACACTCTAAGCACAAGTTAATAAACAACTAGAAAAATACTTTATTCATTACTTTGAGAGGTGTAGAATACAATTTTTGGTAGAGTCTAGTCATACCAGTTTGAGGGATACTCAATAATAGCTTAAAGGCTATATTTATAGATAAAGGAGAGAAAAAGAGAGGGATTTTGGTGTTGATAAAATAAACCAAATGAGCACAACTCCATTTAAATGATAGTTACAACTACCTCTACAAAATATGTTCATTCATATCTTTAGATTTATTTCACTTACTTTAAGTGGTTGTACATCTACATTATTCCCTCATTGATCTTACCTGATGGTTACAATGGAAGGATCAAGTTGTTCTAAGCTAGGTTCAAGAATTAATGTAATTAGAAAAATTAGATCAGTCTTTTAGAGCTTTCTCCTAGTGCTAACTGCTCTTCACTAGTTCATTTTGGTGTGCAACAGTGGAGAGAAGGGTCCATTTCATGCAGTTGATCCTAAAGATGAAACAATTGAAGTCAACATGTCCACCTTGGTAGTGTCCTTTGAAATGCTGGCTCCAATTTGAACTAGACCATGCTTAAACTTGGATCTATGCCTTTTATTTTCCTTGCCCTATCAAAAATTGCTTTGTCGACCTTCATCTAAGTCACTTGGGCTCATATTTATTTGATTGGATATCAAAAAATGGCATAGATCATTGATATTTTGACTCATATAGCTCCATTAATATACTTGATTTGCATGATTAATCATACTCCATCAATATTCTATCTACTTGAACATGCTCATACCACTTATCAATCACACGTTGATCTCAAGATCCTACTATTAGTCTACTATTTTACATGCTTATGTCATGTGGTGGCCTCTTGAGCTCTTTGACCCTTTGAATCATCTCACACCATTAGATAAAGATGAACAATGTAGCATAGATCATTATATTTGTCTAAACCTACCATTTAAACACAAATGGCTATTTCATGAGGCCCAATTTTGACATCTACATATCCATCAATTGATGTTTATGGGAATGTCAACTGTGTTTTCATGACCATCAATATTGAACCCTAATGGATTATTTTTGAGGTTGATTTTGATGTTTTTACACCTTTCACCACCCTACTGGATCAAATTTGTTGAAACAAATTGGTTGATGTAATTATGTCTTCAAGGAAATTATTATGGAATAATTTCCCTAAAGGAATTTTCCTATTTGATACTTTTGCATTAGGTTATTTTCCTTAAGCCATTTTTATCATATTATTTATTATGGGATTTTTGTCTCAATCACTTTCTCTGAAGGAATTTGTTTGTGACTCTTTTACATTGGACAAAATGTCTAGGGAAATTATCACAGGGCAATTACCTAAAATAATTAAGTTTTCCTTATCTTTGCCTTGGATAATTTATTATGTAAAAAATGTCCAATAGAATTCATGTCTTTAATTATTCTTTTGGACATATTGTCTAAGAGAATAAGCCTATAAGGAAACTTTTGTTGATAATTTATCTAAAAGAATTTTGACTTAGCATTTTTGTGGAACATTTTTTTGAAACAAATTATTTCTTTGAGAATTTGTCTTTGGGGATTTTGCTTTTGAATGGTGTTTGTGACCACTTAGGACTTTTATAAAGGACACTTTTCAAAAAAATAACCCTTCAAAACTTTTTTAATGGGACACTTTACTAAAGAAATGGCCCTTCAAATTTTGCATCAGGACACTTTGCTGAAGAGATGACCCTTTGGATTTTGATGAGTATCCTTTGGTTTTGAACATTTTCCCTGAAAGATTTGCTTTGTACCTTTTGTCATAACTTTTTATTTTGTATTTATGTATTAGATAAAATGTATAAAATAATTTACTCTTCAATATTTTTTCTTGGCCACTTTGCCTAAAAGAATTAAGTCTATAGATTATTTGTTTTAGACAAAATATTTGAAATAATTTGTACTTAGCCTTTTTCCTTCAGGACGAATCCTCTGAAAGAATTCTACATTTGGGAAAATTATCCTAGATAATTTTCCTAAAATAATTCCAACATTTGGCCAAATAAAGTCGAACAATTTCTTTGAGGAAATTATGCCTTGCATTTTTGTTTCAATTTTTTTGTGGAACAATTTCTTTGAGAGAATGTTGAATTCTCTAACACTTAGCCAAAAGTTTAAATATTTCCTAAGTGTAAACTTCAGTTTTGTTGGGCTTGTTCTTGCAATTTATTAGTCACCATGAAAATCTACCACCTTCATATATGACCCTAAAATGACTCCTAAGACACCAAATGATACAAGGACTAAGATAGACTATGACCAAAGCTTAGAATGGCATATGAAATGACATCAAATGAGTTGAAACATACCCCATGACAATGTAGGGGGTTGATCCATTTTGGCTTGTGGGTAAAAATGACATGGAAACAATACATATTTGGTGATTTCCTAAGGGTGGTATGCTTTCTAATCCATGACTAGTTGCATATAATGATCTCCTCTATTGCACAGCCTCAAAGAGTCTCTACATAAAAATGGTATTTATAGTACTTATATCAATGTCCTCCTCTGATACATAACCTCAAAGAGCCTCTGCACTTAATGACATGTGTAAAAATACCTCCAAATGGTGTTTATAAGCTTAGAAGGCTTATACAAATGATCACCAAAAATAGCCATGAAAAATCTAGTGAAGGTAAACTATCTACACAAATGTCACATCCTCAATTGATGAAACTACCAATAACTAAAAAATATCACCAGGTGTAACTTTCATACCAATTTTTTAGTGTAATAAACATGTTGATCATGCCCCATACAACCTGCATATACTACTATCAAATCAAAATGGAATCTATCTACCATAAATGTGAGAAGATGATCTGAGTATGATAAAATTGTCACTCAAATATTCCCTAAAGGTGACTTCACATAAAATAAATTGCCATTTTTAAGGGGTCTTACAATGTATGTATATACATATTACAAATAGTAGCCATATGGGTCTTTTGACTATTGTGTAACAAAATAGTAGATGTACACCAAAACATTGCCTATATGGGTCTTATTCATACATTCTACCTAGCACATTATTTTGTTGGTTTTATTAAAAATATGAGCATATAAAAGATGGAAAAACCAAAAATTCTCAAAAAAAACTTTTTCAATAAGTTGACATTAAACTATGCCAAATTTTATTACCACCTAAGACTCCTTACCAGTAATTGAATCCTCGATGTAGGCCTGGCTTCCTCAATAGTCGCCCTATGGATCATTAGATGATCCCTCATGTGATTCATCCTCTACATCAGGTTCATGATGGTCTCCTAATGTATATGATTCTAAAGTCTCATTGAAATATTCATGACAAGGTTGAGTAACATGCCCTATCTCAAACTGAACTATCTAGCTATGATCTAGATGAGGCTCTATGTCATCTCCATCATTCATCATAAATGCCTACCAAGTAGTGGGATAGAAGTTCCATCTTACAACCTCATCCATTTACAAAGGAATGAAATTGAGGGTAACCATGTCTGATAATCATCTCTTGACCACAAATCTCAAGGTACAAAATCATATTACCATACCTTGGATAGTGTCATCCTGCATACCAACTATCTTGGCATTTGGTAGTGGTGAAGTTGGCAATGTAAGTCAGCATACCACATCAACTATCACATATATTTCACCAATTTCCTTATTAAAATATAATTATAATGAGCCATCACTTCAATCTGGTCCCAAATATCCTATACTTCTGTGTCAATGCATAAATAGAAATTTACTAACACATGTGAAAAAACTATTAACAACTGGAAAGAACCACTTTGATACCAAAAATGGGTTGTAAATAAGCATTGACCCCATGCTATAAAATGTTTACAAATGTATCACTATAAGTAATTTAAAAATTCTGATATAATACTCCATTAAATCAACTAGAAAATGCTAATGTGAATTAACAAGCACACTATGCAAAGAAGTTGATTACAGAGTTTAGTGAATTGCCTACATCTTTGGGTTCTTTCAAACCATTTCACTAATTAAAATATTTCAAGTACATCAATTAACCCTTAAAATCATTAATGGAAATATAAAACCTATAAATAATGTGTTCTCAGACCTTCAAAGGACTTTGGTAATGATCAGCAAACTATCCTCCACCTTCCCAAAGCACCTGCATGGATGTCTCCCTTAGTTTTCCATCAAAAGTGACTGAAATGGCTTCCAAAATGATGGAAAATGAACTTCAAAAAAGATAAAAATAACACTACTAGGAATGTCCCTGAGTTATATATCTCACTACTCAGCTCTTAGCTCTCATCTCTGGCTCTCAGCTCTAGCTCTTAGCTTTGGTTCTCGACTCTAGCTCTGGCTCTCAGCTCTCAACTCTGGCTCTTGGCTTTGTCTCTCAGCTCTTAACTCTTGGCTTCTTTGAGATTCTAAATGAATTCACTTGATTTCAATTCCCATGATTTATAAATAACCCCTCACCTATTTATATACTTTTTGGGGTGCATAAATAGTGGGCTTAATCATTATCCCCTTTCCCATAATAATGGGATTAACATTTACCTTCACCTTTTTTGATGGGATTGAATAATATCCCATTCCACAATGTTTTACAGTATTTATATTATCCCTTTACATTTAAAATGGGGTGATAATTATTCCCCAATATTCTATGGACTATGTTTATCCCCCTTTACTAAGGTGGGATTTACAAATATTAAAGACTTGGGTTGAGCCATATTACCACATCACTTTATTTCCACGTCATCTTTTTTATTAAGTTTGACCATAACTTTGACTAGTCATAACTTGCATATACAAACTCCATTTTTCAAACTGTAAAATGCGTCAGAAAGCTCTTGATGAGGTCTACACTATGTAACTATTTTAGAAATGTTTCATGAACATAAATTTTTACAGTTTGATCAGATTTGATTGCCTATTGACCAAACTTTGACCAATGATAACTTAAGAAAATGATGTCTTTTTTTTGCATTTCAATAATTGATGAAAATATTTTGATGATATCTATATAATGGACCATGTTTAAAGAAAACTAGAGAACATCTAAAAATATCCTCTAGATCATGGAATTATAAGTATATAGGCTTGACATAAAAATTGCCTCTGTAATGCACTAAACAATAGAAAATACAAAGAAGAATCAACCCACAAGACAAGAAACTAAGTAAAAGCACATTTATGCTTAAAGAGCACTTATTAGAACATGACAAGAAAATAAACATACACCTAACCTAATATTTACAAAATAGACCTTCATCTCTCAATAGTAGGGTTTTATATGTAACCCATTCATAAAGATAAGTAGTTCTTCTCCATTCATCCTTATTAACTGAAAGGAGTTGTTTTGCTTGTACTTGGTGATGACATACGGTCCACTCCATAGAGCATCAAATTTGGTATACTTCCCTAGTTTTAATCTATCTTCATCCCATTTCAAGACTATGTCACCTTTTTGAAATGATCTTGGAGTTACCCTCATGAGAAAATACATCTTCATCAATACCTAGTGATGCTCCATGGCTTGATGAGCTTTTCCTCTATTTTTTTATAAGTCCATTAATTTTATCAATCTCACTTCCTTTGGAGTATTCACAATAAACTCTAGTTGATGTGCTAACTCAAGTTAGGTAGCTCTTGAGAGATAGATAACCTAGCTTCCCTTCCATAGACAATCACAAAAGGAGAATTCCTTGTTAACCTCTTGTGAATTATCCTATCAACACATAAGGTTGTCTTCAATTTGGTGTGCTAGGCTCTTTGGTTATGTTCTAAGGATCTCTTGATGATTCTAATAAGGTTATTATTAGTAGATTCAACTAGCCCATTACCTTGAGGGTAATAGTTAGATGAAGTGTTCAAGAATATGCCATTGTTATTTGCCCAATTAGTTATCTTAGCACCCATAAATGCAAGAGAATTATCTAAAATAATAGTATAATGGGTACCAAACCTTATTATG
Source organism: Torreya grandis (assembly GCA_037957365.1). Taxonomy (NCBI): domain Eukaryota; kingdom Viridiplantae; phylum Streptophyta; class Pinopsida; order Cupressales; family Taxaceae; genus Torreya; species Torreya grandis. The sequence continues at coordinate 884,351 of JARHVA010004599.1, forward strand.
ATGTTCTCATAAAACTCAAAGATAGAACTCTCATTAGTTTCCTTTAATGCTATAGCCTCAACCCATCTTGTAAAATAGTTAGTTCTTATGAGTATCCATTTGTGACCAGCATTTGATGGGGGAATCATGCCAATGAAATCAAGACCCCATTATATGAAATGTTGATAAACTTGGATAGGATTTAATGGGAGAACTATAATCTTTTGATTTATTACAAAGAAATCATATTATCTACACCTTCTCACCTAAGCATGGAAATCCTTAATGAGGATGAGCCAATAATAGCCATCCCTCATGATCTTGATAGCTATGGTTCTTGGAGAGAAATAACCTCCTATTGTCCCATCATGGAACTTCTCAATAAACACTCCAAAATGGTCATTATCAGTGCATCTCAATAGCACACCATTGATGTCACTCCTAAATAGTATACCATCCATAATATAAAAGGGAATAGATTACAATCTAAAGTATCTCATTTGTGATCTAGTCATATTATTAGGATACTCATCATTTTGGATAAATTTGATCATATCATGTGTCCAACTTTGTGGAGGTAATGAACTAGCTGGTTGGGGACACTCATGGTTGACTAGAGCCTCTTATTTTGACTCATGAAGATATGAAGCTAGATGTTCACAAAGGCCTTTAACCCTTACCAATTTTGTCAATTTGATATCAACATCATAATCCATTACCTTAGTGATGTACCCTACCCTCTTTTCACTAAGGTCTTTGCTTAAAAAAAACTCTTTGGTGCTAGTATGAGATACCATAACATGAATCTTGTTATTTGACACCATATGTCTAAACTTATTTAGTCTTATTATAATAACAAGGACCTATTTCTCCACAAAGGTGTACTTGATTTCATAATCTTCTAAAACCTAACTGAAGAATGCAATAGGTTGTTCCACACCCTCATCATTCTTTTGCATCAGCATGGTTGAGATAGTATCAAGGTTAGAAAATGAATACAACATTAAGTCTTTAATAAAATCAAGATTAACAAGAGTAGGAGATTCTATAATTTCTTACTTTATGTTTTCAAAATTGATCTTACCCTCTTTGGTCCAAGAGAAGACTTGGTTCTTCCTAATCATAGCTATGATAGGTCTCACTAAAGATGTAAAACTAGGTATGAATCTCCTTAAAAAATTTATCTTGACTAAGAAACTTTGAATACCTTTCTTATTCAAGGGAAATTATAAGCCTATAATATCCTCTATTCTCTTAGGATCAATAGTCAAACCATCTTTGAAAATAATATGTCCTAAGAGCTTACCTTGATGAACAACAAAGATGTACTTCTTTAGGTTATGAGATACTCCATACTACCTACATCTTTCAAACACTTGTCTAAAGTGTTGCATGTGCTCATTAGAATCTTTAAGAAAAACTATTATATCATCTAGATAAACCAATACCATTTCATTGATCAAACCTTTGAAGACCATGTCTATTGCTCTTTGAAAAGTGGCACCAACATTAGATAGACCAAAGAGCATCTTCCTATAAGAAAAGGTCCCCCATTTGGTAGTGAAGGTTGTCTTGAACTGATCATCCTCATTGACTAAAATCTGATTATAGCCTAAATATCCATCTAGAAGAAAGAAACACTGAGAACCTAAAACCATTTATAAAATCAACTCTATTGAGGGTACATGATAGTGATCTTTGAGTGACATTCTATTAAGATCTCTAAAGTCTACACAAAGTCTGATCTCCTCATTCTTCTTCATAATAGGCACAAGGTTATCTACCCACGTTGAATTCTTGATGGGAAATATTATCTTAGATTCAAGGAGTTTGGTAAGCTCTAACCTCATGAGTTTTTCAACTTTGGGGTTGATGGGTCTTTTCTTTTATCTAACTAGTTTAACTCCATGTTCCAATTAAATGGTATGGTGTGCTAGGATAAGATCAAATCCTTTGAGGTCTTATATTTCCAAGAAAATATATCATGAAAATCTCTACATATCTCAATGAATGTTTGATTCTCTAATGTAGAACATACCTTGCTTGGTTTGAGAAGCTTGTCTTTGAAGATCAAAACCCTTTCATAATTTTCATATTTTATAGACATACTCACTTTCTCCTTCTTCTGATCATTCTCATTAAATATAATTTCTAAGTTCACCAAACCGTTAGGTATCTTATTGGTTCTTAGTTGCATAATCTAGTCACCCAATTATTCTTGGAGCCTCCTTTGATTCTTTCAAGAAAACTAAGCCTCATTTTTCAAGTATGAAATGTGTTTATCACTATCAAACACTTGCAAAGACACTTCATTATTAGGTACAAAAGGTTTGATAATGATCTTAATATGAAACTACTTCCTTCTTCTTTTATGGTAGTTGGAGTGTCAAATTGAGCTCTTATGGTAACTAGTCTATTAGCATGACTATTCTACTCCCTTGGGACTGAGTAAATATTGAATGCATTGAATTCTTTAAGTATATCCCATACCCTATTCCTATATAAATTAATTAAAGGGTTATTAGTATCAATCACATTCCTCACCTGATGTATAACCAATTCACTATCTCCATACACTTTTAGTTTCTTGATTCCTTTTCTCCTTTCCCATTGAAGGCCATGAATCAAACCTTCATACTCAGCCACATTACAAGTGAAACTAAAATGAAATATATATAAAACATTATACTATTGTTTTGATAGAGAGACCAATATAACACTAGCCCCTGTACTATATTTACTTCTTAAACCATCAAAAAACATCTTCCATAGTTCATCATCTTCACCCTCTTTTTTGACAAGTAGAGGTGTCGATATTCCTTTATGTATACAATATACTCCTAGATCAATTTACTATATGAGATCATAAGGATATTTCTCATAAGTATTAGTACCATATTAATCAAGAAACAAATCTTAAATGCCCTCAAGCTTAGAGGAAGTGCCATTATCTAGAATAGAATCCTTTTCTTCATGAACAACACAATTCCAATTAGAACTTGTCTCAATGTAAGGTTCAATATGAAACCTTGCAAGAGGTTGTGTCGTAATTGTCACCCTATCCTCATATCTTATTATAAAATCTAAGAAGGACCTATTATCTAAGATATAGCCACTATCTTAGTTGTGAATTCCCTTGATAAGAAAATTACAAAGTGGGTTGTGAGATCAACCACAACTGTGTCTTACAAGATAGGAAAACTAGGACAACCATGTAAGAAAACCTTCAAGCCTTTTATCATTCCTACCATATTGATAGGTGTACCATCTAGTTTTAGTACCCCTTTACTATTTGGCTCATATTTTAGGCCCAAATTATCAAATATAATTTTAGGCATGCCAAAAGTAAAATATTCACTATCGATTATGTAAGTGTGTACCAACTTGTCACCTATAATGACGATGAGTTAAAATGGTGGAGGTTTCTCATCCCTAGAGGATGGTTAAAAAATGATACTAGGATAATTTACAAGAGAAATATGGCCATGACTTTAATTTGAGGGTGAGACATTAGTAGGGATAGCAAATAACTACTTCTATAGGAGTTATTTTTTACCAAGCATATGAAAGACATCCCAAAGAGAAATGGATGTCAAGTGTTTTTAAAATAATCTAAAATGTTTAAAGAATCCATACCTACTTTATCTTGGGATTTTTTAGGTATATAATTACTTGGAACTTGAGGAATAAGAGTAGACCTTACCATATTTTGACTTGTTGGAGGTGTAGAAGCCTTTAAAACTATCACAAAAGCCTTTGGAACTGTTACACTTATAGTTATGTCTTGTTGCCTTGTAGGAAGATTAGATGAGACTATGGGCATGTTGATTCCACCTCTTATATCCTTCTTCTTATCCCTTGTATTCTCTGTAATAGAGGTTCCTTGATTTATCAAAAAAGTGTCTTCAACCATAAAATTGGTGAAGATCTCTCCTTGAGGTCACCAATCCTCATTAACTTGCATCATCACCTCATATTCATTTGATAGGAGGAGAGTAAATACCCCTTGGGCCACCAGATATTATTCTCCATTTTGATTGGCATCCATGAATTGGTCTTGCTTCTAATCTTCTCCCTGCACCAAATTGATATGAACTATTATCTTCTCCTCTGCATTGGTGGTATTAGGATTATATGCATTATCAAGCCTATTAGGATTAGGTTTCCATTGGCCTCTTCCTCTTCCATATTATTGGCCATATTGTTACTGATAGGGTTAAGGATTCTAATAAGCACCTTGCTGTAAATTAGCTTATCTATTTTGATCCGTTAAGGCTAGGAACTTTGCTTTCCAATCAACGTTATTTTTTGCTTGCCTAGGAGACACCTTAGTTTTGGTATTGGCATTAAGAACTTGAGATACATCTGGAGTATTATCAGAAGTATGAGACAAAGGAGGTATAGACACTTTAGGTGGAAATATTATAGTTTAGATGAGATTATTTTTAGATTTAATATAAATCTCATATGCTCCAAGGAGGGTGGATCCTCCCATAGATAGAATCATGATAGCAATTTCAATCCCGATGGATCTCAAGTAAGTATTAAACACAAAACTAGCAGGTGGTCTAATGGGAAGAAGCATTCTATGCCAAGTCTTTTGAAACCTTTTATTAAACTCATGCATTATTTCTTTGGGTCCCCTTTTTATCATGTTGAGATGATGTATGAGAGAAGGATGGTCACTTTTATTTCCAAATATGTAAGTCAATAACACTCCAAAATCATCCCATGTTATGATGCATCTTCCTTCTAGATTCCTATACCAATCAAGAGCCTTCCCTTTAAGGGACATGGCAAGGATTATAATGGTAATGTCCTCTAAAAAAATATTTTGGAAATTGTAAAAGTTAAAAGCATCTCTAATGTGTTCACCAAGTGTGGTATGACTATCACCATTGAATATGGGCACACCTTTTATGGCATTAGGAGGAGTGGCATCATATGCATGAAGTTGAATTAGATTATTAGTATTGAAGGTAGGGAAAGCATGAGGTCTAGACTTGTCTTCTTCTTCTAGATATTCAACTTATTAGGTCTCTTCAACCTCTTCCTCCCTAGAAAAATCTACTTTCTCCTCAAAGGATATATTAGGCTATGGATACTGAATTACAAGAGCGATATCAGGTTGAATGGGTGGGTTAATATGATTGTATGTTCTAGTAGAGGATTCCCTAGTGAGGAACATGAATTATTGAGGAAAGATTATAACAAAATAATGGTTTGGAACTAGATTTACCTTAAAGGATTTTTCAAATACTAAGTAGAGATTAATGTGTAGTTTGTGTTTATCAAGACCAACCTTCACCTTGATGAGTTGTCTTGAAGACAATGGGTCCCACCGAGCATGAAAAAATTATTGTCACCAAATAATTCACCCTATAATAGGTTGTTCATTCCTCTTATATATTTGGGTAACATGGGAACATTTCTAAGTATGTGGGTGTAACTATATTAGAAATGAGCCTCTAGTTTTAAGGGCTAGCTCCCTGAATGTATCTTGAAATTATCTTATCTATGCCAAATAATTATTTATGGAGAAAAGATTTAGATAATGTATGAATCAAACCTACTCTAAAGGAATTGATTCATCTAATGTTTAAGGATCCACTCTAAATATTGACTCATTAGCACAATAATATACCATGAATAAAACTAATACAATGTCTATAATGATTTCCAAGCAATAGTGTTTCACCTAGAGGTTGATTTGATGAACTTAGGCTTGAGGTAAATGAGGATAAGGCTTGATTGATATCACTTATATTCAATTTATCTACTATATGCCTGAGAAATCAACCTTAAGACACACTAGATGACCTGTAAGAAAGCTTATTAATACTTAGGTTGAACCTAGACCTGCAAAGGGAAGATGATAACTACTTTTACATGTCAAAAAAATACACACACTAAGCATATATTAGTAAATAACTACAAAAATAATTTATATATTACTCGCAAAAAACAAATTCTATTAGAGTCTAATCATACCAGCCTAAGGGATACTCAATAATGGCTCAAAGGCTATATTTATATAAAAAGAGAGTAAGAGAGAGGGATTTTGGCATTGAAAAAATGAATCAAATGAGCACAAATCCATTTGATTCATAGTTATAATTACCTCTACAAAATATGTTCATTTAAACCTTTTGATTGATTTAGGTCACTTCAAGTGGCTACATAGCTACATTACTCCCTCCTTGATCTTCCCTGATGGTTACAATGGTGGGATCAAGTTATTCCAAGATAGGTAAAAAAATCAATGTGGTTAGAATAATTAGATAAATCTATTGGAGCTTTATCCTAGTGTTAACTACTCTTCACTAGTTTGTTATGTCATGAAATAGTGGAAATAAGGGTCCCTTTCATGTAGTTGGTCCTAGAGATGAAACCATTGAATTCTGCATATCCATCTTGGTAGAATCCTTTGAAATATTATCTCTGGTCTAAACTAGACCATGATCAAATTTAGATCCATGCCTTTTATTTACCTTGCCCCATCAAAAATTACTTTATCAACCTTCATCTAAATCACCTAGGCTTGCCTTCATTTGATTAACCATCAAAAAATATCTTGGACCATTGATATTTTAACACATCTCACTCTATTTATCTACATAATTTGTATGATTAAATGCACTCTATCGATCTTCTATCAGCTTGAATGTGTTCATGCCACTTGTCAATCATGCATTGATCTCAGGATCCTATTATTAGTATATTTCTTTATGCACTTATGCCACATGGTGGCCTCTCAAGATATTTGGCCCTTTGAATCATATTACGCCATTAAATTAAGATGAATGATTTAATATGGACCATCATATTTGTTTGGACCCACCATTTAAACTCCAATAGCTATTTTATGAGTCCCTATTTTAATATATGTGCACCTATCAATTGACATCCATAGGAATGTCAAAGATGTTTTTGTGACCATCAATATTTAGACCCCAATGGATGAATACCAAGCTTGATTTTGACATTTGTGAATCTGTCACCACCCTATTAGATCAACATTGTTGAAACAAATTAGCTAATGTAATTATGTCTTTGGGGAAATTATTGTAGAATAATTTCCTTGATTGAATTTACTTATTTAGGATTTTTGCATCAGGTTATTTTCATTGAGCCTTTTTTATTGAATGATTTTTTGTTGGCTTTCTTTCTTGACCATTTTATCCAAAGGAATTTGTTTTCATCTCTTTTGCATTGGACAAAATGTCCATGCAAATTGTCATGGGACAATTTCCCAAAAAAATTAAGTCTACCTTATCTTTGCCTTGGAGAATTTCTTGTCAACAAAATGTTTGATATAATTCATGTCTTTGGGATTTTTGCTTGTAGACAAAATATTTGAGACAATGACCCTATGATGAAATTATCATAGATAATTTGTCCAAAAGAATTTGGACTTAGCATTTTCATGGAACATTTTTTTTGAAACAAACTATTGCTTTAGGCTTTTATCTTTGGGACTTTTAATTTTAATAGTATTTGTGACCCTTCGATAATTTTTTACAAGACAATTTGATAAAAAAAAATGACCCTTCAAAACTTTTGTATTGAGACACTTTACTGAATAAATGACCCTTTGGATTTTGTATCGGGACACTTTGCTAAAGAAATGACCCTTCAGATTTTGATGAGGATCTTTTGGTTTTGGAAATTTTCCCTAAACGATTTGCCTTGTACCTTTTGTCAAAACTATCTTCAATATTTGTGTATCAAAAAAAATGTCTAAAAGAATTTACTCTTTAGGATTTTTTCTTGGCCACTTTTATCAAAAGAATTAAGTCTATATCTTTTTTATTTTGGACAAAATGTCTAAAACAATTTGTACTTAGCCTTTTTACTTCAAGATAAATTCTCTAAAATAATTTTACCTTCAGGAAAATTATCCTGGATAATTTTCTTGAAAGAATTCCAACACTTGTCCAAATAAATTGGAACAATATCTCTAAGGTAATTATGCCTTGTACTTTTGTTATGGGATATGTGTGGAATAATTTCTCTTAGAGAACGTTGAATGCTCTAACACTTAGCTAAATGTTAAAATATTTCTTGAGTGTAAACTTAGGTTTTCTTGGGCTTGTTATTGAAACTGCTCAGTCACCATGAAAATATACCACTTGAATATATGACCCTAAAATGACCCCTAAGACACCAAATGATACAAGGACTAATCTAGACTATGACCAAAGCTTAGAATGTCATATGAAATGACATCAAATGATCTAAAACATACCCCATGACATTGTAAAAAAAAACCCTATACAATATTTTGAATATAGTAGATTGATCCATTTTGTCCTGTGGGTAAAAATGGTTAATAGTAAGATAATTAAATTTTAAGCATTCAGGGAAAGATTTGATATCTTTTTCATCAATATAAGGATGTTCATACTAAGATATAGGCCAAGGGGTACAAGATAGATTAGATGTAAGGCTTGATTAAGTAAGGCATGTGTATAACTAAGAGGAATAGCTAGGGTCATGATTTTTCCAGGTGTAAAAGATTAAGGTGCTACATAATCATAAAATATCATCTACATTTTGTATGGTAAATCTATTAGATCAAAGGTGGTGATCTTGTTATTGTTCTTAAGATTATTCATAATATCCATAAAATAAGCATGCTCAATATCACTTAGAACTTATGTTTCATGTAATGCTTCATACAAGATATCCTTTTAAATATTAGATTACTTTAGGAGCTCAATGATCGAAATATTTTCATGTGTATTTATCAATTTGTCAATAATGTCATATCCCTTGGATTTTATGACAATCCTAGGTTTAGATGGCACTTGTTATAAACTAACAAGTGGTAGGGTGGGTAAAGCAACCTCCCCTCTTCAAGTAGTAACATCATAGACCAAGGAATATAATATAATCCATGGGTAAATAATGGGTGCAAAATGGTATTTGTCATTTGAATAAGATATAGTTAGGATAAAATGTTGAGAGTATACATGTTGGCATCTAGACATTGGCTCTATAACATTATAAAATGAATTTTGAAAAGATATTAAGTGTTGTTTTTGCTTAAAACCCCTCTCCTTATTGGCATGAATTTGCTTATAAGATATGAAAAGATAATTAATGTATCAAACCATAAAAACTATGACATATTGGAATCTAAAATGGTAAATAAAGGCATCCATATTATACATATTTTATATGACAATCAAGGACCAAAAATAGAAAAACTAAAAAACCGTAATGACCTAGGGTTTGATATTCAAAGATCAGGTTCACCAAATGTTTAAACCTAAAATGGATCTAGATTGGTGTTATTTAGATTGTATTAAAGGGGTGTCTAGAAATAAAATAACAAAAGGGTGATAATCAAATCTATAATAGGCCAGTTAGATGTTAAACTCATATATAAGCATACATTTAATTTATTGAGTTGAGATAGTCTAAATATGTAAAGTATAACTATGTTATATATATAAATGATAAATAAGTGAACTAATTAGCTTATTATGATCTTAATGTAGTTTCAAATCTAGAATAGGCTAAAAGGATATTCTAAAATAGCCATCAGATTCTAGTTTTGATTCATCTAGATTTTTAAATAGTAACATCACCCTGGAATGGTTGTAATGATGTTACTATCTAGGGTTAATGTTAATGTCCTATATGAAATGTATACTAAAAAAGGATATGACCACCTAGATGTTTATGGGTTTTGATTTGATTTAACTCTAGTGTATTCATATATGGTTCAGGGACTGTCTCTCCTTGTGAAATGACAAAACCCTAGATTTTAATGCTCAATATGACCTTGTGGGAAAATGGGTTAGTAGACACATAGTTTTAAGATTACCCCAATGACCCCACTATAAAAATATGTTGCCTACATATACAATATTCTAAATAGGGACTTATACTAATTTGGTTATCCCCTATGTGTTGGGTTGTGTGTGAATCAAATAATATATACAAACTAAGTAAAATAATGACCTATCTTATAACTTGGAAAATAAAGATCTTGGGTTGATATTTTAGAAATTTAGACCTATAGATTTTTTTTACCTATGACTGGTATAGAAATAGGGATTTTTGATCAATCGAATGCTTGATAGAGTGTTTTTGACAAAATTACCTTTGGTCTCTTTGATATTTTCTAGGTGGGGAATGAATGAGGGTTGATCTTATATTTATATCAATCATTTTATAGTAATAACTCACATTAAATCACTTAGGCTAACCATCAAGTTATGTTACATTTTCAAATTAGATTAATTTAAGGCATTAGACACTTACATCGAGATAGGATAGTAGCATTGACACTACTATCTACCTCAGATGTTAGCATCCAAGGAAAAAAAGAATAGGTATATGTATAGAACTTGTGGATATGGAAGATATGTACATTTTAAGCATTCTATGTAAGATAGAAGGCATGGTTCATCAACATAAGACTAGCCAGACTAAGCTATATAGGCTAAGGAGCATAAGTTAGAGTAGATGTGAGACTTGCAAAAGTATCAAAGGGATAGAATTGAGAGGAACAACCAAGGTCTAAGTTTACCAAGTGTACAATATTGAGGTGTTATTGATCATAAAATATTGTCTACACTAGTAAAATGGGATTTTTGTAACCACAATAGTAGATTTTATATACTAAATAATGGTTTTGTGACCAAAGTGGTAACATCATATTTTTTTTCCCTTTTTTGTATTCTCTTATAAATGATGAACTCATCCTGTAAAACAATGAGTTCATTTTTCTAATCAATGAGATTTCTCTATATTTTTAGGAATTAGTCCTTACATTGTATTTGGATTATATTATTTAACATAATATATAAAAAATCATATATTAATGTGATATAGGAGGTTCAACCAACTCATTTATTTATACTAGGGAGGTTAATAGTTGAGAATTTTGATGGATTGGTTATATCCTTGAATATAAGAGAGTCATTCCTATATATTTATATAATATTGAAAGATAATGTATTAGAGTGTGATAGAAAAATATTATAATATATTGTGTGTTCATTATATCATTCTCTATATAGTTCAATTGTTTGAATAATTACATAAAGAAAAGATCTTATAAGCTCATCCTTTACCTATAAATGGTATCAAAGCAATATCTAATCCTTTGAATTCTAAGGATGAACATAGGAATTTTCACTATGCTTTGTCCTTATGTATGTAGTCGATAATAAAAAATTGTCATCATTGATATTTTTTACTCTATGAATTCTTTATGTTCTAATTTTAGATCCTCTTAGTTGGGAGACAAGTAATTGATGAGAAAGAAGGCATAAGAAGTCATAAAAAGTAAAGCAAACTATATCTAATCTCATCTACCTTTATGTAAAGTTTACTTCTATGTGAATTTATGGTTGTGTTGGAGACATTTTTAAACCAAAAACTAATCTTCATGTAGTATTAATCTCCATTTTGGATCTATATCAAGTGTTCTACATATTTCCTATACATAAAAATTAATTTGATGGTAAATTTGATCTATGTCAACATTCAAATAGATAGACATTACATCCATCCTCAATGGCTTGGCATTTGACTATCCATGTGAACTATCATTAATTTCTCCCCACTCATCAATCTATTCATGGTGGGTGAGTTATTCATGTTATACAAGTTATTCTTGACTCAGATCGTGTTCCCCCTAAGACAACTAGGAGGACTACCTAGAACTGATTAGTTTTGTCAATTTTATGACTTGAATAAGCTCCAAAACTATATATTCTCTCTACCCCAACACTTCATTATTAGTATTGGATCTCCTTAGACTATCTCTTCAATGATCTAAGCAACATTTTAGGTGACAATTTAGATGATGGTTCTACCCTAATTGGTGGCAAAACTTTTGGGAGCCATAACTTTTTCACCATAGCTTCATTTGACTCTCCATTTGAGCCATTGGAAATCTAAGAATGAGGGTAATGTTGTGATATGGCACCAAGATCTTCTTGGTGGGTTTTTAACCCTAAAAACTAAATGCCAGTGCCCCAATTTTTAATTTTAGTAGTGCAATCTAAAAATAGTAAGTTTTTAAAAATAGTAATTCCTCAAATTTTGTATTTTTGTGAATCATGGAATTTGAACCAATTAATCTCCCTAGTGATTGGTGACCTTCCACATCCTCCTCCTATTATAAAAATGTGTATAAATGAATATGTAACTCAAAAATAAAATCAAACATCTCATTTCAGAGATAGGCATATGTTTAGATTTGTAAGCTTGATCAATAAAACATCTCTTCTCAGAGATAGCATTATTACAATTGTGTTGTTCTTATTTATTGAATTATATTTCAACCAAATATTCTGAGTTTTGGATCATTCAACCAAAGCCTTTAATATATGACAAATAATTTCAAAACCCACTCAACATTTGTTTATTGTCTTGGCTCACTATCTTCCAAACTTTCCTTGGATTGTTATCTCTATATCTAATACATAGATATATATGAGCATTTATTAATATGATAACCACTCAAATTCTAAAGTGACTATTTCTTGGTCCAAACACCCTCATTCAAGTGGCACTCAAATCAGTGAGTGTGTATCTTCTAATTGCTTTCAATGGTATTGTCTTCTTTAAATTCCACATAACCTATAGTTCTATACATCACCTCAATTCAATCAAGTGGTATTTAAGATGATCAAAGGGTCAAAAGGTGATTAATGTGTTAAAATTAAGTTTCTTTTGTTTGATATAGTCATAACCATTGAATGGTTAATGTCCTCAAAAATCCAAAAGTGACAAAAAAAATTAAGATTAATAGATTTTTGTTTATTGTCAGTTTAGTCCCAAGTGCTTTTATGTTTATTAAATGGCTAAAGTCATACCCCCAAAAAAAATCATTAGTTTTAATTACTCCATTTTTTCAATAGTATATATTGTGATATTATTGTCAAATGTCTTTGTAAGAGTGTTGATAATCTTTTTATATAGTTTTTTGATTATCATAGGGTCCATATTATTAGTATGTCAATAGTCTATTTTATTGAGTCAATATGTTGTTTTAGTATTTTATTAATTATTTTTAGGTTAGAGTCTTTGTATAAGTGTTATATTCATTTTGGGATCAAATTCATGTGTCATCAAAAGTTAAAATATAAAATGAATCAAAAATAAAGAGTCGTTATTTTTTCCATGTCAAGTTGTGTCAAAAAAACTTAAAATAAAATAAATTGCCTTGCAAATGCATTTTTAGTGGAAACCGACATCAATGTTGTTTCACATTGTGGGAAGGAAGTTATACACATAAATCCAATGTGTAAATTGTTGAGATTCAAATATTCATTAGCTGAGTAAGAAGTAGACCTAAAGGAATTTGGAGGCATTGAAGGATGAAAACCATTCAAGCCTCTCGTTAGCCACTAGTGATGGGGCCACTTTTACTTTAGTGGCATGTGATTTCAATTGTTTGGATTTTAGTTTTTTAGCTTTTTTAATGTGTTGTGAAAATAAAAATAGATAAGTATTCCTATTCATTTGTGAGTATTCCCCATATAATCCCTTTTTTAGAAACATTATAAAATTTTGATCAAAATGTATTGTAGTAATCATGATTGGAAGGTTTTTGGTAAACCAGAAAAACCAATTATGTAAGGTTTTTGGTGAACTTGGAAAACCAATTGCGTAAGGTTTTTGGTAAACCTACAAAACTAATTTTGAAAGGTTATTGATACACCTGCAAAACCCATTAGGTAAGGTTATTGGACATAGCTAGGAAAAATAATTAGTAGACAAGTGTGGAGGATGAGAAAAATCATAGGTCTTTGTCCATGCCTAGGTGGTGGCCATATCCATCCATAAAATCCATTTTTAATAATATAATATTTTGGAGAAATGTGCATTGGCACATGTATTAGTTTTATGAAATCCTAATGCTACATAGTTGATCATGAACACACAAAGGTGGTACACTATAATTGGAGAATGTGATATGTTTTACCATGTAATAACTAAGGGGGGATGTTAGGAATTATTAGTCTTTACATTATATTTGGATTATATTATTTATCATAATATAATTTATTAATATTGTAAATGATGTTTTAGATAAACAAATCATATATTTATGTGAGACTGGGCAGTTCAATCCACTCACATATTTAGATGAGGGAGGTTAGTGGTTAAGAGTTTTGAAGGATTGGTTATATCCATGAGTATAGGAAATACAATCTTATATATTTGTATAATGTCAAAACATAATGTGTTAGAGTGTAATAGAGAAATGTTATAATATATATTGTGTGTTCATTATATTTTTCTCTATATGGTTTGGCTATTTGAATAATTTCATGAATTAAAGCTCTGATAAGCTCATCTGTTACCTATCATACAAATGGAAATATTTTTATGTAAATAATGACATTGACTTGTATATCGATGAGATCACCAAGCTACAAACTACCCAAATTTTGGAGGCTCATTCAAGGTAGTCTAGAGTCCATTTTTATTATTTTTTAAAAAATTGTGTGTTTTCTCATGGATTTTATAATTATGTAGTTATTTTGGCTTAATGTTGCATATAGTTCTCATAAAACATAATGTATAATAATGTTAATTCATTTACCGTTAAGTTGTGCATAGAAGCGAACCTATTAAAAATATAACGTGTTTTCCATAGCTTTCACTTACCAAATATCAAATTATAAACCCTTAACTTATTGCTTATAGGATCACTATCTAAGGGGTGGTTATTATCGACAACAAAAAAAGTTTTATTAAAATTCAGATTTAGTGGTAAAACAAAAAACCAACGCTTTAATTTAGTGATTTTAAAAACACTTGCATTTATTCATTTGCTTAAATTACTTTTAGTTTCTTGTCTATTTTTTTAAATTATCATGTCTATGATCTCCCCTTGCCCCATTTAGGGAGTTTGGGTGACAAAAAATCATGTATCTTACTTTTTTATAATTTACCAAAAATATTGATTGAAGTATGCTCTTATCTTTCCCATTCATGGGGTCTTGAGAATTAGAAACAAGCACATCTTTCCTTTTTTATTTTTGAAGATGTAGGGTGGACTTCATAACCTTATTATCTCTTAGGTTGGTGACTAGGATATCCTTACCCAGTATTCATACCAACTTCTCTATTTGAGAGGGCATATAAGATGAGGCTACGCTAGTGGTATCTTAGCTGAAATGTCCTTTAAAGTTTGAATTTTCCAATAAAACTTCACTAAAATCTTACTAATGTAGTCATCACAAAGAGACTAGACCCTTTGGTGAATGGCTTGTTAAATCTCAACATCTAATTGGCATATTTGTGCCCTTCAAGGACCATCTCAAAATCTAAATGAAAACTTTAGAATAGAAGTCTCTTTACTAGATAATTCTCATTAATATATTGATGCAAAGGTATTATCCCTCGAAGATTGTCTTTTTATATGAACCTTTAAGATATGGGTGGGATTAAAACACCACCATAATTTTTTTAATTACTTATTGAACTATTAAAATTTTAATCCTGTCAAAGGTGACTATATCAAAGGATCAGTGATTATGTTGTAATCATGTGTTAATTACTAAAGTATATTTATGATTACTTGTGTGTTGAAGCTTGATCATTATGTCAAAAACCCATTTGTATTTAAATAAAAACACATCCAATAATAAGTAAAATCTAAAAACATAGTCTAAAACATAGTCCATACCATACCTACAAGATGAGGTGTTAAATGCCCAATTTCTTGACTATCTTTACCCCATCTTAGCATTATGTTGGCTAATTATAATATTAGGCTACTCAAATGGAATTTTTATACTATCCAATTGAAAACCATTCAAATGAATTCCATGTATCTATTTTGGAATCAATTATTCACATTGGGTCACTTTTGACATGATTCTATACCAAGTCATTCCAAGCTAAATTTGGTTCATCTTAAACCGTGTACCAAGCTAATTCCATGCCATATCAGGTTCATTTTGAACTGCATACCAATCCAATTCTATGCAATATTAGGTTCATTTTGAACCATATACTAGTTCAATTCTAAGCCAAATCTAGTTCATCTTTAACCACATGCCAAATCATTCCAATCTTGATCATGTGAATCTTGAACCACATTCCCATTCTAATCTGATTAATCACTAAATATATGATAAACCATTCCAATTTTGATTAGGTTCATCTTTAACCACATTTAAATTCTAATCCAATTCATATTTAATTATATAAAAAACCATTCTAATTTGATCATGTTCATTTTCAACAAAGTTATAATTATAATTATAAATTAGGTTAATTTTGAAGCCAAATAATTAGAACAATGCAAAATCAGGTCTATTTCAACCAAATATAATTATTTTGAGTCCATCGCATGCTAATTAAAACCACTTATAATGTTTCAATTCAATCTCTTGCACCTTTTAATTAGGAATGATAAATTCATATCATCCATATTTTCTTTTATTTAAATCATACCAAGTTAGGACCAACCTCTTTGGGCCAATTTCATTAAAGACCAATTTATTTACATGCATATTTTCTTGGGGACATATTTTCTACCATATTTAACCATGAAATTTGAAACTAATTTGGATAAATCCCTATTCAAACAATGCAATAATACCATCATTTAAAATATCATAGAAGAGGGAGCCAAACTCTTATCTAATGTTCCTCTGGATGTATTGCACACCTTTATTTAATAAGAGGAAATACCTATGTTGAAGAGGAAACTTGTAGACCCACACCAACATAATCATGTCATTAATTCTCAACTATAGTATAATGGTTAGCTCTTTACTGATCAACTCATGGTTGCTTTAGAGACCTCTCTACCTACTACTTTACTTTATAATTCCTTGTCTACTTGTATCATATCCAATGTGGTTTTAGAGACACAAAAAATCCAATAATTTCCCCTCCAAATGCCATTATCTATTGAATACCCAAGTAAATCCAAGTATGATAAAATCATAATTATATATGGCCACTGCCATAAACAATTCAAGATAATCAACCCATATTTGACATTTTTGTTGAATCAATGATCCTTGACCAAACTCAAACCATTTTTGGTCCACTTTTATTTGTTGAATGATCTCTATTTAATGAAATACCCATATTCGATGAGCCTATCTTTGAAAATCCCATTATTATTTAGTAATGGCCCATTATTCATCCATTACCAAACATTACCCACTTTAGAAAATTCCTTCATCCCAAAGCCTTCATTTCTAAGTGACAAATGAAAAAGCTACTTGAGTACAATACAATTAGATAGGCCCTTTTTAAAATATTACATATAATAAGAGGGAGGGTGAATTAGTTGTATTGAAATATTAATCCAATTTCACTTAATATTCATGAAGCATTCATTCACTTACATACATCAATTAATGCACACATAAGCATTTATGAGAGCAAACAATATAAGGAAATGAGATATATGTGAGAAAACCTATAGGGTAATAAAACCCATTAATTAATAAATTTTAATACTATCCTATAATCAATTAGTCAATATTTTAGTGAGTCACCAACCCCACAAGGAGCACCAACCCCTCACTTAGTCAAGCACCAACTCAACTAGTGCATCTAGCAAGCTTAAACTTGTAAGGAGGTTCCAACCCACTAGTAAACCAAGGACCAACTAAGCTAAATTGAATCTCTGATCACCCTTGGACAATTTTTTATTACTCAACTAAATATTATCTCATATGTTTTCTCTTCTCACACTTATTTCTCTATCAAACATCCTATTAGGTCTTCTCCCTTAATTAGCCCTCTCTTTAGCATAATTAGGTCAAATGACCTTGATCAAAACCTACACAAACATAGTTATATACTCATGTAATATTAATATTAGTTTTATAATTCTATTAAATCCCTTAACATGTTCTCTAAAACTCTATATTCTTCACTCAATAGCTCAATATTATAACTAGTCAAAATAGGCTTATTAGGCCTTAACATTATATTTGATTCTTTATCATACCCATATTGTTTAGATAAAGCCCTTTTCATACTTAGATTATGATTTAAATAAATCACTACACATGTTTCACAATAGAAACAAACATTTCATAGGTTTTTCATTACCCTTAAGGGTTAAAACCACCATTAGGCCTAATAGAGACCTAATGCAATTAGGCCTTCATTAAGCACATGTTTCACTTAGACCTCCTTTGAACACTTTGATACTTTACCAATGGATGAAAAAATTCATATGTCACTTTAATATACCCATCCTAATCTCTCATTATGTCCCCAACATAATTTGGCTCTTTTCACTCCTTGAACCATCCAATTAGGTCTACTTCGCCAATAGGCCTTCTCAATACCAGAAAGTTTGTTTTACAAATTTGAACCATATGCACAAATTTTGCATATAAACCATACATAAAATTATATATATTATTTTTATGACTTAATATACTTTTAACAAATATTTTTTATTCACCACATAGACCAAAAGGCTTCAAGAACACTCCTGTAGATGGCTTACTCTGAACCACCAAACATTATCAACCAACAGTCAAAAACATTTGGCTCTCCATATTTGAAAAATGACTTAAAATGAGGAAAAATACATAAAAATTATCCTATTATACATTTATAACAGCTTAAATATAATGGTATCCTCCAAATTAGTGCAAAATGACTCAAAAACATCATTTTCACACACACTCAAAAAGTTGCCTGTAGCACTAAAAACCCATTCATGAAAATAAAGTCATGGAACACATGTGGGAATGCTTATCTAATATTATAATGGTTTTATGTGAACCTTTATGATCCTTATATATTCTCTGAAAATATATATTACATGGTCATATATCAATATTGGTCTTACAAACCAATCTCACTACTTCACTCCACACAGACTTCATTGTGTTACATAGACCAGTTTGATGACAACTTTTTGCTTGAGTATAGGAATAATAAATACTTATACATAAATTTTATAGTATTTATATGTATTAAATAATTTACCCATGTATTAGGATCCATCCCTAGTCCTTTTTAACTAATCCCTAATCTCATTCTTATTCTCACCTAGTTTTCTCACTATTTTGCTCATTAGGCATGTTTAGCGATAGTCAAACTTCTATAACTAGTTTAGCACATTTTTCATTTTAAACATAATAATAAAATTTAATAATAATAAAATATAATTATTAAACATCATCCTCCATCTATTTTCATGCTTTGACCTGGTCAACCCTACCTGTTACATCAAAATTCCTAAAATTAAGGGTTTTCATGTAGCTTCTAGTCACTGTCAAGACAAAAGAAACCATCTGAGGGAACCTTAAAGAGTAATTTACATGTTATAAACACAAAATTAGGTAAAAATGATAATTATAATTCATAAATTATTAGATATTTCTTATCAGGTCATTATAAGGGCTTTTAGAGGGTTTTGACTGGTTTCACTTCTTAGTAATCATTCATAAAGGATTGACCCTCATCTTCAAAACCAATGCCAATAAAATAAATATAGGGACATTACCCAACTTACATGAATTTTTAAATATCTCAATTAAATTTTTCACATTCCAACAAGTACAATAAATCTCTTCTCGCATCTACAACACCCCATTCTATGCACACAAGGAATAATATCATAGGTTTTCATGGTTTCTCCTTTAGGTATAGACTTCAAACTTTTTATACATATTTAACATGACATATTATACATATATAAATTATTTAAAATAAATATCATCCTTGGAAATGATCTTGACCCCTCATTAGTCCAGTATAGGTCACTTTGCATACTAGGCCTTACACTATCAGTCATACTTAGATTATGATCATGCCTTATAACCTCTTAAACTATCTTCAACACTCCATCCATATATCATGTGATCTCTCATACACTACAAACCTTGATCACACAGGTCTCAGATGGCTCAACTCATTATTCTACTAGACCTATGTCATTTCACTAAGTATTTCAAGTAAAGATTAATCCTCAAAATTAGACCTTGAAACTCATCAATAAACTCCTTTATCTCTTGCTCATTGTTAACATAGTTAGGAAAATTTTTAATGCCTTTAATAACCCAAATCATAAATTATTTACCATGCATCATGCATACATATTCTTCATATATCTAGGCTAGGCTACTCAAGATACCTAGTACCCAAATTTTGGACACAAATAAGCTAGCTCTTAATGATACCATTCTTTAAACATGATCCTCTGAAGACAAAGCTACTCTCAATAGACTTATGAGATTTTTCATATCACTATATTATAACAGGAGCTCATATATAATACAAGTAATTTTTGACCCATGTTCCTACTTTGTGTGCTCCTGACTACTTAGAGCTCAATCAAGATGCTTCCCTTGTATCTTAAACATGATCTTGACATATCATTGATCCTCAAAAAATTACCTGGTTGCCTTCAAATTTTCTCTCAATGGGGAGACTAAGCTTCTTATCACACATCACTTCACCAAGCATGACATCAATTCTAACTTTTGACATGAAGTAAATTCAACTTAACTTTGACATCAATGGAAACATCAATGCCTTAAAACTAAAACTAAGAACATACCTCAACAATTTTGCCCTTTATCATTAATGGAAAACACTCTTAATCAAAGTATATCCTTCTCTTTCCTTCAAGATATATCTTATTCAATACTTTATCTTTAACCTAGGAATTTTCTCTCCCTCTGACATTAATGATAAATGTTCATCTTCTTGGTAACTATTTGATCCTTGGACTTATTGGCCAATTTAGGCCACATACAAAGATTTTACTAGGATGTATCAGCTGAGTAGAGTTCTTGATTGAGTGGATGATAAAATGATAAAATAATAAGATCAAATGTCACTTGAAATCTTTTTAAACACTATAAGAAAGCTTAAAGTGTGATTTATTGATCTTTGAGAAGCTAGTCTTGAAATATGTCTAGGATTATAAGAGTGAAATATCCAAGTAGGTTTATATGGT
This sequence comes from Torreya grandis, assembly GCA_037957365.1. Classification (NCBI taxonomy): domain Eukaryota; kingdom Viridiplantae; phylum Streptophyta; class Pinopsida; order Cupressales; family Taxaceae; genus Torreya; species Torreya grandis. The sequence continues at coordinate 905,265 of JARHVA010004599.1, forward strand.
GATCATAGAATTCAAGAACATAAGTTAGGTTACACAAAGTATTAGAAGCTAATTTGGGCCTTAGAAATTTAAAAAATAGTTTCTAGAAGAAGTCTAGAAGAGCCAAACCATCACAACATGTTATGTAGGAGCAAATAGGTCAATTTGGTTATGCATTTTTATAAATGCACTTGGAAAGCCTCTCAAGGACAAAGGATCACATGGATATTATGTTTTTCATGCCAAGATCATCCTCTAAAAATTTAATATCTTGATAAGTTCTCTATCTAAAGATATAAGCTTTCAAAATTGAACTAGCAAAGTGGGATATGTGTAGGAATGTCAAGTTAAAACCATAGGAAATAATCATTTAAATTCAAAATATTCCAAGAATCTTGAGAATAAACATGAAGTTACCAAGTGGAAAGATTTTAGATGCTCGAATCAAGATCAATGGTACATGGGTGATAATTAATTTATTGGGTCCAGATAGATAATGGATCACATTTAATCATACATAAATGGGTTAATGATGAGTGAGAGGTCAAAAAGGTAGCAAATATTGAGGACAAAAATGGAGCTATTAAGTGCCATGATTATGGTTCACTCCTAAGAAAATCAATAGTGCACATTTAAATCATGAAAAATTAGTTCAATAGTATGGATCAAATTCAAAGAGTTAATGACCATAGATTGAGTGTGAGGATGCCACATGGCATAAGAATAGGAACTATATGAGAACTAACTATAGGATGCACAAAATGCACACAAGATTTACAAGTGTCATGATCAAGGGGCCTAGTTCAAGATTAATAGCTACTATTAAAATTTAAATCCAAGAGACTTCAAATGGAGATAAAATATAATCCAGTTAAAACCAGATCAAATATTTCAAAGGGCATATGCCACCATTAGAGATTTGTTGAGAAAAATTAAGTATAAGACATAGTCATATAGTCAATATTATCAATGTTGAAATTATGTCACCATTAAATCTCAGTCTCAACCTTGGTTTTGATGATTTATAACTTATATGACCCATTTTCTAGGGTTGTGGTATTGTTTCATGACTATGATCATTTCTCTTTAAATAATATATGTGCATATGAAGGAGATTCTTCCTAGGCCATTGTCCTTCTTTCTTGCCTCTTTTAACATTTTTTTCAATCTATTTATAGGTCTAGATTTATGTACTTTTTCCACTGATGAATGCATAGTGTGAGTATTAGAATTCTTCTTTGCTTCTTTGATTGCTTGGTGAGCACAGTTCATCAAATACTTATGCAATTAGCTATTTTATGAGGTTGTGTGAGATAATATTGTATTATGTTGATCTAGAGTGTGTGTTTAAGCTTATATGAGTGTCTCACTTAGTTAGGTGCATCACCTTTTTAGCTTTATTAGGAGCCCTATTTCCCTTTTTCCAACCCTTTTCCTAATAGTAGCATTAGTTTCGGTGATCCATCATGAGGAAGTCAACCATTTTTAAAGGTTCAACCTCATCTTAGGAAACCCATAGCCTAGGGTTGTTCCCATATTGTGGTTAGGAGTGGAGGATCCTAAATAACTTCTCTACAAGGGTGAAATTCTATGTCACAATAGGACCTAAGAAAACATACATTTTCTCTCAAACAAACTCATCAATCCTTTATATCATAAACTAGGCTCACATACATATTCATGATACATGATTGGGTCCCTTTGTCTTCATGAAGGTTTAATACATTTTAAAAATGGTGACTTGATTTGATCAAGTCATTATGAAAAACTTTTATGGCTTGTCTCTTGTGATCTTAACTATAATAGACTTTTTTACTAAATCTTGAAACTGAAAGTCTCTTAAGACCACAAAACTCCACTTATGATCAAGAATTCTTCATGCTTCTTTCTAACTAGCTGAGTATCTCCATGAAGCCTAATGGAGTTACCTCTCCTCTAGAGAGTTAAAATAGCATAAATTAAATATATTCCTATATTTCCATGTCCTTGTAGAACTAAACCTCATTCATGATCCTTTTATGCTTTATTAGTCCTTCTAGGTTGACCTCCTCAATATTTTGAGCAACATTCTAGCTTGATTTATTGGTATTGACTCCTTCATTAACAATCTAAGTATATAGAGAAAATTCTTATCATTCCTATGTACCTTGATTATGCTCCATAATGGTAAATAATCCACTTGAATTTGTAGGTTGGTCATCAACCTTAACTATCTTGGGTTTTCACTTACTATCTTGTCTCTTTCTTGTATTCTAGAAGCCTCAAAATTCTTATTTTGTCTTGAGAAATCATGCTTACAATATTTTTCAATGTGACCAACCTTATGACAATTGAAACATATTATCCTTTTATAATAAATCATACCATGACCCATACTCTTAACTGATAGTTCTCCTTGTAGTTACATGCAAATTAATTCTTGAAGGGCCTTCTATAATGCCTTGCTCTATGATCAAATTAGTTACATAAATAATAATAGACATTGAAAAGATTAGAATACCTTATGTTAATAGATATATTCATAGTTTTGACCTTTTTTCTATCATCACCTTCATTCTTTGGTTGATATTTGACCTTTTTTATCACATTAGTGTCTTTCTATTGATCTCTAATGAAGCCAAGGCCTACTTTATCATTAAAAATCTTTAGACTACTCAAAATATTGTCTATATCATTGGTAATATTTTCAAACCTCACAAATTACTTAACCTTATTTGATGTTTGTTTCAATTCATCTCCCAAGGTGTTCACTCCAGCTACATACCTTGTACATTCTTCTTCTTTTGCCTCTAGGCCTACAGTCACAATTTCAAGTTGACTCTCCACCTGTTTGACTATTTCCTCTTATTCCTTAGAGTTTTTTCTTAGAATAGATTAAAATAAGTTTATATTCTATTCATAATATTTGATAAGAGATTTAATCACCCTATTCTTATTATTTACCATCTTTAATTCCTCTAGGGTGTTTATCGGCTCAGTCTCAAAGTCCACCTCATCTCCTTATTTATCTGAATCACCAATAGTACCTCCAACCTATGTGGATTATTAAAGATTTTAGAAGCTTAATTTTTCAGCCATGAAGAGAGCCTCATTTACATCAGGACCATCACCTTCATGATCACTCTCTAAAACACTTCTCTCACTCTCATCAAATGAGTTGTAATCTTCCTTGGTGTAAAGACTCCTTTTATTTTTGAAGAACCTTTTCTTGTTGTCATATATTCTAAAGTTTTTATTGATATTATCAGATATATAACACTTTTTTTCATCATCATGATCTCCCACATCCTTGTTTTATGCTTATGAGGACATATGTTGGCAAAGTGTCCTACCTCTCCATAGTTGAAGCATTTAATAGGTAGCTTGCCCTTGTATTTACCTAAACATGTCTTCAACTTTCCTGCAAACATAGATATCAAAAAATCATCATTAATATTATATTCATCATTATCTTTGACTTTATTACCTTGTGACTTATTCTCTTTTGGCTTATTTTTTGCCTTGAATGCAGCTTCCTTCTTTGCAGGTCTTCCTTCACTTATCCTAATATTATAGGCTATTAGGGTTTCATGAATTCCATCCATCCCTAGCTTGTCTAGATCTTGTATTTATTCAAAATCACATGCCTTGGAATCAAATTTATGAGTTAGAGACCCTAAAACCTTTTGAATAATAGTAGTCTCTTTCAATTTCTCCTAGACCTCTTATGATTTTGACCACTTCATCAACCCTTAACAAGTAGGTTACAATGGTCTCATCTTCATTCATCTTTAGACTTTAAAATTATCTTCTATGGGTTTGTATCTTGGCCAATTTGACCTTGTATTATCCCTCATGAATAATTTTCAACTTATCCCACATTTATTTGGTAGATATATAGTGCATTACCTTCATAATTTTTGCCTCTGATAAGCCATATATAATACCATTCATTACTTTTGAGTTATTGTCACTAGCCTTCTTACCTATTTCATCCATAGGGGGAATAATGGGTGAATTATACCCATCCAATACTTATTTCCAAACATAATGACCTTAAGACATTAGATATGTACTCATCTTAACACTCTAAAAGGCATAATTGGATCCATTGAAAAATGGAGATTTACTTGTAGGAAAAACTAGACATATTAGCTTATTTATAATCTCCTTTAGGTTTTAAGACCTCATTTGAAGTACCTGATATGATAAAAAATATTGGAAGTGTAGCTACTGTGAGAGGGGGTGAATCAGTTGTATTAAAATAGTCCTCCAATTTCACTTAAGATTCATGAAGCATTCATTCACTTGCATACATCAATTAATGCACACATAAACATCTATGAAATAAAATAATATATATGTATGAAACCCTCTAGGGGAATAAAACCCAGTAGGGGAATAAAACCCACTGATGCACAACTTGGACTACTTTTCTATAAGAAATTAATCAATTTTTTAGTGAGGTACCAACCCCATAAGTTGTATCAACCCCTCACTTAGTCAAGAGCCAACACAAATACCTTGAATATCTAATCAAAATTGGAAACATTTTTATTATTCAACTAAATATTATCTCCTCTATTTACTTGTCTTACATTTATTTCTCTCTCAAATAGCATATTAGGCCTTCTTGCTCAATTAGCCATCTCTTTGGCAGAATTAGGTCAAATGACCTTACTCAACTCCTGTACATAGTTATATACTCATGTAATATTAAAATAATTTATATTATTATATTAAATCCCTTAACCTCTCCTCTAAAAGTCTATATCATTCACTCAATAGCTCAATATTCTAACTAGTCAATAAAGGCTTATAGGCCTTGACTTTATACTTGATTCTTTCTCATACCCATCTTGGTCTACCAAAGACCTCATCATACTTCTATTATTATTTAAACATATCAATACACACGTTTCACAATTTAAAAAAACATTACATATGTGTTTCATTACTCTTAAGGGCTAAAACCACCATTAGGCCTAATAGAGACCTAATGCAATTAGGCCTTCCTTAAGCACATGTTTCACTTAGACCCCCTTTGAACACTTTGAGCCTTCACCAATAGATGAAAAAATTAATATGTCACTTTAATATACCCCTCATAATATATCCTTATGTCCCTAACACCATTTTTATCTTTTCACTCCTTGAACCATCCAATTAGGTCTACTTCGCCAATAGGCCTTCTCACTGCCAAAAAAATTGTCTTGTAAATTTGAACCATATGCATAACTTTGACATATAAACCATACATAAAATCATATATATTATATTTATGACTTAATATACATCTAAAAATTAATTTTTCTTCACCACACATGCCAAAAGGCCTCAGGAACACCCCTATAGATGGCTTACTCAGAACAACCAAACATTATCAATAAATAGTCAAAAACATTTGACTCTCCATATTTGAAAAAGGACTTAAAATGGTTAAAAATAAATTAAAATTATACTATTAGAAATTTATAACACATTAAATATCATTTTATCTTCTAAATTAGTGTAAATTGACTTAGAAACATCATTTTCACACACTCAGAAAGTTACATGTAGCACTAAAAACACAGTCAAGAAAATCAAGTCATAGAAAACCTATGGGAATAATTACATGATATTAAAATTGGTTTTTTTTTAACCTTTATCATAATTATATCATCTATAAAAATATATATTTCATGTTCATATATCAATATTAGTCTTCAATACTAACCTCACTACTTCACTCTACACAGACTTCATTATCTTAGACAGACCAGTTTGATGATAACTTTTTGCTTGAGTATAGGCATCATAAAAAATTATACGTAAAATAAGATACTAGGTATAGGTATTTAATTATTTCCCCACACATTATGACCCATCCTTATTCCTCTACAACCAATCTCTAATCTCATTCTCACTCTTGCCTAGTTTTCTCACTATTTTGCTCATTAGGCTTGTTTAGCAATAGGTCAACTTTCATGACCAGTTTATAATATTTTTGGTTTTAAAACTACTCATAAAAATTCATGTTAATAAACTATAAGTCTTAAACATCATCTTTCATCAATTTTCATGCTTTGACCTAGTCAACCCTGGCTACTACATCAAAATTCTTGAAAAACAAGGGTTTTCATATAGCTTCTACTCTCTATCAAGACAAAAAAACCATTTGAGGAAACATTGAAGATTAATTTACATGTTTAAAACATAAAATTATGTCAATAATACCATTCTGATCCATAACAAATTAAATCTTTCCTATTGGATCATTATAAGGGTTTTGAGAGGATTTTGATTGGTTTCACTTCTTAGCAATCGTTCATAAAGGAATGCCCCTCATATTTAAAAACAATGCTATAAAAATAAATATATGGACCTTCCAAAACTTACATGAAGTTATAAATCTCTCATGTAAAGGTTTCACATTCCAATGAGTACAATAAATCTCTTTTTAGGTCTACAACACCCCATTTTGTGCATATAGGGAACCTTAACATAGGTTTTCATGCTCTCTCCTTCAGGTATAGAATTAAAAAAAATTACAAAAACTTAACATGACCTATCATACATATATAAATTCATTTTATATCTCTATCATCCTTGTACATGATATTGACCCCTCATTAGGCCATTATAGGTCACTTTGCAGACTAGGCCTTAATACTACCAGTCATACTTAGATTATGATCATGATTAAAACATCATAAACTATCTTAAAAAATCCATCCACATGTATTTTTATATGATATCCTGATTATACACAACCAACCTTACTCACACATGTCTCAAATGGCTCAACGCATCATCATACCAGACCTATATCATTTCACTAGGTCTTTTAAGTAAAGATTAAGCCTCAAAACTAGACCCTGAAACTCATCAATAATATCCTTTGTATCTTTCTCATTTTAAACACAATATAAGATAATTTCTCATGCATATAATAACCCAAATCACAAATTCTTTAAAATGCATCATGTATACATCTTCTTCATAGAGCTAGACTAGGCTACTCAAGATACCTAGTACTCAGAGTTTAGACACAAACAAGCTAGCTCTCAATGATATCCTTATTTAGACATGATCCTCTAAATACAAAGTTACTATCAATAGACTTATGAGCATTATCATATCACTATCTTTTACCAAGACCTCATATAGAATACAAGGACTTATTGACCCATGTGCTTACCTTGTGTGTTCCTTCATACTTAGAGCTCAATCAATATGTTTCCCTTGTATCTTAAACATGATATTTACTTCAAATTTTCTCTCAATAGAGAGACCAAGCTTCTTTTCCACACATCACTTCACCAATCATGACATCAATTCTAAATTTTTATATGAAGGACATTCAACTTAACTTTGACATCAATGCCTTAAAAGCAACACTAGGAACATACCTCAACAATCTCCCCCTTTGTCATTGATGGAAAACACTCTTAATAAAAAGTGATCATTCTCTTTCCTTCAAGTTGTATCTTATTCAATACTTGATATTTGACCCAAGAACTTTCTCCCCCTTTGACATTAATGAAAAAGGTTCATCTTCTTAGTATATATTTGATCCTTGGACCTAGGGAAACATACCTTTTCTCTAAAATAAACTCATCAATCATTTTTGTCAAAAACTTTATCATAGACTAGGATCACATACCTATTCATGAGACATGATTGGCTCCTTTTTTATTCATGAAGGTTTAAGACATTATAAAAATTATGAATTGGTTTGATCAAGTCATCATCCAAAGTTTTTGTGACTTGTATTTTGTGATCATACCTATAATATACTTCTTGACTGAACCTTAAAATTTTAATTCTCTTAAGACCAAAAAACTCCCTATATGATTGATCATCATTCATGTCTCTTTCTAACTTGTTGAGTGTTTCCATGAAGCCTAATGGATTCACCTCTACTCTAGAGATATAGAACAACATAAATTCAAGAGATTCTTAGATTTCCATGTCCTTGTAGGATTGAACCTCATTCATGATCCTCTTATTCTTTGTTATTAATTTTGGATTGACCTCCTCAATCTTTTGAGAAATATTATGGCTTGATTTATTAGTCTTGACTCATCAACAATATGAGAAGACAGAGAAAATTATTGGCATTCATTTATACATTTATTATTCTCTACCATGGAAAATAATCCATTTGAACTTGTAGGCTAGTCATCAACCTTAGCTATTTTAGGTTTCCACTTACTATCTTGTCTTCTTTCTTGTATTCTAGAAGCCTCAAATTTCTTAATCTGTCTTAAGAAAACTTACAGCATTTTACAATGTGACCAACCTTATGATAATTAAAACATATTATCCATTTATATGAAAACATACCATGACCCATACCTCTTTGTTTATGGTTCTCCTCATAGTTCCATGCAAATTCATTCTTTAAGGGCCTTCTAAAATGCATTGCTCTATGACCAAATTGGTTACATAAATAACAATAGACATTGAAATGATTATCATACCTTATGCTAATATATTTCCTAATAGTTTTGACCTTTGTTCTATTAGAACCCTCATTCTTTGGTTGACCTTTTTTATCACATTAGTGTCTTTCTCTTGATCTCTAATGAAGCGAAGGCCTATTTTTTCATTAGCAGTCTTTCAACTACTCAAAATATTGTCTAGATCATTGGTACTATTTTAAAACCTCACAAAATACTTGACCTTATTTGATTCTTATTTCAATTCCAATCTCAAGGATCCTTTAGGCTTGTAATCAAAATTTCAAGTTGACTCTCCACCTGTTTGACTATTTCCTCTTATTATTTGGAGTTGTTGCTTAGCCTAGATTTAAACAAGTTGATTTTCTCTTCATAATATTTGATAAGAGATATCATCACCCTATTATTCTTCTTTACCATCTTCAATTCTTCTAAGGTATTTATCAACTTAGTCTAAAATTCCACCTCATCTCCTTATTTATCTAAATCACCAACAACACCTCCAATTCATATGGATTATTTTGGATTTTAGAAGCTTGCTTCTTCAGCCATGAAGATAACCTCACTGACATTAGGACCATCACCTTCATGATCACTCTCTAAAACACTTCTCTCACTCTCATCAGATGAGCTTCAATCTTCCTTGGTGTGAAGACTCCTTTTGTTTTTAATAACCTTTTCTTGTTGTCATATCCTCTAAAATTTTTATTGACCTTATCAAATTTATAATACTTTTTATCATCATCATGATATTCATAATGTTCTCCATCATCCTTTATATTTTCATTATGAGGATATATATTGGAAAAGTGTCCTACCTCTCCATAATTGAATCATTTAAAAGGTAGCTTGCCCTTGTTTCTACCTGAACCTATCTTCAAATTTCTTGAAAACATAGCTATCAACTCGTCATCAATAATATCAAATTCATCATTATCTTTTAATTTATTAACTTTTAAATTATTCTCTTTTAGCTTATTTTTTTCCTTGAATGTCACTTCCTTCTTTTTAGGTCTTCCGTTACTTGTCCTCATCTCATAGGCTATTAGGGTTCTATGAACTCCATCCATCTTTAGCTTGTCTAGATATTGTATTTATTAAACAAGACATACCTTGGAATCAAATTTGGTATTTAGAGACCTTAAAACATTTTGAAAAATATTAATCTCTTTTAATTATTATCCTAGACCTCTTATGATGTTGACCACTTCATCAATCCTCAACAAGTAGGTTGTAATGGTCTCATCTTCATTCATCTTTAGACTTTTAAATTATCTTCTATGGGTTTGCAACTTGGCCAATTTGACCTTAGAATATGTTAGGATTGTGGAGCTAAAAGCTTCACTAATGCAGACATGGAGGAGGTTGCAGAATGAGTTGCTGAGTGTCAGAAGTGTTTGGCGTTGGTCTGGCCAACTGGCGTCGGCAGGGTAAGACAGGAAGGCAACCGACGTCGGTCATATATCGGCCAGCGTCGGCGACCCCAGGCAGACAGGGACCGACGTCGGTCGCCTGTGTGGTTCGACTGCGAGCTATCTACGGGCAGTTAGCTAACGAACCAAGTGTTTGCATGATGAGTGCTAATTTTAGACTCATAGCTGCGGATCTAATTATGGTAATTAGATGTCTAATCATTGTTTGGATGAGATCTATATAATAAACTCATGGTTGTATTGGAAAAGTGTGCTAGGGAGTAAGAGAGCATAATTATAAGCTCCTTCTGTGTGTGAGGTAGAGCAGTGGTGCGTTCCTCCTAGTACCTCAGTACCAGGTGTGTTGGTGCTGGATTGGAGAGCCAGCTGGGTTCTTCAAGAGTGTAGGATCTTGGTCACAGTTGCATGGCCTATATAGGAGATCTACATGGTAAGTAATATCGTTGATCTGCAGGTGTATGTGTGTGCAAGGTCGAGGTTCACAGGTGAATAGAACCATTGTTTGATTTGTAGGTGTGCAAGGTCATACAGACAGCAACACAACAGGGAGCAGTATCAGGCAGGATCTACTTGGAGTACAGGTGTGTACTCGGATAGAGCAAGAGGAAAGCAAGGGAGTTCCTTCCATAAGTATGGTCTGTTGAATTGCAAGTTGTTGCAGATTCATGGGAGATCTACTTGAAGTACCTTGAGTACTTGTGGAGCACGTGGAGTGCTTGTGGAGTGCGTGGAGCACTTGTGGTGTGCGTGGAGCACGGGAGGTGAACACCAACTCTGTATTTTGAGTTGGGTGTTGGGACCTGTGAGAGGGAGAGCTTTGGGGAGAAGAATTACTGTTCACTTGAGGTGTGGGAAACCTCTGTAAGGTGGTGGAGAAGAAGTGGCATCTTCTTTATTGTATTCTTTTCTGTATAAAGTGTTAATACAATTTGGTATTGTCTCTCATATGCTGTGTTATTCTGAATTCTAGTTACTAGGTGAATCTAGTTAATTTCCGCATATTAAGTTGCTTGGTTTGGTAATCAAATTGTGTGCTTCCGGTTTTACATCCTCCTCCCAACAGAATATCCCTTATGAATATTTTTCACCTTAGCCCACATTTATTTTGTAGATATAATATGAATCACCTTCACAAGTTTTACCTCTGATAAGCCACACGTAATACCATTCATTCCTTTTGAGTTATTATCACTATCCTTATTACATGTTGCATCTATAAGAGGAATAAGGGGTGCAGTATACCCATCCAAGACTAATTACCAAACATAATAACCTTGATAAATTATATATGTTCTCATACTAACACTCCAAAATTCATAATTGGATCCATTGAACAATGCAGCTTTGCTTGTAGAAAAATTACCTTGTGTTTGACTAGTTATCTTAGCTTGTTTAGAATCTCCTTTAGGTTGTAAGACCTCATTTAAAGGACCTAATCTAATACCAAATGTTTTAATTACATATAATAATATTGGGGTGAATTATTTATATTAAAATATTCCTCTAATTTCACTTAATATTCATGAATCATTCATTCACTTACATACATCAATTAAAGCACACATAAGCATTTATAAAAGCAAACAATATAAGGACATGAGATATATGTGGGAAACAATATAGGAGAAGGAAAACCACTTATTCACAACTTGTAATACTATCCTATGATAAATTTATCAACATTTTAGTGAGGATTAACCCCACAAGGAGCACCAACCCTTCACTTAGTCAAGAACCAACTCAAGTAGTGCATTTAGCAAACTTTAACCTGTAAGGAGGATCTAAACCCCTAGGAAAAAATGCAAAAATTAAAATACCATAAATATATAATCACATTTTTACACCTATTTCTTACTCAATTGAATATTATCTCCTCTATTTTCTCTTCTCACACTCTTTCTCTCTCAAACAGCCTATTAGGCCTTCTCGCTCAATTAGCCCTCTCTTTGGCAGAATTAGGTCAAATGGCCTATCTAAACACCTAAAAAAACATATTTAGATACTCATGGATTATTTATATAAATTATATGATTATATTAAATCCATTAACCTATTCTATAAAACTCTATATCCTTCACTTAATAGCTCAATATTGTAACTAGTCAAAATAGGCTTATTAGGCCTTAACTTTATACTTGATTCTTTCTCATACCCATATTGGTTTGAAAAGGACATCATAATAATTTTATTATGATTTAAATATATAAATAAACATGTTTAATAAATTTAAAAAACATTACATAGGTTTTTCATTACCCTTAAAGGCTAAAACCACCATTAGGCCTAATAGAGACCTAATGCAATTAGACCTTCCTTAAGCACATGTCTCACTTAGATCTCATTTGAACACTTTAAGCCTTAAAAAATGGTTTAAAAACTTAATATTTCACTTTAATAT